>SJXQ01001787.1:0-14798 GCA_006408695.1 Aepyceros melampus | reverse complement strand
CCGGGAGAGGGCCCTGCTGGCTGCTGGAGCCACACACTCACACACGTGTCATGAATGATCCCACAGTCAACACCGTGTGGTCATGTTTCCACATGATCCAGATGGGGACGCCGGCCTCATAGCAGGGCTGGCCCCTTGCTCTGGCGGCCTCCTCATATTGCTGGGTCCCCACCTCGTCCAAGTGATGACAGGCAGCACACACAGCTCCCTGCTGGCCCCTGACATCGAGGCTGTGAGCTGGGAAGAAGGGAGGAGGGAGGACCCTGACGAGAAGAGAGTCTCTGAGAAGAGATGCTCCGAAATCCAGGCGCATCCCTCAGCTCAGCTGCCAACAGTTGCCTCTGCGCCCGGGACGCGCGTGCTTTGATTAGAACCACACCCAGAGATGCAGGCGAGTAACTTAGGACCCCAAGTGACTCCTCTTGGGTAGAAGGGACATCCCAGAGCTTCTGCCAGGGCTGCTGCCCAGTTTTGCATATCATCTCAGGCATACTCCAGCACCTGCTTCCCAGATGACTCTCTCTGATCCTCAAATGCCCATTAAACCAGCTTCATCTCCCGGTCGCTCTCCTCGCTGCCGAGTTCTAAGAATCATCTGTGAATGATGTGATCAGCAGTGGTTATCCATGGTCACTCCACACTTATCTCAGAATCATGCTTTGAAGTTTTTGAAATTACACTTGGATGGACCCCATGATGGCATGCTTGTGCCTACCAGTTTTTTTATATGCAGCAAATCAAGCCTTGTTTCAAAAAAAAAATCATATACAGTAAAGGTCTGAAGCTAAATTAGTCTATCAGTTCAGTTCAGTCACTCAGTCGTGTCCAACTCTTTGCGACGGCATGGACTGCAGGACGCCAGGCCTCCCTGTCCATCACCACTCCCGAAGCTTGCTCAGACACGTGACCATCGAGTCAGTGATGCCATCCAACCATCTCATCCTCTGTCATCCCTATAGGCAGGACCCTAATCCCATGCTGGGAGCTCTACTCTCATGATCTAATCACCTCCCAAAGGCCCTACCTCCAAATACCATCATTTTAGGGATGAGGGTTTCAACACATAAGTTCCGGGAGTACACAAACATTCAGCCAAAGCAATTGTATTACTTTTGTGTTCTATCCTGTACTATACACAGGACAAAATTTGAAAGGATTCAATGCATTCCCCTCTGACTGCCATCCCCCCACACACTTGTCACTCTGGATACAAGCACAGTGGCAAGCTCCGTGGTCATCCTCCAGAGACACCCACGTAAAGGGGAAAGAGCTGGCAGGCCCTGTGGGCCACTGTGCGCCTTGCTTTCCTGCACTCACTGAGGTATGCTAGACATGCACGTGTGTGTGTGTGTGTGTTCAGTTGCTCAGTCGTGTCTGACTCTTTATGGCCCCAAGAACTGCGGCCCGCCAGGCCCCCCTGTCCATGGGATTCTCCAGGCAAGAAGACTGGAGTGGGTCGCCATGCCCTCCTCCAGGGGATCTTGACACAGGGCTTGAACCCGCATCTCCTGTGTCTCCTGCATTGGCAGGTGGGTTCTTTACCGCTAGTGCCACCTGGGAAGCCCGAGACTCCCGCCGTGGAGGCACATTCTTTACCGCCTGAGCCATTAGGGAAGCCTCACGTCAGAGATACACAACAGTAAATAGAGAGCTGCCTTATTCCTTGAACAAGTCTTATTCCATGGTGGACACACAATCTATTTAACCAATCCCCTACTTAGCAGCTGGTTTCCGATCCTTTGCTCTGAGCATAGTAATGAATGGTATGGTAATTAATGCCTTACGGCAGAAAGTGAAGAGGAACTAAAAAGCCTCTTGATGAAAGTGAAAGAGGAGAGTGGAAAAGTTGGCTTAAAACTCATTCAGAAAACGAAGATCATGGCATCTGGTCCCATCACTTCATGGGAAATAGATGGAGAAACAGTAGAAACAGTGTAAGACTTTATTTTTGGGGGCTCCAAAATCACTGCAGATGATGACTGCAGCCATGAAATTAAAAGACTCTTACTCCTTGGAAGAAAAGTTATAATCAACCTAGACAGCATATTGAAAAGCAGAGACATTACTTTGCCAACAAAGGTCCCTCTAGTTAAGGCTATGGTTTTTTTTTTTTTTTACATTGTTGAAAGATACTGATGAAAGCACAAACAAACAGAACAATATGTCATGCTTATGGACCTGAAGAATTAATAATTTTAAAGCATTCATACTACTCAAAGCCATTTATAGATTAAATGTAATACTGTCAAAATTAAATGACATTTCTCACAGCAATGAGGTAAAAAAAAGAAAAATTAAAATTCATATGGAACCACAAAGACCCAGAATAGCTAAAGAATACTTAAAAAGTAATAAATGTGTCTCAATTCCTTATTTCAACTTCTATTAAAAGCTATAATATTTAAAACAATATGGTACTAGAATACAAACAGATACATGGATCAACAGAACAGAATACAGATTGCAGAATACATTAGCATGTGTACATGCCAATATTTAACAAGAAATTCAAGAATACTCGAGTAAACAAATGGTTATCCCTCAAAACCAAATTAATAGACTTTTCCAATGAATAAAAGTTCTACTTTTCACTGGATGCCATTAAAAGTTGCAAACATTTGAGTTTTTACAAAAAATGTGTTGAAACAATTTTGGCCCAAGATCAAGGAGATTTGAGAAGACTGACAAAGAATTTTAAGTCTTTCTATAATTGCTTTCCACTTTATTTAACATGTAACAATCACTGTGATTTAAGTTACTTGAGTCATTGTGTGTTAGTAGCAAATGAATGCGGTTGAGTAAAACTAGGTCCTTGCTGTGAAATCAGAACATGTGAAAAATCAAATACAGTTCTAATCAATGACTAACCCTAATGATTCTAAGGAATACAAGACCTATTATTTCAGGAAAATGATTTAAATTGGTAAATGTAACCCAGGATAAGTAGTATGTAAGGAATGTTCCCTGTGTTAACATTAACCTGGATAGGAAATACCTTAACATTGATTTTACTTTTCTTTTATCCAATTACTGGCTAAACTTCTACTCATGGCATAGTTAGGAATTTCCACATGCTTGTCACTACCTCCCAGCATTTAGCATTTTTAAAATATTGAACAAATTCTTTCTAGTCCTTAACTATTAAAAAATTGTACAAAGTTGAAGAAAGTAACTTTTGAAATATAGTAAAAACTTAAGTGCTGAATATTCAGTTATACATGCAAATAGTACATGGAAAGTCACTGGGGAATTTCCTGGAGGTCCAGTGCTGAGGACTCAGCACTTTCACTGCCCTGGGCCTGGGTTATATCCCTAGTCAAGGACACAAGATCCTGCAAGCCACATGGACAGCTAAAAGAAAAAAAAAGTCAGCAAACTTCCATGTCTTCTCCACTAATGATCTAAGTTTTCTTTATCCATTTGATTGTATCCGATTCTATAACCTCATACAACCACAGCTTCATTAATGAACCCCAAACAAACAATATTATCAAAGTTTTTATAGTGATATATTTACCACCCCTTACAAAACATTTATTTCCATTTAAATTCATCTCTCAGTGATTTGGAGGACTTCCCTGGTGGCTCAGATGGTCATGAATCTGCCTATAATAAGGACACCCGAGTTTGATCCCTGTGTGGGGAAGGTCCCTTGGAGAAGAAAATGGCAACCCACTCCAGTATTCATGCCTGGAGAATTCCAAGGACAGAGGAGCCTGCTGGGCTACAGTCCATGGGGTTGCAAAGAGCTGGACACGACTGAGCGACTAACACTTTCAAGAATACTCAAAGGAGAAAGAATAGTTACTCCAATAAATGGCACTGGTAAAACAAGATAACCACAAACAAGGAATGAAATCGGACTCCTAGCTAACACCCCTCACAAAAATTAACTTGAAATGAATTAAAGATTCAAATACCTATATCCATAAAACTCTTAAAAGAAAACATAGGGGAAATATCCTTGACATTATTCTGGGCAACATTGTTTTTTTTTGGAGTGACACCAAATGTACAGCAGCAAAAGTAGAGATAAACAAGAAGAACTATAGCAAACTAAAAGCTTCTAAATAGCAAGAGAAATAATCAACAAAGAGGCAACCTATGGGATGGGAGAAAATATCTATAAACTGTATACCTAATAAGGAGTTAATATCCAAAATATATGAAGGCCTCATACTACTCAAAAAAATAAATTATCTAAGTTATCTAAGTGGCAGAGGACCTAAACAGACATTTTTCCAAAAAAACATGTTTGGATAATTGATACCCGAGAAGATGTACATCACTAATCATCACAGAAATGCCAATAAAAGCCAAAATGAGATACTGCCTCATACCTGCTAGAAAGACTATCATCAAGAAAGAAGATAAGTGTTTTTAAGAATATAAAGAAAAGGGAACCTTGCTCACTGTAGATGAGACTATAAATTGGTACAACTATAAAAAACAGTATGCTTATTCCTGAAAAAAAAAAAATACTCCAGCAATTCTACCTCTAGGTATGTATCTGAAGGAAATGAAATAAAAATCTCAATGAGGTTTGCACACGTGTGATTGTTGTAGCATTATTCACTAGAGGCAAGACATGAAAACAATCTTAGTGTCCACTGAAAAGTGAATCAAGAAATGTGATTACATTTTAAAAGGGTATGATTCATCCATGAGAAAGAAGGAAAGTCTGCTATTTGTAGAAACATAGATGGCTGTACCTTGAGGTGATTACGCTGAATAAAATAAATCAGAGAAAGATAAATACTATATGGTCTCACTTATATATCAATTATTAAAAAAGAAAAACAACCAGACCACAGAAACTGGGAGTAAGACTAGAGGACGGAGAGTGGGGCATATGATGAGATGCTGCTAAATGATATGAGATTTCAGTTATAAGATGGATATGTTAGGAATCTAATATGCAGGAAAGTTGACTGTAGAAAACAATACTCTGTCATACACTTGAAAGTTGCTAAGGGAGGATACCGTGAATGTTTTCATGAAGAAAAACATTGTAAAAGTGTGATGTGATGGATATTGTTACCAAAAAACTTGTCAAAAACAAACTTATCACAAGCATTTTGTGAAATATGAAAAGTGACTCTTTGCAACTCCATGGACTGTAGCCTGCCAGGCTCCTCTGTCCATGGAATTCTCCAGGGAAGAATACTGGAATGGGTAGCCATTCTCTTCTCCAGGGGATCTTCCTGACCCAGGGATCAAACCCAGGTCTCCTGTACTGCAGGCAGATTCTTTTACTCTCTGAATCACCAGGGGAGCCCCCTTGTAATATGCACTTATATCAAATCATCATTATTGTACTCCTTAAACTTATGCAATTTTATATGTTAATTATTTCTCAATGAAACTGGGAAAAAATAAAAAGACTGAACTTATTCAAAGTATGTTGTTTGTAAAAAACAATGTCAAACTATTATTATACATTAGAAACATCACAGGGAAATCCCCACTTGTTTGAAGAATACTGGAATGGGTAACCTTTCCCTTTTCCAGGGGATCTTCCCAACCCAGGGATCGAACTCAAGTCTTCTGCATGGCAGATGAATTCTTTACCAGCTGAGCCACAAGGGAAGCCCATTGGAAAATAAACATACTACTAAATCATTCATGGTAAAGTAAAAAAAAAAAAAAAAAAAAAAACAGAAGACAGGAAATGTTTTATAGTAAATATGAATGGAAGCATAACATATTCAAATTTGAATATGTGTATAAAACAGAGAAAGTTAATAAAAAACTACCACTCTTGTGGCATGGTGATGTGTGTGCTTAGTCATGTCTGACTCTGCAACTCCACAGACTGTAGCACACCAGGCTCCTCTGCCCATGGAATTTTCCTGGCAAGAATATAGAGTGGGTCACCATTTTCTACTCCAGGGAATGTTCCCTAACCCAGGGATCAAACCCATGTATTTTGCATCTCCTGTACTGGCAGGCAATCCTTTACCACCTGTGACCTTTACCACTGTGCCACGTGGGGAGGGTATCACTCTTGTAAATACCAACTATAAATTCTGGCTAAAGTACAAAATTCAAGAACATGAGGGTTCTACAGGAAAATGAAATGCATGTAGATTTTGGAAAGGAAGCTATCATTAGAAGTAATGACTAGCAAAATTGAATCGCCCATTTCTTTGACTTGGATCTACAGGCAGACTGAATCATAGTTGTATTTTACTGAGGTAGCTAAAGCTTTGAGAGAAAGCTCACCATCTTTCAGGATGTAGTAATAAGAGAAAGAAGCCCAGAAAAGAGCCATTTGAGCATGAGAGAGAATCACTGGGTAAGATATAGCTGCAAAAGGAGAACCACTAACATGCTTCTGCTGCTGCTAAGTCGCTTCAGTCGTGTCCGACTCTGTGCGACCCCATAGACGGCAGCCCATCAGCCTGCCCCATCCCTGGGATTCTCCAGGCAAGAACACTGGAGTGGGTTGTCATTTCCTTCTCCAGTGCATGAAAGTGAAAAATGAAGTGAAGTCGCTCAGTCTTGCCCGACTCTTAGCGACCCCAGGGACTGCAGCCCACCAGGCTTCTCCGTCCATAAAATTTTCCAGGCAAGAAGGAGGTTAAAATCACTCTAAACTAGAATCTGAACAGCTCTTCTACACAGGTGTAACAAAATCTACACCTGGATTTGATTCTACATTAATTGTCTATAAAAATCAAACACATCACCATTTTGGAGGAATATAACAGTATACACAGTCCCCACAACATAATCTTTTACAGTGATCAGGATTCAATCTAAAATGACTTGACATACTAAATATTACAAGATTCAAGAGATGTCAACCCTGGTATTACTCAGATGATGGAATTATCACACAAAACTTTAAAGCACATATTAAAACTATGGTCAATGAGGTAAAGAAATTCAAACATTTATAATACATAAAATGATAAAAAAATAGCAAAAAATAGATTTTTAATTGAAAAATTTAAAATTGAAATTTCCAATGACTAACACTAAAATTGAGTAAATTTCAAAACAGAATAAAGCAAAGAAAGTATTAAAGATAAATTGATCCAAATTATCCAAAGTGGGAAACAGTTCTAAAAAATGAATAAAACCTATGAATCTGTAGGAGTATGTTAAAATGAAATGTACATGTACTTTGAATACTAGAGAATGAGAGCAAGAGGAAGGGGCAGAAAATTAGTTATTATGGCTAAGAACTATCCAAAATTTGTAAAAGACAAAAAAAATTACAGATTCAAGAAGGTCAGTGAACCCAAAACAAAATAAATACCAAAAAATTATTAGGCAAATTGTAGTCAAGCCATAGAAAATCAAAATGAAAAAAAATTCTTGAAAGCAGATAGAGGAAAATGACATACATAGAAACAATTCAATTTTTGTTGTTGTTGTTGGTTTTTTAAACAGAGTTTATCCTTAGCACATGGCTTCCTATAGAGCCACACCACAATTTGTACAGCTGCACATGGGACTAAATGCACTCTCCTCTCCCAGATTGTGCATCAGAATAAGACACAATATCCTCATAACAATAGTTTAAATAAATGAATGGAAGGGAAACTAACCTGTGGCACATCTACCATCTAGGTCTACACATTTTTGAGAATTAAATAATCTTGTGAGGTCCACAGTGGCTAGTCATTTATTCAGTTCAGTAAAAGCTTTTATGAGCTGCCTTAAGGAGGGAGGGGGAAGTAAGGAAGATAGGAAAAGGGTCTGTTTTCCTCTGCAGACTTCCCATTACAAACATGGTGGATCATAAAACAATGGAACATCACTAAAGTCCTTAAGAAAAATATAGATTTCATAATTTTTTGTCCACTAAAATATCTATCAACAAAGAAGGCAAAATTATGAGAATTTTAGGTCAGTTTAGTTGCTCAGTTATATCCGACTCTTTGCAACCCCCTGGTCTGCAGCACCCTAGGCTTCCTGTCCATTACCAATTCTGAGAGCTTCCTGAAACTCATGTCCATCCTGTCGGTGATGCCATCCAACCATCTCATCCTCGGTCATCCCCTTCTCCTCCTGCCTTCCATCTTTCCCAGAATCAAGGTCTTTTCCAATGAGTCAGCTCTTCACATCAGGTGAACAAAGTGTTGGAGTTCAGCTTCAGCATCAGTCCTTCCAATGAATATTCAGGACTGATTTCCTTTAGGATGGACTAGTTGGATCTCCTTGCACCCTTTTTAGGTAAAGGAAGACAAAAGCTACTATTCTCAATTGATTGACCTCCTAAGGAGTGAAGTGAAGTCGCTCAGTCATGTCCAACTCTTTGCGACCCTGTGGACTCTAGCCTACCAGGCTCCTCTGTCCATGGGATTTTCCAGGCAATAATACTGGAGTGGATTGCCATTTCCTTCTCCAGAGGATCTTCCTGACCCAGGGATCAAACCCGGGTCTCCTGCTTTGTAGACAGACGCTTTACAGTCTGAGCCACCAGGGAAGTGATTGAGCTCCTAGGAATGCTAAATGGATTACTTCTCACTGAAAAGAAAAAATACCAACAGGAAGCAAGAGCTTAAATAAATGAAAACTTAGAAATATTTACTGTATATATACTTCCCTAGTAGCTCAGTTGGTAAAGAATCCAATCCACATGCAATGCAGGAGACCCTGATATGATCCCTGGATCAGGGAAGATCTCCTGGAGAAGACTCTAGTATTCTTGCCTGGGAAACCCCATGTACAGATGAGCATGGCAGACTACCGTCCTCAGTGTTGGACAGGACCTAGCAACTAAACCACAATCACTATTGTATGTATATATATACATATACAATACATATATATATATACCTCAGTAAATGTAATTTTAAAAATTGTAGGGATAGTTCAGAAATTGCTTAAAGGGTAATCACATTCTGACAGAGTGTCAAAAGAAAAAAAATTCTTATGAGTTTACATCTGTTAAAAAATAATAATAAATAAAGTACATCTGTTAAAATTGCCTATCTAATTTCTCAAGAGAATTTAGAGAGAACATGGAAACAAAGGATTTAAAATTTTTTTCTATCTATCAAGTGGATTTATACCCCTTAATATTATTGGAATTAAAGCTACAATTTAATGATATTTCACATACTTTATTAGTCACCATACAAATGGTGTGTACATTACAGCCTGAGTGAATAGGTTCAGTTTTCCCCAAGTTCAATTTCTTTATAATAGACTTATAAAGCAGGAATGTAATGACTACTACATGGATAAATTACCTATATTACAAAGGCTATCACAACATATGTTTTTGTAAGAAATGCTATCGAAAGAGAATGCTTGCTTTTTCTGCAAAAAAAAAAAAAAGTCCATAATTGCAAGATACAGATTATTTAGTGGTATAATAAATTTGGAAATTCACTATGTCCCCCATGATTTTATTCTTTGAATCTTTATGGTAACTGATTTATTAAGTCTTCAACAGGGTGTATCTTTACATCAATGTTAATGAATAACTTCTAATTTAGTTTTCAGCATTTTCAAAAATACTTTATCAAAATTTTTATCTTCATGGTTTCTAATAAATTATATTCTAGTGTGTGACTTCTACCTTATCTATTTAATAGCTGAAGTGGAATTCAAAGTGTTATGTGTTTCTATTTTCCTATGGTTAGTCTACTTGATTGCAGTTTTCATTAATGGTTTAAATTATGCTATATATTTAAATATCTGAAATACTGTTTAAGGAATAAAGATTAGATATCTTTCATCATAGCGGAAAAACTTTCTCGTAGGCATCTCCAAAGATGGAATGAAACACCTTGGAAGATGTTTATGTTACCATCATTATAAATGATTTAACACCATCTTGAAAACACCTGTAAAAACTCTGAATCTGATAGTACACACCAAATAAAATATTTGAAGCTACTGTATTACTGATTTTAAAGTCTTTTTAACCTAATAGTCTATAGTTTTATAATGTAGCATTTGATATATCATTTTTAATACCTTCTAAAATTAAGGTGCTGGTTTACTTTAAACTCTTATGTAACAATTCAAAGCAAAATCGATTAAAATATTTGATGCTATATCAAGTTCTTTCAGTTATAGTCTCATATCTTTTTTCACTTTATGGATTACAATTTTTTTCTAGAATTTAATTTCTATTTCCTTGTTATATCTTCCCTTTCTCTTAAGTATCTCTTATTTTTTATTTTCTTTTTTTTTTTTTTGAATTACTCTGAAAATTTTAATCAGGGTATATGATAACATTTGTATTTTCCGTAATTCCAGATAGCCTCTTCTGGGTGTTGCCTTTTGAAAAACATTAGTACAACTTGTCTGCCTATTTTAAAATATAAAATCAAATTTTAATCAATAAACAAACTATGTCAGTGCTTGTTATGTCCAAAGCAATATGAGGGAGACTAAGATATCTAAAACAGAATCTTTACTAAAATATGTGTCTTAAAATATATACAAGAGTGTTTTCTAAAGTCAGACTTTCCCATAGATTCATATCATTATTTTTAAATGCCTCATTTTCATTGAAGAGTCACAGGGGCTCCCAGAACTCTTACTAGCCATTCCTTCCTGTACTTTACATAATGTAATGTGTACAAAGCCTGCTATTGAGAGAAAATTGTCTCTATATTTTCATTTAATAGCTATAGAATTTCTTAGAAAACATTACTGTATGATTGTTTTAAATTGCTCTCCTAGTTGCATAATGGTGCCTATAGCATAATGTTCAATAAGTATCCTGATAAGTTTGGAAAATCTTATACTAAAAAGTCTTTAATAAACTATTGTGTTTTGAAGCTGAAAAAGACAATATAATATACAGTGTTTCTAAACTTATTTAATCACAAAATCTTTAACAAAAATAGGATTATAGTTTAGGAAACAGTAATTTCATCTACTCCTTTGACGCAGTCTCCACTTGATTCAAGTGTCATGCAAATATGTGTGCACGTGTGTATGCACCCCTCCCCAACACACACACACACACACACACACTACCTGTCTCCCCTAGTAGAAACTGCTAGGATGGCACTTCCTGCTTTGGGGTGTAACAAGTGGCTCTTTGAAACCAGGATTATGTTCTCAGGCCAAAGTTATAATTAATGATGTGGCAAAATAGAAAAAAGAAAACTGTATTAAATCCTAAACACCTTACATCTTTAGATAATTCTTTGTGCTTAAAACCACCTCCCATATCCACCAGTGAGACCGGTGAGCCAATGGAACAGCCATCCCAGACTCTCCCTCTGCTATCTGAAGTCCTGTCCATAGCTGACTCTCTTGTTCCTTTTCTTTCCAGTTTTTAGAGGGGTAATGCCTGAACTAACTAACGCCTAGATCACCAGATGCCTGGTGTAAAGGCCTTTATGACTGTCAGTCTTCCATTTCTGAAGAATATATAGAAGTAGTGCAAAGAAACTTCTAGTCAACAGAGGTCAGGGATTACATATTCTTTTTATAATTTTTTCACAACATTCATTTTGAAAATTTTCAACCCATCCAAAAAATGCAAAGAATTATATATACAATTAATACCCACAGAGTCTTCACTAAGATCAAATCATCATTAACTTTGGCTGCATTTGCCTGTCTCTCCCATGCCCCTCACCTTTCTCTCTCTCTCTTTTCCCCCCTTTCTTTCATGTTTTTTTTGAAAGTATGCTGCACATATCAAAATATTTCACCCCTAAATATTCTACATGCCTCAACTAAGAATAAAAACATTCACCTACATAATCATAATACTACTACTGCATCTAAGAAAACTGACATAAATTTAACAGCATCATCTGACATACAGTCTATATTTAAATTTGGTTAATGAGGGAGTCTCTAAATATTGCCCTTAAGGGTACATAGATGGCAGAAAGAGGGCAGTAAAAGGCAAGCAACTGACTGTGTAGCAAAGTTCCTGGCAGCTGGAGCCCATTTTTGCTGACTCTTGTAGTATTCCTTTCCTAGGGAAATTTAATTAATATGATTAAATGGTTAGGAGTAATTAAACCTCTCACTTAAATGATTGTGAATGTTACTTGTACGTTCAGCAAATCCATAAGAAGAATGTCAACTCTGCATGAATTATAACATATAAGAGCTAAACCAGATACTAAGATTTGGATCTAATTCTTGGATAGACAGCCCTAAAATGGATATATTCTCCAGGCTTTTAAGGATGCTGGCATATAAACCATTCTTGTATTTTTTGCAGTAGGAGAATTTAATTCATCTGGTGCACCTTTCACCTAGAAAGTGGAATTTGCTTTTTGGTTTTTAAGGGTATTTTTGTCCAGGATCTAGGAGGCTGTTTGAGCATATTCTGTCCAGATTGGGGCTCTACAATTACCCGCAGGATCCTGGAGCCTCATGCCAGCTTATTCACAGCAGGCCAGACTCTCCTAATATGCTTGTGTCGAATGTCATTTTCCATATGTGTCTGGTTCTCTTCACCCTCCTAGATTTATTACACATTCTTTCCTACCACTCTGTTTACTACTGACCCTCTCCACCAGTGTCTGTTCTCTATAAATGCAGGACTTTGATTTCTTTTAAAAGTAACAACTCATTGGGCCTTGTCTCCTTGAACACTTCGGGTTAACTGTGGGATTTAAAACCTTTACAGAAACAAATAAATGTAATTGAACAAAGAAAGACAGGCGTGCTCCATAAGAGCTTCAGGTATAATGGGAAAGGAAGATAATGCGTCAGTCTCATATGGGCTTCTTTTGCTGTGGTCTCTGTCTGGGAAGCTAGTGTATTTATTGATTAGTCCTCAAAAGAGACATCATTCACAAACTGACCCTTGGCTTGTGGCAGGAGACTAACATTTGTGTTAGTTTCAATAATCATATAAACAAATTCTGTTGCTGGGAAGTCACAAGCAATTGTTGTCTTGACAACACAGCATGTAAGTCTCTAGTTCCCTCTGTAATTTCCTTGAGAAGATGGTGATTACTTATTAGTCCTACCTATGAAGTTATTACAGAAAGATTCTTTACCATCTGAGCCACCAGGGAAGCGCTATGTCTTGCCTACAAGATGAGAAATGTTAACCTATAACTAATTTGCTGGAGGTTTGTCAATACCTGAGAATTTCATCAAGATTCAGGTTGCAAACTACACAAAGCAAACTTAGACATGAAAGGCCATAACAATGTAGAACATTAGGTTTAAAACTTGATTACTGGGGGCAAAGCATCTTGTTTTATTAAGAAAGCATTTTTGCTATTAAAGAAAGATATATGTGTCATGGAGCCTAAACAATATGTTACTAAACAACTGAAGGCTTACTGGAGAAATCAAAAATGAAAATAAAAAATACCTAGAGACAAATGAAAATGAAGACTTGATGATCCAAAACCTATGGGATACAGCTAAAGCAGTTCTAAGAGGGAAGTTTATAAGGAATCCCCAGGCAGTCCAGTGCTAAGGACTCCACACTTTCACTGCTGAGGACCCAGATAGAATCCCTGGTCAGGGAACTAAGATCCCACAAGCCATGCAGCAAGGCCAAAAAAAAATTTTTTTTAAGAGAGAAGTTTATAGTGATATGAGTTTACCTCAGGAAACAAGAAAAATCTCAAATAAACAACATAACCTTACACATAAAGAGAAAAAAACAAAGCCCAAAGTTAATAGAAGGAAAGAAATTATAAAGATTGGAGCAGACATAAATGAAACAGAGACTTAAAAAGAAGCAGAGAAGATCAATAAAACTAATAGTTGCTTCTTTGAAAAGATAAACAAAATTGATAGTCCTCTAGCCAGACTCATGAAAAAGGGAGAGGGCCAAATTAATAAAATCAGAAATGAAAACGGAGATTTCAACTGACACCACAAAAATACAAAGGATCATAAGAGACTACTATGAGCCACCATATGCCAATAAAATGGACAACCAAGAAGAAATGGACAAATTCTTAAAAAATATAAAAAGATATAGTTTCCTAAGACTGAATCAGGAATAAATGGAAAATATAAATAGACAAATTATCAGTAGTGAAACTGAATCAGTAATTTAAAAATTTCCAACAAACAAAAGTCCAGGACCAGATGACTTCAGAGATGAATTCTATCAAACATTCAGAGAAGAGTTATATCTATTCTGCTCAAACTATTCCAAAAGTTTCAGAGGAAGGAACACTTCCAAACTTATTCTATGGGGTTATCATCACCCTGATTACCAAAGCCAGACAAAGATATCACAAAAAAGAAAACTATAGCCAAATATCACTGATGAACATAGATACAAAAATCCTCAACAAAATGCTAGCAAATTGACTCCGAAAATATACTAAAAGGGTCATACACCATGATCAAATGGGATTTATTCCAGGGATGCAAGGATTTTTCAGTATCTGCAAATCAATCAAGGTGATACGCCACATGAAGAACAAAACCATATGATCACCTCAATGAGTGTAGAAAAAGCTTTTTATAAAAATTAAACATCCATTTATGATAAAAACTTTACAGAAAAGATGGATATATAGAGAACATACCTCAACATAGAGGCATAGTAAAAATCAGAGACATTACTTTGCCAACAAAGGTCTGCCTAGTCAAAGCTATGGTTTTTCCAGTAGTCACATATGGATGTGAGAGTTGGACCATAAAGAAAGCTGAGCACTGAAGAAATGATGCTTTTGAATTGTGGTGTTGGAGAAGACAATTGAGAGCCCCCTAGCCTGCAAGGAGATCAAACCAATCAATCCTAAAGGAATTCAGACCTGACTATTCATTGGAAGGACTGATGTTGAGGCTGAAACTTCAATTCTTTGGCCACCTGATGCAAAGAACTGACTCACTGGAAAAGACCCTGATGCTGGGAAAGATTGAAGGCA
>SJXQ01001785.1:257121-295389 GCA_006408695.1 Aepyceros melampus | reverse complement strand
TTCTCCCTCTTCTTCTGGGCCATAAGATGGGTCCCTGGGTTGGAGGTGGTGTTACCCGGATTCCTGTATTGGTGATGCTGGCTGAGCTCCTGGGGGTAAAATCCCATCTGGAAAACACACCTCTTCCTGTCAGAACAACTTGTTACCCTTTTCAAGAGGAGAAGTGGGTCCGATCTAGTCAGATTTCCCCTAAGGGACAGGGGTGGTCTTGGAGTGGCACCGTACTGGGGACTTAGCTCTGCTCTGCTGCCGACAGGACTAGCACTTGGCAGAGGCGATCACAGGACCAGCCTGGGTGACCGGGAACCCAGGCTGCACAGGTCCATACACAGCATCAATCGCTCCTCCAGGGCTGATCTCTCCAAGTAAGCATGGTACCACGCTGTGGGGGCCAATGACAGCGACCAGCATCAGCTCCCAAGCTGGTTAGTCTGCCTGGCCTGGCGGGTGGGTAACAAACACCAGAAAAGCATGCCTACACATGCGTGGATCCAAACACTTGCCTCTACCCAGACCTCCTATTTTCTGGCTGCCCTTTGCTTGTGGGATGGACTTTTTCCCAGTTAATAGGGAGAACATTGCCACTGCATATGAGGTGCTCCTCCAGGGCTGATCTCTCCAAGTAAGCATGGTACCACGCTGTGGGGGCCAATGACAGCGACCAGCATCAGCTCCCAAGCTGGTTAGTCTGCCTGGCCTGGCGGGTGGGTAACAAACACCAGAAAAGCATGCCTACACATGCGTGGATCCAAACACTTGCCTCTACCCAGACCTCCTATTTTCTGGCTGCCCTTTGCTTGTGGGATGGACTTTTTCCCAGTTAATAGGGAGAACATTGCCACTGCATATGAGGCTATATATGTTTTAACTTTGGCCACTCAGCACACAGTGGTGACCAGGGGCACCATCTGAAGTTCTTGCCATGGGGGGACTTCCCCCCTCAGTCTTTAATGGCCACCCTCAGGCAGCCAGAGGTGTGAGCAGAGGGATGACGGGGTCTCTTCCAGCAGCTGCTTGTTCTGTCTGGTCCTTCTTGCTTACTCTCCAGTGGTACCACTCATCCCAGCTATTTAACTTCCATCTCATGAGGGACAGCTATGTGGCCCACCTGATCTAATGACCTGGTGGGTCTGAGAGGGCCCAGCTCCTGGATTCTGGGTGTGTTGCATGGTCATGTGGTACCCTACAGCCATCACCAGGGCCAGCATGCCAGGAGTGTTTTTCAAAAGGTGTGTGAGTCTGCAGTGCAGACGCTGTGGCTCAGGCCCATAGGGTCTGCATTATGAAATGCCCACTGAGGTTTGCCATCAGCTCCAAGTGGCGTTGTTTCCCCACCACTGATTCCCCACACTATAGGATCTGCAGGGCTGCCTGCATCACAGCCTGGACCTGCCATTCCTTTTCTGCTCTCAAGTCCCCTAAGTGAAAAGTGAAAGTCACTCAGTCGTGTCTGACTCTTTGCGACCCCATAAACTATATAGTCCTTGGAATTCTCCAGGCCAGAATACTGGAGTGGGTGGCCTTTCCCTTCTCCAGGGGATCTTCCCAACTCAGGGATCGAACCCAAGTCTCCTACATTGCGGGCAGATTCTTTACCAGCTGAGCCACAGGGAAGCCCAAGAATACTGGAGTGGGTAGCCTACCCCTTCTCCAGTGGATCTTCCTGACCCAGGAATCGAACCGGGATCTCCTGCATTGCAGGCAGATTCTTTACCAACTCATCTATCAGGGAAGCCCCAAAGCCTATTAGAAATGCAAGTTCTCAGAACCCACTCCAGGCCTACTGAGGTGTGGGGGTAGACTGTTGTCATCTGTGTTTTAACTTTCTTGGAACTTTCTTTAACTTTCTGGTGATGGAGTTGTGCCAGCCTCAAGTGTGAACATCTCAGTTATACACTGGGAAAGGGAGCTGGAGACGACCACCAGGTGGGCTATGGCTCCAGTGGACCCATATGGGCAGGACTCCAATTGTCACCTGCCTCCCACAGGTGCACATTCCGGGGGGGCGGGGCACGAGGAGCCCATAGGTATCAGTGTCATCTAGGACTTTGGGTTGAGTTGCCTGTGATGTTTGGGCATTTCTCTTTGTTGAAGTTTCATTACCTGCATAAGTGCCTACAGGTTTCTCAAGCTGAGGCAGAGGGAATCATCATCTACAATTGTCTTAGTGTTCCCAGGTCCTTCTTCCTGGAGGTCAGTTTGAAAACTGCCTTTAGTCTGGAAGCTGGGCAACAGCAAAGCTTTTTACTGTCTCTCACCCTCAGCCTCCTGGTCACCTAGCTTGATATTTTATGCACAGACTATGCAGGATCCCTAGAGATGTCATATTCCATCCACTCCTGGATGGACCCTTGGAACCTTGGACCTGGCCACCCACAATTGCATCTTCCTGGCTTCTGAGGGCTGAGTGGCATCTCTGGGCCTCTGTTGTTTGACGAAGGTGATCACCACCCCAAATGCCCTCAGAGACTCTAGTTTAGCATGGCACCTGAGCCACCTCCATTACCTTACACAGAAACCTTTCTTTGTAAAGTTCTAGTCTCTTAGCAAGTTTGATTAGAGTGTAGTCTTGTTGTTTATATTCATTATACTATGTGTTAGATCTCTGTGGCTTATTTACTACTCATTGTAGGTTTGTATATACCTTTAAACAGTATCTATCTTATCCCCCAGCCTCTGGTAATTAGCATTTCACTCTGTTTGCATGAGTTTAGCTTGTTAAAATTCCCCACCTGTGGGACTTCCTTGGTGGTCCAGTGGTTAAGAATCTGCCTTCCACTGCAGAGGATGTGGATTAAATCCTTTGGTTGGGGAACTAAGATCCCACATAAAATGGGGCAACTAAGCCCTCGTGTTGTAACTAGAGAAACCTGGCACGTGTAATGAGGACTCAGGGCAGCAAAAAATAAAAAAAAAATGAAATAAAATAAAATTTCCATGTAAGTGATACTATACAGTACTTGTCTTTCTCTGTCTCACTTATTTCTCTTAGCATCATGTGCTATAGGTCCATCCACACTGTTGTAAATAACAGGATATTCTTCTTTCTCATGGCTGAATACTATTTTATTGTTAACACCACAGCTTCTTTATCCTTTCATCCACTGGTGGACACTGTGGTTGATTCCATAACTTGGCTACTGTGAATAGTGCTGCAACAAACATGTGAATGCAGCTATCTCTCTGAGAAGGATTGTATTCTTTTTAATGGCTGAATAATATTCCATTGCCTGACTTTGTGCTTTTTTATTCTTTCTCCCATCTTTGCTACCTGCAGGGCTTTACACTTCACTTAGTGTGATCTATTGTTTTCTGTTTCTGGGAGCCTTCCTAATAGTAAGATTGCCTTTCAGGACCCTTGTCAGACATGAAATCCTCTATCTTGCAGAAGTGCTCGCCAGTGGATAAACTCTCCCTGATCCAGTCCCCATTGAAGCTGGAATCAAGATTGCTGGGAGAAATATCAATAACCTCAGATATGCAGATGACAACACCCTTATGGCAGAAAGTGAAGAGGAACTAAAGAGCTTCTTGATGAAAGTGAAAGAGGAGAGTGAAAAAGTTGGCTTAAAGCTCAACATTCAGAAAACTAAGATCGTGGCATACAGTCCCATCACTTCATGGCAAATAGATGGGGAAACAATGGAAACAGTGACAGACTATATTTTCTTGGGCTCCAAAATCACTGCAGATGGTGACTGCAGCCATGAAATTAAAAGACACTTGCTCCTTGGAAGAAAAGCTATGACCAACCTAGACAGCATATTAAAAAGCAGAGACATTACATTGTCAACAAAAGTCCATCTAGTCAAAGCTATGATTTTTCCAGTAGTCATATGAAAGTTGGACTATAAACAAAGCTGAGCACCGAAGAACTGATGCTTTTGAACTGTGGTATTGGAGAAAACTCTTGAGAGTCCCTTGGACAGAAAGGAGGTCAAACCAGTCAATCCTAAAGAAATAAGCGCTGACTGTTCACTGGAAGGACTGATGCTGAAGCGTAAACTCCCCTCATGCTCTCCCCTCAACAGAGATTCACTCTTTTTTTTTTTTCTTTCTGGTTGCACTCCACAACATGCAGGATCTTAGTTCCCTGGCCAGGGATAGAATTCCACGCCCCCTGAATGAGCAGCATGCAGTCTTAACCTCTAGACCGCTAGGGAAGTCCAGGCCGGGGTTCATTCTGGAAAGATGGTTGAGTTGACACATTTCATAACTAAGCACCCATCTGGAGTTTCTTCCTTCATCCAGGACAAAAATGGGCCTGATAACGTGGCTCTAGCAGAGCCTAGAGAGTGAAAATGAAAGTGAAGTCGCTCAGTCATGTCCAACTCTTAGTGACCCCATGGACTGCAGCCTACCAGGCTCCTCTGTCCATGGGATTTTCCAGGCAAAAGTACTGGAGTGGGTTTCCATTGCCTTCTCCAATGGCAGAGCCTAGAGAAGTGACAGTCTATTTCAAGTGCAAATGAGGGAAGGTGTGTACATCATCCAGCTCTCTTCCCAGTCCTACATTGAATTTCTGTGTTGCCCACAGAAAGATATTCTTGAGAGCAGAGGTGAGAGAGCAGTGTGGGTTATTACCTAGTCATCACCAACGTGATTTCATGTCACCTATTCTCCCTTTTGATATATTTCTGTCAGAGTTCTAAGTTTTTCCTTTGTTGAATAAAAAACAAACAATTCATCAAGGAAAGCAAGAACCAGGGTCTCCCTCCTGGAGACATTCTGGGGCTCTGGCTTTGGGACAAAGGTGGGAGCAGGTGTGGAATTCTCATGGGCTGCTCACAGGAGTTTTATGTTTCCCCTTCCTGAGAAGACAATTAGATAAATATTGTGGTTTTTCTGAATCATGTGAATAAATTAGCTTATTCAGTCTTACTTTTACCTATCCCCTTTATAAATATGGTTATCCTTCTGAATGGGAGAAAATAATAGCAAATGAAGCAACTGACAAACAACTAATCTCAAAAATATACATGTTCAGGCAGTGGTGCTCTAGCCCAGAAACCCATCCTACTGCCTGCTGTTTGGGGATCACTCCTGATATGATTATTGCAGGTAATTATGGAAGCAGACCTGACATGGATAATGTGCAGATGTTAGGAAGTGTTCCTGGGTCCTGCACCAGTGGAGGGAGGTGGCAGGAGGGGCAGAGGGGATGCTGGGCTTAGATGTGGGCCAGGTGGCAGTGGTAGCCAGCCCCCCAGCCTGCCACCCCTAAGTATCAGACTTAGGATGCCTTCTGGGGAAGGGAGGGGGGCGGAGTACAATGAAAGGGGCACGGATGCCATAGGTGGGGGCAGGCCCGCAGGGGGCAGCTGTCTCCAGCTGAGGTCCAGCCGTGGTGCTGGCAGGCGGAGGAGGGCTTTCTGCCTCATGCTCTCCCCTCAACAGGGATTCACTCTTTTTTTCTTTCTGGTTGCACCCCACAGCATGCAGGATCTTAGTTCCCTGGCCAATGATAGAACTCCACACTCCTTGATTTGGCAGCATGCAGTCTTAACCTCTGGACCACTAGGGAAGTCCAGGCCGGGGTTCATTCTGGAATGATGGTTGAGTTGACACATTTCATAACTAAGCACTCATCTGGAGTTTCTTCCTTCATCCAGGACAAAGATGGGCTTGATAACGTGGCTCTAGCAGAGCCTAGAGACTGAAAGTGAAAGTGTAGTCGCTCAGTCGTGTCCGACTCTTAGCGACCCCATGGACTGCAGCCCACCAGGCTCCTCTGTCCATGGGATTTTCCAGGCAAGAGTGCTGGAGTGGGTTGCCATTGCCTTCTCCAGTGGCAGAGCCTAGAGAAGTGACTGTCTATTTCAAGTGCAAATGAGGGAAGGTGTCTTCATCATCCAGCTCTCTTCCCAGTCCTGCATTGAATTTCTGTGTTGCCCACAGAAAGATATTCTTGAGAGCAGAGGTGAGAGAGCAGTGTGGGTTATTACCTAGTCATCACCAACGTAATTTGATGTCACCTATTCAAAGGACTTTTGGGGACATCCCTTTTGGTATATTTGTCAGAGTTCTAAGTTTTTCCTTTGTTGAATAAAAAACAATTCATTGAGGATAAGCAAGCAAGAACCAGGGTCTCCCTCCCAGAGACATTCTGGGGCTCTGGCTTTGGGACAAAGCTGGGAGCAGGTGTGGAATTCTCATGGGCTGCTCACAGGAGTTTTAAGTTTCCTCTTCCTGAGAAGACAATTAGATAAATGTTGTGGTTTTGCTAAATCATGTGAATAAGCTTATTCAGTCTTACTTTTACCTATCCCCTTTATAAATATGGTTATCTACAGAAAATCTAAAAATTTGGAGTGCTTTCAGAAAGAGTGTTAAAACTCTGAGGCAAGAAGCCTTTCCTGCTACTGGATAATCCAGAGAGATGGTGTGGAGGGGGAAGAGGGGAGGTGGGGGTCGGGATTGGGAGTTCATGTACACTCGTGGCTTATTCGTGTCAATGTATAGCAAAACAAATACAGTATTGTAAAGCAAAACAAACTAAAAAATAAAAATTAATTAAAGAAAAAAATAAAAATTAATTAAAAATAAATAAATAAATATGGTTATCTACAGAAAATATAAAAATTTGGAGTGCTTTCAGAAAGAGTGTTAAAACTCTCTGGCAAGAAGCCTTTCCTGTTACTTTTATAGAACTAGCTGGAAGTATAATTGATGATTGTCCTCTACCTGGTAGCTAACTCTGGGATCACCTCTTGGGACTAAGAATTAAGCACATTTGGAAATGTAATTTTCTAAAAAGTATTATAGAAAAAAAAATCATAATAAGCCCACACGAGGGCATGAAGGCCAAACCATCAGGGGCAATACAGAGTCTTTGTCAGAGCTGTGGGATTCTTGACAAGGCTTTAAAGAAGATCAATAGAAAGTGACTCTTGTCTTTCCTTTTCAGGAAGGGGGACCCCTTCTGGGCCCAAAAGGGGGCTCTTGTCTAATGTATGTAAATGAATTGTCCGAGGAGACACACCTGCTGACAAAGCAAGAGACTTTATTGGGAAGGGGCTCCTGGGAGGAGAGCAGAAGAGTAAGGGATCCCAGGAGGACTGCTGTGCCACGTGGCTCACAGACTCGGGTTTTATGGTGATAGGATTAGTTTCTAAGTTGTCTTTGGCCAATCATTCTGACTCAGGATCCTTCCTGGTGGTGCACACGTTGCTCAGCGTGCACCACTGGAGGAGGATTCTGGGAGGTGGCTGGACATGTGGCTTTTCCTTTTGACCTTTCCAGTTGGTGGTGACTTGTTAGTTCTGAGCTCGTTATCAGGACCTCCTGTTACAAAATAACTCACACAAATGGTTACTATGGCACCTGGCCAGGGAGGGTAGTTTCAGTCAGTGTGTTTCCCCTAACATTTCTACAGCAAAACAAGTCTCTGGAAATTTAAAGAGAGTGGGATGTTTATATAATGTGAAGACTCCTTGAGGAGGACAGGAGGGTGAAGGAGCTCATGTCCCTAGAGAGAGGGCAGTGTGGGAGCAGGCCAAGGGTCTCACACCCAACCTGGCTGTTTCTAGAGTTCCAGCGAGGATGCCTGGGTGGGTAGAGGGGGCTCCCAGGCCAGGGGGAGCTGCTGATTCCTCCTTATACTGCAGTTACCAGCAAGAATGAAACAAATGAGGTAAATATTCAGCTCCAAAAATTAGAGGAAACAGAATCATCTTAAGGAAACAACAATTAAGGAAATAAAATGATTAGAGCAAAAGCCAATGGAACAAAACACAAATAGGAAAACCAAAGCCAGAAGATGGTTCTTGAAAAAGATTTGTAAGAGAGGAATCCATATTGATACAAATAAATGATTGAACCAATAAATGACAGAGAATAAACAAACTTGCCTGCAGAAAATTGACAAGTAATATATATAGATCCTCTGCCCTCCAGAAGGTGGAACCTGACTATTTCTGCTTTAATTAAGTGTGGACACAGTGACTGACTTTGAAATCTGCTCTCTGCAAAGGAATGTGTGTGTAACTTTCCAGTGGAGAAATCTAACAAGCCTACCTTGGCTAAATGATCAAGGTCAACATCAAGAGAAGTCATGTTGATGATACACATATTTGATATGATGCGATGGCCAGTACTTCTCCAGTTTCTTTCCCCAAACTCACAACTCCATTCTAATCATTAGAAAAACAGGAGACACATGTCAATAGAGGGTATATTATAACATTCCTGACCAGTACTCCTTAAGATGATCAAAGTAATAAAAACAAGGAATGTCTAAGGAACTGCAACAGCCAAGAGGAGCCTAGGCTGACACAGTGATTATACATAGTTTAGGACCCTGGAATAGGAAAATGATAGTAGGTAAAAAGTAAGTAAGTCAAAATAGTGTGGACTTTGCTAAGTCACTGTTGCTAAGTCACTTCAGTCATGTCCAACTCTATGCGACCCATAAAAACAAGGAATGTCTAAGGAACTGCAACAGCCAAGAGGAGCCTAGGCTGACACAATGATTATACATAGTTTAGGACCATGGAATAGGAAAAGGATAGTAGGTAAAAATTAAGTAAGTCAGAATAGTGTGGACTTTGCTAAGTCACTGTTACTAAGTCACTTCCATCGTGTCCAACTCTGTGCGACCCCATAGACGGCAACCCACCAGGATCCCCCATCCGTGGGATTCTCCAGGCAAGGACACTGGAGTGGGTTGCCATTTCCTTCTCCAATGCATGAAAGTGAAAGGGAAGTCGCTCAGCCATGTCTGACTCTTAGCGACCCCATGGACTGCAGCCTACCAGGCTCCTCCATCTATGGGATTTTCCAGGCAAGAGTACTGGAGTGGGTTGCCATCACCTTCTCCAAGTGTGGACTTTAGTTCATGATAATTATAGATACTGATTCATCAATATGTTAAAAGCAAAACTGGTTCAATAGACTACCAGAAAGAGAAAGAAACAATTTCACAATCACATCACAAGGAATTAAATACCTAGGAATGAAAGTGAAAGTTGCTCAGTTGTGTCCAATTCTTTGCAACCCCATGAACTATACAGTCCATGGGATTCTCCAGGCCAGAATACTGGAGGGGGAAGCTGTTCCCTTTTGTTCCAAACCCAGGGGTCAAACCCAGGTCTCCTGAATGGCAGGCAGATTCTTTACCATCTGAGCCACCAGGGAATCCCAAAACTACTGGAATTGGTAGCTTATCACTTTTCTGGGGGATATTCCTGACCCTTATACAGTCCATGGGATTCTCCAGGCCAGAATACTGGAGGGGGAAGCTGTTCCCTTTCATTCCCAACCCAGGGGTCAAACCCAGGTCTCCTGAATGACAGGCAGATTCCTTACCATCTGAGCCACCAGGGGATCCCAAAACTACTGGAATGGGTAACCTATCCCTTTTCTGGGGGATCTTCCTGACCCAGGAATCGAACTGGGGTCTCCTGCACTGCAGGCAGTTTCTTCACCAGCAGAGCTAACTCGGGAACCTTATTGAAGGATATAAAAGATATGTACTCAGAAAACTGTAAGATACTGATGAAAGAAATTGAAGACTACACAAACAGATGGAAAGATATACTGTGTTCATGGTGTCAAAAAATTAATATTGTTAAAATGACCATACCACCCAAGGCAATCTACAGACTTAATCCCTATCAAAATATGAAAGACTTTTCCCCCCCCACAAAACTAGAACAAGTAATCCTACAATTTATACAGAGCCACAAAAGACTCCAAATTGTCAAAACAATCCTGAGAAAAATAAAGTTAGGGGCAATAAATTTCTAGACTTCAGATTATACTACAAACCTACAGTAATCAAACAGCATGGTATTGGCACAAAAACAGACACATGGGTCAATGGAATAACATGGAGAGCCAAGGAGAAAATGCATGCACCTATGGTCAGTTAATTTATGACAAAGGAGGCAAGAATATACAATGGAGAAAAGACAGAGTCTTCAACAAGGAGTGCTGAGAAAACTGGACAGCTACATGTAAAACAATGAGATTAGAACATTCTCTCACTCTATATACAAAAATAAACTCAAAATGTTTTAAATGTAAGACATGAAACCATAAAACATCTAGAAGAGAACATATGCAAACAATCTGACATAAATTGTAGGAATGTTTTCTTGGATCAATCTCCCGAGGGAAAAGAAAGAAAAGCAAAAGTAAAGTAACAGGACCTGATCAGACTCAGATATGCAGATACCACCCTTATGTCAGAAAGTGAAGAGGAAATAAAAAGCTTCTTGATGAAAGTGAAAGAGGAGATGAAAAATTTGACTTAAAGCTCAACATTAAGAAAACGAAGATCATGGCATCTGGTCCCATCACTTCATGAGAAATAGATGGGGAAACAGTTGAAATAGTGTCAGACTTTATTTTGGGGGGCTCTAAAGTCACTGTAGATGGTGATTACAGCCATGAAATTAAAAGACGCTTACTCCTTGGAAGGAAAGTTATGACCAACCTGCTGCTGCTGCTGCTGCTAAGTCATTTCAGTCATATCCAACTCTGTGCAACCGTATAGACAGCTGCCTACCAGGCTCCACCGCCCCTGGGATTCTCCAGGCAAGAACACTGGAGTGGGGTGCCATTGCCTTCTCTGATAACCAACCTAGATAGCATATTAAAAAGCAGAGGCATTACTTTGCCAACAAAAGTCCATCTAGTCAAGGCTATGGTTTTTCCAGTGGTCATGTATGGATGTGAAAGTTGGACTGTGAAGAAACCTGAGTGCCCGAAGAGTTCATGCTTTTGAACTTTGGTGTTGGAGAAGACTCTTGAGATTCCCTTGGACTGCAAGTAGATCCAACCAGTCCATTCTAAAGGAGATCAGTCCTGCGTGTTCTTTGGAAGGAAGGATGCTAAAGCTGAAACTCCAGTACTTTGGCCACCTCGTGCGAAGAGTTGACTCATTGGAAAAGACTCTGATAATGGGAAGGATTAGGGGCAGGAGGAGAAGGGGACGACCCAGGATGAGATGGCTGGATGGCATCACAGACTCGATGGACATGAGTTTGAGTGAAATCCAGGAGTCGGTGATGGACAGGGAGGCCTGGCGTGCTGTGATTCATGGGGTCACAAAGAGTCAGACATGACTGAGCGATTGAACTGAAGTGAACTGAATCAGACTTAAAAGCTTTTGCACAGCAAAGGAAACCACCAACAAAATGAAAAGACAGCCTACAGAATGGAAGAAAATATTTGCAAATGATAAAGCTGACAAAGGGTTAATATCCAACTCAATTAAAAAAAAAATAAACAATCCAATCAAAAAACCAGTAGAAGACTGAATAGACATTTTTCCAAAGAAGATAAACAGATGACCAAAAGGCACATGAAAAGATGCTCAACATCACTAATTATTAAATAAATGCAAATCAAAATAAGAACAAAGTATTTCACGCTTGTCAGAATGGCTATTATAAAAAAGACAAAAAAATAACAAGTGTTGGCTGAAGATGTGGAGAAGAGGGAACCCTTGCATGCTATTGGTGGGAACATAAATTGGTGTAGCTACCGTGGAAAACAGTATGGAGATTCCTCAAAAATTAGGAACTAACATATGGTCAAGCTATCCCATTTCTGGGTATTTATACAAAAAATATGAAAAGATACACACACTCTGATGTTTGTAGCAGCTTTACAGTAGCCAACATACAGAAGCAACCAAAGTGTCCATCAACAGATAAGTGGATAAAAACAAGATGTGGTTCATGTATACAGTGGAATATTCAGTTCAATTCATTCAGTTATGTCTGACTCTTTGCGACCCCATGAACTGCAGCACACCAGGCCTCTCTGTCCATCATTAACTCCCGGAATCTTTTTATCATTATTAGGATTTTTTTGTACATTTTAAATTACTGGAAAGTAAATTATATATCAAAACAACCATGTCAATACACAGAAGAAACTCATAAAAGACAAGCATGAAACTTTCTTATAGAGGCCAAGACTTACCTAGATCAAGTTCAAGGGAAGTTGTGATGCTCACTGCCCTTTCAGGAGTCTACACTGTCAAGAAGCATTGTGAGAAGACTCTATTAGTAGCCAGCATGCCTTGGGTCCTCTGGATGACCTACTGCAGGAGAAACAGATTTTAAAAATAAAAATTTCCACATAACTTCTCAAAAAGCTTTCAGAATATATTCAGTAAAGTTGAATTATTTGAAATCAATATACAAAAACCAGTGGTGCTTGCATATACTAATAATAATCAGAAACAAAAACTAAGAAAATCTCATTTATAATTGTATCAAAAAGAATAAAACATCGAGCAACACACTTAACCAAGGACATAAAAGACCAGAGTCAGAAAACTAGAAAGCACTGATAAAGAAACCAAAGAAAACACAAATAAACAAACATATTCCATGTTAAAACTGGACATGGAATAGTGGAACAATGAGTAATTGTTCTGGAACAATGTAATTGTTACTGGAACAATGAGTAATTAGACTCTCCATTCCAACCAAAGCCATCAGCAAATGCACTGACTGCAACCACAACATAATATGCAATGGAATTTTTCATAGAAATAGAAATATTCCTAATATTAGCCTGCAAGGTTCAACTAAGGACCTTGAACAGCCAAAAAGACTCTGAGAAGAACACACCTGGAGGCATTTTCCTCTCTGACTTCAAACTACATCCTGGAGTTGTAGTAACTGCAACAGTGAGGAACTGGCACAAACAACACACAGGCTACAGGAACAGAATAGAGGGCCCAGGGAAAAACCCACATGTGTGTGGCCAGTTAGTTCATGAAAATCAAGCCAAAAACTTGCAAAGAAGAAAGGACAGTCTTCTCAAGAAACAGTGACCACCCTACACTAAGGCACATCACCTGTCATCCTCTATATCATCAGCCAGTTAGTTCAGATCAGTCATTCCTTGTCCATCACCAGCTCCTGGAGTTTATCCAAACTCATGTCCATTGAGTTGGTGATGCCATCCAACCATCTCATCCTCTGTCGTCCCCTTCTCCTCCTGCCTTCAGTCTTTCCCAGCATCAGGGTCTTTTCAAACGAGTCAATTCTTCGCATCAGGTGGCTAAGTTTCAGCTTCAACATCAGTCCTTTCAATGAATATTCAGGACTGATTTCCTTTAGGATGGACTGGTTGGATCTCCTTGCAGTCCGAGGGACTCTCAAGAGTCTTCAACACCACAGCTCAAAAGCATCGATTCTTTGGCTCTCAGCTTACTTTATAGTCCAACTCTCACATCCGTACATGACTACTGGAAAAACCATAGTTTTGACTAGATGGACCTTTGTTGGCAAAGTAATGTCTCTGCTTTTTAATATGCTGTCTAGGTTATAACTTTTCTTCAAGGAGCAAGTGTCTTTTAATTTCATGGCTGCAGTCACCATCTGCAGTGATTTTGGAGCCCCCAAAATAAAGTCTGTCACTGTGTCCACTGTTTCCCCATCTATTTGCCATGAAGTGGTGTGACCAGATGCCATAATCTTAGTTTTATATATTATACAGAAATCTAACTAAAAACTCACTATTTTCCACATAGAGCTCTTTCCCTTCTGAGTCCTCTGGGATGGACCTCCAGTCAGCACTTAGCTGGACACAGGAAAGTACTTCATCCTCATTTTTCCCTCTCGCAGCATCTCATTGCTGGTGGGTACCGAGGCAACCCCGCTCCTCTCAGCTTGGATGCAGCCAGGATATCCAGAAGCCTGAGCCCTGACGGTCCTGAGGAGACAAAGCTCCTGCTGGCTGCTCAGGAAGCCAAGTCTGAAGGCGAAAGGTCCTGTGCCCGCAGCTCAGAGCGGGGCTTGGCGCCCCCTGTGGGCCGCCAGAGCAGAGCGGTCAGCACTGCACTCACAGACCCCAGAGGGCTCATGCAGAACCAGCTCTGCTGTGAGCACTAAGCCCGGAAGCCCAAACTGAAATGGAGCCAAATACCTCCAGACCCTTCTCAAAAGGGGGCTAAGAACAATTAAAAACTCTGTTGAATGCAGCCATAAAAAGGAACGCATTTGAGTCAGTTCTCATGAAGTGGATCAATCTAGAGCCTCTTAAATAGTGAAGTCAGTCAGAAAGAGGAAAATAAATACCGTATATTAAAGCATATATATGGCATCTAGAAGGATGGTACCAACAAATCTGTTTGCAAGGCAGCAATGGAGACACAGACATAGAGAACAGACTTATGGACAAGGGTGGGGAACAAGAGAGAAAAAGAACAGCATGGATGCACCAACATGTGTAAACAGACAGCCAATGGGAGCTCAGTACTCATGCTGAGCTTTATGACTCAGGGAACTCAAACTGGGGCTGTGTCATAACCTAGAGAGGTGGGAATGGGCATGAGGTGGGAGGGAGACTCATGAGGGAAAGACATATGTCCCATGGTTAATTCATGTTGATGTATGACAAATCAAACCAATATTGTAAAGCAATCATCAATCACTGTTTAAAAACCATACGGAATGAAATGAACATAAACACAAACTTTGCAACTGACACCACAATTCAGGTTAAAAATATAAACATTTTAGAAAACAACAAAAGATCTACGTGACTTTTGGTCAGGTGATGAGTTCTAACACACACCAAAAAAGTCAACTGACCAAATTTTTAAGATAAATGAATGAAAACACTGACATTTAAAAATTTGTACATTTACTCTGTGAAGGAACTTATTGAAGAAAACCAAAAGACAAACTGTTAAGGGAACCACTACCTACCTGCCCTTGCCAGGCACCGAGAAACCACTTGCAGGAGTCATCTTACAACAGGAGGTCCTGACAAGGAACAAGGATCTAACAAGCTACCACCAACCAGAATTCAGGAAAGGTCAAAAGGAAATAGGAGACTCCAGTCCAGAGGTCCTACCAATCTCCCAGGTTCCTCCTCCATGGAATACATCTCGGCTGAGCGATGCATGTGCCCCCAGGAAGGATCCCAATGCAGAATGACTGGCCAGAAACAAACCAGAAACTAACCCAATAACCATAAAACCTGAGACTGTGAGCCACGTGGGGGAGGCTCTCTTTCCCTCACGCTCCTGCCTTCCATCCCGGCAGCCCTTCCCAAAAAAGTCTCTTGCTTGGACAGCGCTCATCTCCTCAGACAATTCATTTCCAAGTGTCAGACAAGAACCCACTCCCAAGCCCTGGAAGGGTCCCCCTTCCTTCATGAAAACCACAATCCAGGAGAAAATATCTTCAAAACACTGTCTTGCAGAGAAGAAAATGGCACCCACTCCAGTATTCTTGCCTCAGAAATCCCATGGACAGAGGAGTTTGGTGGGCTACAGTCCAGCAGCAGGGCATTTTTCAGGGAGGAAACAGTTCAGGAAAGCTGGGGCGCTCACTGAAGGCACCAGAGCTCTGGATGGCACAGCCAGAACAGTGACTGAGGACTCCCAGCTCCCAGATCTCTTGATCCTGGCCTCTCTCACCACATACGTGTGTGGAAAACTAGACTTGAAAACATGCTGAGAGTTTCCCTAGGGGCTTAGTGGTAAGGTATCCTCCTGCCAGTGTAGGAGATGCAAGGCTGATCCCTGCTCCAGGAACATCCCACATGCTGGGAGCAACTAAGCCCGTGTACCACAACTATGGGGCCTGTGCTCTAGGTCCAGGAAGCCTCAACACTGAGACCACACACTGCAACTATGAAGCCCTGAGCCCTACAGCCCATGCCCCCAACGAGAGAAGCCACTGCAGTGAGAAGCTTGCACACCACTAGCTATGGCCCGTGCTCACCGTAACTAGAGAAAAGCCCACACACGAAGACCTAGCACAGTGAAAATATAAAACTATTTTTAAAAATGCATATCTGATAAAGAATCTGTACTCAAATGGTCCAAGAACGCTAGAGCAAACAAATCCATTAATAATTGGTAAAGTCTGAAACAGATACCTGGCCACAGAGGAGACACTGACAGCAAACAATCAAACAAAAATATACCAAAGATCCTAGCGCAGTGCATGCACAGCCACCTTTGGAAGACAGTCTGACCATTTTTTCAGTAATCACATGGGCCAAGCACTGAATTCAAAACATGACAAGTGGTGGAAGCCAGGTATTTTACCCTTGGAATGGGAAGTTACAGATAAACAAAAGGAAATGTTGCAATATTCATATCCCAATGAATCAGGTTGGTGACATCATCATAAATTACCTTTAGCTGAATGTATTCAAAATTAATCTGGAATACATGTATATATTTCCATGTATTGTCAGCTGAGCATATTTACCTCCTACATGTATGTTTTTAATATCATTTTCTAATAAAGGGAATAGGAAACTTCCCTGGTGGTTCAGTGGTAAAGAATCTGCCTACCCATACAAAGGATACAGGTTTGATCTCTGGTCCTAGAAGATTCCATATGCCCAGGACAACTAAACCCAAGTACCACAACTATGGAAGCCTGCACTCTCCAGAGCCCAAGTTCTGCAAGAAGAGAAGCCACTGCAATGAGAAGCCCAGGAACAGGAACTAGAGAGTAGCCTCTGCTCACTGCAACTACCCTGTGTGCAGCAACAAGAGCCAGCATAGCCAAAAATAATTTAATGTTAAAAAAAAAAAAAGAACAGAAGCTCTTTAAAGAAATGACAGAGACTAGGATTTTAAGACAGTAAATACATGAGCCAGGATAATCTTAAAGTATGAGAAAGTAAAGAAAGACAAAGCAAAAAACCCACAAAGAGAAATGTTATATGAAAAAAAAAAAGAGCCCATGGAAGTAGTTCTCAATAGCCAAATCAGAATAAACTAAGCAACCTAATAATGTAGTGCTGGATATCATCAAACTTGTGATAAACTATCAAGTTGTCCAAACTGATTAAAATAGATGACTACGTTGTTTTGTCTGTATACACTAGAAATTAATAACCTGAAAAGGAATTTAAAAAATAATTCCCTTTCAATAATGTCAACATTAATAAAATACTTTGGAATTGATATAATGAAGACGCCAAGACTGGCACACTGGAAATTATACACCACGGCTGAAAAAAGTCCTAAATAAATATAAAGATATTCTATAGTGATGGAAAGACTTAAGATGGGAATACTGTGTAATGCATCTTCAATCTGAAACGAAGATTCAACATGAATGACAAAAGGCCTTTAGGAGGGAATACACAAGCTGACCCTAGCATACATGTGGAATTACAAGAGACTCCAAAGAACCAAAACAATCACATGAATCTAGAGTACAAAGGTCGTCTGTGTGTTCTGTGCTAAGTCTCTTCAGTCATGTCCAACTCTTTGCAATGTTATCGACCATATGTGATGGAAAGACTTAAGATGGGAATACTGTGTAATGCATCTTCAATCTGAAACGAAGATTCAACATGAATGACAAAAGGCCTTTAGGAGGGAATACACAAGCTGACCCTAGCATACATGTGGAATTACAAGAGACTCCAAAGAACCAAAACAATCACATGAATCTAGAGTACAAAGGTCGTCTGTGTGTTCTGTGCTAAGTCTCTTCAGTCATGTCCAACTCTTTGCAATGTTATCGACCATAGCCTGCCAGGCTCCTCTGTCCATAGGATTCTCCAGGCAAGAATACTTATTGGGTTGCCATATCCTTCTCCAGGGAATCTTCCCTAAATAAATGCAAATCAAAATAACAACAAAGTATTTCACACTTGTCAGAATGGCTATTATAAAAAGACAAGAAATAACAAGTGTTGGCTGAAGATGTGGAGAAGAGGGAACACTTGCATGCTATTGGTGGGAATATAAATTGATGTAGCTATCATGGAAAACAGTATGGAGATTCTTCAAAAATTAAGAACTAACATATGGTCAAGCTCTCCCATTTTTGGGTATTTATACAAAAAATATGAAAAAATACACACACTCTGATGTTCGTAGCAGCTTTACAGTAGCCAACATACAGAAGCAACCCAAGTGTCCATCAACAGATAAATGGATAAAAACAAGATGTGGTTCATATATACAGTGGAATATTCACTTCAATTCAGTCAACTCAGTCATGTCTGACTCTTTGCGACCCCATGAATTGCAACACGCCAGGCCTCTCTGTCCATCATTAACTCCCGGAATCTTTTTACCATTATTAGGATTTTTTTTTTGTACATTTTAAATTACTGGAAAGTAAATTATATATCAAAGCAACCATGTCAATACACAGAAGAAACTCATAAAAGATAAGCATTAAACTTTCTTATAGAGACCAAGACTTATCTAGATCAAGTTCAAGGGAAGTTGTGATGCTCACTGCCCTTGCAGGAGTCTACACTGTCAAGAAGCACTGTGAGAAGACTCTATTAGTAGCCATCATGCCTTGGGTCCTATGGATGACCTACTGCAGGAGAAACAGATTTTAAAAATAAAAATTTCCACATAACTTCTCAAAAAGTTTTTAGAATATATTCAGTAAAGTTGAATTATTTGAAATCAATATACAAAAATCAGTGGTGCTTGCATACACGAATAATAATCAGAAACAAAAACTAAGAAAATCTCATTTATAATTGTATCAAAAAGAATAAAACATCGAGCAACAAACTGAACCAAGGACATAAAAGACCAGTAGTCAGAGAACTAGAAAGCACTGATAAAGAAACAAAAGAAAACACAAATAAGCAAACATATTCCATGTTAAAGCTGGACATGGAATAGTGGAACAATGAGTAATTGTTTTGGAATAATGAATAATTAGACTCTCCATTCCAACCAGAGCCATCAGCAAATGCACTGACTGCAACCACAGCATAATATCCAATGGCATTTTTCATAGAAATAGAAATATTCCTAAAATTAGCCTGCAAGTTTCAACTAAGGACCTTGAACCGCCAAAAAGACTCTGAGAACACACCTGGAGGCATTTTCCTCTCTGACTTCAAACTACATCCTGGAGTTGTAGTAACCACAACAGTGAGGAACTAGCACAAACAACACACAGACTACAGGAACAGAATAGAGGGCCCAGGGAAAAACCCACATGTGTGTGGCCAGTTAGTTCATGAAAATCAAGCCAAAAACTTGCAAAGAAGAAAGGACAGTCTTCTCAAGAAACAGTGATCACCCTACACTAAGGCACATCACTTGTCGTCCTCTATATCATCAGCCAGTTAGTTCAGTTCAGTCATTCCCTGTCCATCACCAGCTCCTGGAGTTTATCCAAACTCATGTCCATTGAGTTGGTGATGCCATCCAACCATCTCATCCTCTGTCATCCCCTTCTCCTCCCGCCTTCAATCTTTCCCAGCATCAGGGTCTTTTCAAACGAGTCAGTTCTTCACATCAGGTGGCTAAGTTTCAGCTTCAACATCAGTCCTTTCAATGAATATTCAGGACTGATTTCCTTTAGGATGGACTGGTTGGATCTCCTTGCAGTCCGAGGGACTCTCAAGAGTCTTCAACACCACAGCTAAAAAGCATCAATTCTTTGGCTCTCAGCTTACTTTATAGTCCAACTCTCACATCCGTACATGACTACTGGAAAAACCATAGTTTTGACTAGATGGACCGTTGTTGTCAAAGTAATGTCTCTGCTTTTTAATATGCTGTCTAGGTTATAACTTTTCTTCCAAGGAGCAAGTGTCTTTTAATTTCATGGCTGCAGTCACCATCTGCAGTGATTTTTGAGCCCCCAAAATAAAGTCTGTCACTGTTTCCACTGTTTCCCCATCTATTTGCCATGAAGTGGTATGACCAGATGCCATACTCTTAGTTTTATATATTATACAGAAATCTAACTAAAAACTCACTATTTTCCACATAGAGCTCTTTCCCTTCTGAGTCCTCTGGGATGGACCTCCAGTCAGCACTTAGTTGTACACAGGAAACTACTTCGTCCTCATTTTTCCCTCTTACAGCATCTCATTGCTGGTGGGTACTGGTGGGTACTGAGGCAACCCCACTCCTCTCAGCTTGGACGCAGTCGGGATATCCAGAACCCTGAGCCCTGATGGTCCTGAGGAGAAAAAGCTCCTGCTGGCTGCTCACGCAGCCAAGTCGGCAGAGCAGAGCGGGCGGCACCACACTTACAGACCCCAGAAGGCTCATGCAGAACCAGCTCTGCTGTGAGCACTAAGCCTGGAAACCCAAAGTGAAATGGAGCCAAATACCTCCAGACCTTTCTCAAAAGGAGGCTAAGAACAATTAAAAACTCTGTTGAATGCAGCCATAAAAAGGAACGCATTTGAGTCCATTCTCATGAAGTGGATCAATCTAGAACCTCTTAAACAGTGAAGTCAGTCAGAAAGAGGAAAATAAATATTGTATATTAAAGTATATATATGGCATTTAGAAGCATGGTACCGATGAATCTGTTTGCAAAGCAGCAAAGGAGATGCAGAAATAGAGAACAGACTTATGGACAAGGGTGGGGAAGGAGAGAGAGAGAACAGCATGGACGCACCAACATGTGTAAATAGACAGCCAATGGGAGCTCAGTACTCATACTGAGCTGTATGACGCAGGGAACTCAAACTGGGGCTCTGTCATAACCTAGAGAAGTGGGAATGGGCAGGAGGTGGGAGGGAGACTCATGAGGGAAAGGACATATGTCCCATGGTTAATTCATGTTGATGTATGAAAAATCAAACCAATATTGTAAAACAATCATCAATCACTGTTTAAAAACCATACGGAATGAAATGAATGTAAACACAAACTTTGCAACTGACACTACAATTCAGTTTAAAAATATAAACATTTTAGGAAACAACAAAAGATCTACGTGACTTTTGGTCTGGTGATGAGTTCTAACACAACCAAAAAAGTCAACTGACCAAATTTTTAAGATAAATTAATGAAAAAACTGACATTTAAAAATTTATACATTTACTCTGTGAAGGAACTTATTGAAGAAAACCAAAAGACAAACTGTTAAGGGAACCACTACCTACCTGCCCTTGCCAGGCACCAGAGAAACCACTTGCAAGAGTCATCTTACAACAGGAGGTCCTGACAAAGAACCAGGATCTAACAAGCTAGCACCAACCAGAATTCAGGAAAGGTCAAAAGGAAATAGGAGACTCCAGTCCAGAGGTCCTACCAACCTCCCAGGATCCTCCTCACTGAAGTACATCTCGGCTGAGTGATGCGTGTGCCCCCAGGAAGGATCCCAACGCAGAATGACTGGCCAGAGACAAACCAGAAACTAACCCAATAACTATAAAACCTGAGACTGTGAGCCACGTGACGGAGGCTCTCTTTCCCTCATGCTCCTGCCTTCCACCCCTGCAGCCCTTCCCAATAAAGTCTCTTGCTTGGACAGCACTTGTCTCCTCAGACAATTCATTTCCAAGTGTCAGACAAGAACCCACTCCCAAACCCTGGAAGGGGTCCCCCTTCCTTCATGAAAACCACAATCCAGGAGAAAATATCTTCAAAACACTGTCTTTCAGAGAAGGAAATGGCACCCACTCCAGTATTCTTGCCTCAGAAATCCCATGGACAGAGGAGTTTGGTGGGCTACAGTCCAGCAGCAGGACATTTTGCGGGGAGGAAACAGTTCAGGAAAGCTGGGGCACTCACTGAAGGCGCCAGAACTCTGGATGGCACAGCCAGAACAATGACTGAGGACTCCCAGCTCCCAGATCTCTTGATCCTGGCCTCTCTCACCACATACGTGTGTGGAAAACTAGACTTGAAAACATGCTGAGAGTTTCCCTAGGGGCTTAGTGGTAAGGTATCCTCCTGCCAGTGTAGGAGATGCAAGGCTGATCCCTGGTCCAGGAACATCCCATGTGCTGTGAGCAACTAAGCCCATGCACCACAACTATGGGGCCTTGCTCTAGGTCCGGGAAGCCTCAACACTGAGCCCACACACTGCAACTATGAAGCCCTGAGCCCTAGAGCCCATGCCCCCAACGAGAGAAGCCACTGCAGTGAGAAGCTCGCACACCACTAGCTATGGCCCGTGCTAAACTAGACTTGAAAACATGCTGAGAGTTTCCCTAGGGGCTTAGTGGTAAGGTATCCTCCTGCCAGTGTAGGAGATGCAAGGCTGATCCCTGGTCCAGGAACATCCCATGTGCTGGGAGCAACTAAGCCCATGCACCACAACTATGGGGCCTGTGCTCTAGGTCCGGGAAGCCTCAACACTGAGCCCACACACTGCAACTATGAAGCCCTGAGCCCTACAGTCCATGCCCTCAACGAGAGAAGCCACTGCAGTGAGAAGCTCGCACACCACTAGCTATGGCCCGTGCTCACCATAACTAGAGAAAAGCCCACACACGAAGACCCAGCACAGTGAAAATATAAAACTATTTAAAAAAATGTATATCTGATAAAGAATCTGTACTCAAATGGTCCAAGAACGCTAGAGCAAACAAACCCATTAATAATCGGTAAAGTCTGAAATAGATACCTGGCCACAAAGGAGACACTGACAGCAAACAATCGAACAAAAATGTACCAAAGATCCTGGCGCAGTGCATGCACAGCCACCTTTGGAAGACAGTCTGACCATGGAAGGGGCTCCTGGGAGGATAGCAGAAGAGTAAGGGATCCCAGGAGGACTGCTGTGCCACGTGGCTCGCAGACTCATGTTTTATGGTGATGGGATTAGCTTTCAGGTTGTCTTTGGCCAATCATTCTGACTCAGGATCCTTCCTGGTGGTGCACACGTTGCTCAGCGTGCACCACTGGAGGAGGATTCTGGGAGGTGGCTGGACATGTGGCTTCTCCTTTTGACCTTTCCAGTTGGTGGTGGCTTGTAAGTTCTGAGCTCCTTATCAGACCTCCTGTTACAAAATAACCCACACAAATGGTTATTATGGCACCTGGCCACAGAGAGGGTGGTTTCAGTTGGTGTGTTCCCCCTAACATTTCTACAGCGAAACAAGTCTCATGGAAATTTAAAGAGAGTGGGATGTTTATATAATGTGAAGACTCCTTGAGGAGGACAGGAGGGTGAAGGAGCTCATGTCCCTGGAGAGAGGGCAGTGTGGGAGCAGCCCAAGGGTCTGACACCCAACCTGGCTGTATCTAGAGTTCCAGCGAGGATGCCTGGGTGGGTAGAGGGGGCTCCCATGCCGGGGGTAGCTGCTGATTCCTCCTTATACTGCAGTTACCGGCAAGAATGAAACAAATGAGGTAAATATTCAGCTCCAAAAATTAGAGGAAACAGAATAATCTTAAGGAAACAACAATTAAGGAAATAAAATGATTAGAGCAAAAGCCAATGGAACAAAACACAAATAGGAAAACCAAAGCCAGAAGACGGTTCTTGAAAAAGATTTGTAAGAGAGGAATCCATATTGATACAAATAAATGATTGAACCAATAAGTGACAGAGAATAAACAAACTTGCCTGCAGAAAATTGACAAGTAATTTATATAGATCCTCTGCCCTCCAGGAGGTGGAACCTTACTACTTCTGCTTTAATTAGGTGTGGACACAGAGTGACTGACTTCGAAATCTGCTCTCTGCAAAGGAATGTGTGTGTAACTTCCCAGTGGGGAAATCTGACAAGCCTACCTTGGCTAAATGATCAAGGTCAACATCAAGAGAAATCATGTTGATGATACACACATTTGATATGATGCGATGGCCAGTACTTCTCCAATTTATTTCCCCAAACTCACAACTTCATTCTAATCATGAGAAAAACAGAAGACACATGTCAATAGAGGGTATCTTATAACATTCCTGACCAATACTCCTTAAGATGATCAAGATAATAAAAACAAGGAATGTCTAAGGAACTGCAACAGCCAAGAGGAGCCTAGGGTGACACAATGATTATACATAGTTTAGGACCCTGGAATAGGAAAAGGATAGTAGGTAAAAATTAAGTAAGTCAGAATAGTGTGGACTTTGCTAAGTCACTGTTGCTAAGTCACTTCAGTTGTGTCCAACTCTGTGCGACCCCATAGACGGCAACCCACCAGGCTCCCCCATCCGTGGGATTCTCCAGGCAAGAACACTGGAGTGGGTTGCCATTTCCTTCTCCAATGCATGAAAGTGAAAGGGAAGTCGCTCAGCCATGTCTGACTCTTAGCGACCCTATGGACTGCAGCCTACCAGGCTCCTCCATCCATGGGATTTTCCAGGCAAGAGTACTGGAGTGGGTTGCTGTCACCTTCTCCAAGTGTGGACTTTAGTTCATGATAATTATAGGTACTGATTCATCAATATGTTAAAAGCAAAACTGGTGCAATAGACTATCAGAAAGAGAAAGAAACAATTTCACAATCGCATCACAAGGAATTAAATACCTAGGAATGAAAGTGAAAGTTGCTCAGTTGTGTCCAATTCTTTGCAACCCCATGAACTATACAGTCCATGGGATTCTCCAGGCCAGAATATTGGAGGGGGAAGCTGTTCCCTTTCATTCCCAACCCAGGGGTCAAACCCAGGTCTCCTGAATGGCAGGCAGATTCCTTACCATCTGAGCCACCAGGGAATCCCAAAACTACTGGAATGGGTAGCCTATCCCTTTTCTGGGGGATCTTCCTGACCCAGGAATCAAACTGGGGTCTCCTGCATTGCAGGCAGTTTCTTCACCAGCAGAGCTACTCAGGAACCTTATTGAAGGATGTAAAAGATATGTACTCAGAAAACTGTAAGATACTGATGAAAGAAATTGAAGACTACACAAACAGATGGAAAGATATACTGTGTTCATGGTGTCAAAAAATTAATATTGTTAAAATAACCATACACCCAAGGCAATCTACAGACTTGATCCCTATCAAAATATGAAAGACTTTTTTTCCCCCACAAAACTAGAACAAGTAATCCTACAATTTATACAGAGCCACAAAAGACTCCAAATTGTCAAAACAATCCTGAGAAAAACAAAGTTAGGGGCAATAAATTTCTAGACTTTGGATTATACTACAAACCTACAATAATCAAACAGCATGGTATTGGCACAAAAACAGACACATGGGTCAATGGAATAGCATGGAGAGCCAAGGAGAAAATGCATGCACCTATGGTCAGTTAATTTATGACAAAGGAGACAAGAATATACAATGGGGAAAAGACAGAGTCTTCAACAAGGAGTGCTGAGAAAACTGGACAGCTACATGTAAAACAATGAGATTAGAACATTCTCTCTATATATATACAAAAATAAACTCAAAATGTTTTAAATGTAAGACATGAAACCATAAAACATCTAGAAGAGAACATATGCAAACAATCTGATATAAATTGTAAGAATGTTTTCTTGGATCAATCTCCCGAGGGAAAAGAAAGAAAAGCAAAAGTAAAGTAACAGGACCTGATCAGACTCAGATATGCAGATACCACCCTTATGTCAGAAAGTGAAGAGGAACTAAAAAACTTCTTGATGAAAGTGAAAGAGCAGAGTGAAAAAGTTGACTTAAAGCTCAACATTCAGAAAACGAAGATCATGGCATCTGGTCCCATCACTTCATGAGAAATAGATAGGGAAACAGTTGAAATAGTGTCAGACTTTATTTTGGGGGGCTCTAAAATCACTGCAGATGGTGATTACAGCCATGAAATTAAAAGACGCTTACTCCTTGGAAGGAAAGTTATGACCAACCTGCTGCTGCTGCTGCTAAGTCGTTTCAGTCATGTCCAACTCTGTGCAACCGCATAGACAGCTGCCTACCAGGCTCCACCGCCCCTGGGATTCTCCAGGCAAGAACACTGGAGCGGGGTGCCATTGCCTTCTCCAATAACCAACCTAGATAGCATATTAAAAAGCAAGGCATTACTTTGCCAACAAAAGTCCATCTAGTCAAGGCTATGGTTTTTCCAGTAGTCATGTATGGATGTGAAAGTTAGACTGTGAAGAAAGCTGAGTGCCCGAAGAATTCATGCTTTTGAACTTTGGTGTTGGAGAAGACTCTTGAGATTCCCTTGTACTGCAAGTAGATCCAACCAGTCCATTCTAAAGGAGATCAGTCCTGCGTGTTCTTTGGAAGGAAGGATGCTAAACCTGAAACTCCAGTACTTTGGCCACCTCATGCGAAGAGTTGACTCATTGGAAAAGACTCTGATAATGGGAAGGATTAGGGGCAGGAGGAGAAGGGGACGACAGAGGATGAGATGGCTGGATGGCATCACAGACTCGATGGACGTGAGTTTGAGTGAAATCCAGGAGTCGGTGATGGACAGGGAGGCCTGGCGTGCTGTGATTCATGGGGCCACAAAGAGTCAGACATGACTGAGTGATTGAACTGAAGTGAACTGAATCAGACTCAAAAGCTTTTGTACAGCAAAGGAAACCACCAACAAAATGAAAAGACAGCCTACAGAATGGAAGAAAATATTTGCAAATGATAAAGCTGACAAGGGGTTAATATCCAACTCAATTTTAAAAAAATAAACAATCCAATCAAAAAACCAGCAGAAGACCTGAATAGACATTTTTCCAAAGAAGATAAACAGATGGCCAAAAGGCACATGAAAAGATGCTCAACATCACTAATTATTAAATAAATGCAAATCAAAATAACAACAAAGTATTTCACGCTTGTCAGAATGGCTATTATAAAAAAGACAAAAAATAACAAGTGTTGGCTGAAGATGTGGAGAAGAGGGAACCCTTGCATGCTATTGGTGGGAACATAAATTGGTGTAGCTACCATGGAAAACAGTATGGAGATTCCTCAAAAATTAAGAACTAACATATGGTCATGCTATCCCATTTCTGGGTATTTATACAAAAAATATGAAAAGATACACACAATCTGATGTTTGTAGCAGCTTTACAGTAGCCAACATAAGAAGCAACCCAAGTGTTCATCAACAGATAAGTGGATAAAAACAAGATGTGGTTCATGTATACAGTGGAATATTCAGTTCAATTCACTCAGTCATGTCCGACTCTTTGTGACCCCATGAACTGCAGCACGCCAGGCCTCTCTGTCCATCATTAACTCCCAGAATCTTTTTATCATTATTAGGATTTTTTTGTACATTTTAAATTACTGGAAAGTAAATTATATATCAAAACAACCATGTCAATACACAGAAGAAACTCATAAAAGACAAGCATGAAACTTTCTTATAGAGGCCAAGACTTACCTAGATCAAGTTCAAGGGAAGTTGTGATGCTCACTGCCCTTGCAGGAGTCTACACTGTCAAGAAGCACTGTGAGAAGGCTCTGTTAGTAGCCAGCATGCCTTGGGTCCTCTGGATGACCTACTGCAGGAGAAACAGATTTTAAAAATAAAAATTTCCACATAACTTCTCAAAAAGTTTTTAGAATATATTCAGTAAAGTTGAATTATTTGAAATTAATATACAAAAACCAGTGGTGCTTGCATACACTAATAATAATCAGAAACAAAAACTAAGAAAATCTCATTTATAATTGTATCAAAAAGAATAAAACATCGAGCATCAAACTTAACCAAGGACATAAAAGACCAGTAGTCAGAAAACTAGAAAGCACTGATAAAGAAACCAAAGAAAACACAAATAAACAAACATATTCCATGTTAAAGCTGGACATGGAATAGTGGAACAATGAGTAATTGTTCTGGAACAATGTAATTGTTACTGGAACAATGAGTAATTAGACTCTCCATTCCAACCAAAGCCATCAGCAAATGCACTGACTGCAACCACAACATAATATCCAATGGCATTTTTCATAGAAATAGAAATATTCTTAATATTAGCCTGCAAGGTTCAACTAAGGACCTTGAACAGCCAAAAAGACTCTGAGAAGAACACACCTGGAGGCATTTTCCTCTCTGACTTCAAACTACATCCTGGAGTTGTAGTAACTACAACAGTGAGAACTGGCACAAACAACACACAGGCTACAGGAACAGAATAGAGGGCCCAGGGAAAAACCCACATGTGTGTGGCCAGTTAGTTCATGAAAATCAAGCCAAAAACTTGCAAAGAAGAAAGGACAGTCTTCTCAAGAAACAGTGACCACCCTACACTAAGGCACATCACCTGTCATCCTCTATATCATCAGCCAGTTAGTTCAGTTCAGTCATTCCCTGTCCGTCACCAGCTCCTGGAGTTTATCCAAACTCATGTCCATTGAGTTGGTGATGCCATCCAACCATCTCATCCCCTGTCATCCCCTTCTCCTCCCGCCTTCAATCTTTCCCAGCATCAGGGTCTTTTCAAACGAGTCAGTTCTTTGCATCAGGTGGCTAAGTTTCAGCTTCAACATCAGTCCTTTCAATGAATATTCAGGACTGATTTCCTTCAGGATGGACTGGTTGGATCTCCTTGCAGTCCGAGGGACTCTCAAGAGTCTTCAACACCACAGCTCAAAAGCATCGATTCTTTGGCTCTCAGCTTACTTTATAGTCCAACTCTCACATCCGTACATGACTACTGGAAAAACCATAGTTTTGACTAGATGGACCTTTGTTGGCAAAGTAATGTCTCTGCTTTTTAATATGCTGTCTAGGTTATAACTTTTCTTCCAAGGAGCAAGTGTCTTTTAATTTCATGGCTGCAGTCACCATCTGCAGTGATTTTGGAGCCCCCAAAATAAAGTCTGTCACTGTTTCCACTGTTTCCCCATCTATTTGCCATGAAGTGGTGTGACCAGATGCCATAATCTTAGTTTTATATATTATACAGAAATCTAACTAAAAACTCACTATTTTCCACATAGAGCTCTTTCCCTTCTGAGTCCTCTGGGATGGACCTCCGGTCAGCACTTAGCTGGACACAGGAAAGTACTTCGTCCTCATTTTTCCCTCTTGCAGCATCTCATTGCTGGTGGGTACCGAGGCAACCCTGCTCCTCTCAGCTTGGACGCAGCCGGGGTATCCAGAAGCCTGAGCCCTGAGGTCCTGAGGAGACAAAGCTCCTGCCGGCTGCTCAGGAAGCCAAGTCTGAAGGCAAAAGGTCCTGTGCCCGCAGCTCAGAGCGGGGCTTGGCGCCCCCTGTGGGCCGCCAGAGCAGAGTGGACAGCACCACACTCACAGACCCCAGAGGGCTCATGCAGAACCAGCTCTGCTGTGAGCACTAAGCCTGGAAGCCCAAACTGAAATGGAGCCAAATACCTCCAGACCCTTCTCAAAAGGAGGCTAAGAACAATTAAAAACTCTGTTGAATGCAGCCATAAAAAGGAAGGCATTTGTGTCAGTTCTCATGAAGTGGATCAATCTAGAGCCTCTTAAATAGTGAAGTCAGTCAGAAAGAGGAAAATAAATACCGTATATTAAAGCATATATATGGCATCTAGAAGGATGGTACCAACAAATCTGTTTTCAAGGCAGCAATGGAGACACAGACATAGAGAACAGACTTATGGACAAGGGTGGGGAACGAGAGAGAGAGAACAGCATGGACGCACCAACATGTGTAAAGAGACAGCCAATGGGAGCTCAGTACTCATACTGAGCTTTATGACTCAGGGAACTCAAACTGGGGCTCTGTCATAACCTAGAGAGGTGGGAATGGGCATGAGGTGGGAGGGAGACTCATGAGGGAAAGGACATATGTCCCATGGTTAATTCATGTTGATGTATGACAAATCAAACCAATATTGTAAAGCAATCATCAATCACAGTTTAAAAACCATACGGAATGAAATGAACATAAACACAAACTTTGCAACTGACACCACAATTCAGTTTAAAAATATAAACATTTTAGAAAACAACAAAAGATCTATGTGACTTTTGGTCTGGTGATGAGTTCTAACACACACCAAAAAAGTCAACTGACCAAATTTTTAAGATAAATGAATGAAAACACTGACATTTAAAAATTTATACATTTACTCTGTGAAGGAACTTATTGAAGAAAACCAAAAGACAAACTGTTAAGGGAACCACTACCTACCTGCCCTTGCCAGGCACCGAGAACCACTTGCAGGAGTCATCTTACAACAGGAGGTCCTGACAAGGAACAAGGATCTAACAAGCTACCACCAACCAGAATTCAGGAAAGGTCAAAAGGAAATAGGAGACTGCAGTCCAGAGGTCCTACCAACTTCCCAGGTTCCTCCTCACTGGAATACATCTCAGCTGAGCGATGCGTGTGCCCCCAGGAAGGATCCCAATGCAGAATGACTGGCCAGAAACAAACCAGGAACTAACCCAATAACCATAAAACCTGAGACTGTGAGCCACGTGGGGGAGGCTCTCTTTCCCTCACGCTCCTGCCTTCCACCCCGGCAGCCCTTCCCAAAAAAGTCTCTTGCTTGGACACCGCTCATCTCCTCAGACAATTCATTTTCAAGTGTCAGACAAGAACCCACTCCCAAGCCCTGGAAGGGGTCCCCCTTCCTTCATGAAAACCACAATCCAGGAGAAAATATCTTCAAAACACTGTCTTGCAGAGAAGGAAATGGCACCCACTCCAGTATTCTTGCCTCAGAAATCCCACGGACAGAGGAGTTTGGTGGGCTACAGTCCAGCAGCACGGCATTTTGCAGGGAGGAAACAGTTCAGGAAAGCTGGGGCGCTCACTGAAGGCACCAGAGCTCTGGATGGCACAGCCAGAACAGTGACTGAGGACTCCCAGCTCCCAGATCTCTTGATCCTGGCCTCTCTCACCACATACGTGTGTGGAAAACTAGACTTGAAAACATGCTGAGAGTTTCCCTAGGGGCTTAGTGGTAAGGTATCCTCCTGCCAGTGTAGGAGATGCAAGGCTGATCCCTGCTCCAGGAACATCCCACGTGCTGGGAGCAACTAAGCCCGTGTACCACAACTATGGGGCCTGTGCTCTAGGTCCGGGAAGCCTCAACACTGAGACCACACACTGCAACTATGAAGCCCTGAGCCCTACAGCCCATGCCCCCAACGAGAGAAGCCACTGCAGTGAGAAGCTTGCACACCACTAGCTATGGCCCGTGCTCACCGTAACTAGAGAAAAGCCCAACACGAAGACCTAGCACAGTGAAAATATAAAACTATTTTTAAAAATGCATATCTGATAAAGAATCTGTACTCAAATGGTCCAAGAACGCTAGAGCAAACAAATCCATTAATAATTGGTAAAGTCTGAAACAGATACCTGGCTACAGAGGAGACACTGACAGCAAACAATCAAACAAAAATATATCAAAGATCCTGGTGCAGTGCATGCACAGCCACCTTTGGAAGACAGTCTGACCATTTTTTCAGTAATCACATGGGCCAAGCACTGAATTCAAAACATGACAAGTGGTGGAAGCCAGGTATTTTACTCTTGGAATGGGAAGTTACAGATAAACAAAAGGAAATGTTGCAATATTCATATCCCAATGGATCAGGTTGGTGACATCATCATAAATTACCTTTAGCTGAATGTATTCAAAATTAATCTGGAATACATGTATATATTTCCATGTATTGTCAGCTGAGCATATTTACCTCCTATGTGTATGTTTTTAATATCATTCTCTAATAAAGGGAATAGGAAACTTCCCTGGTGGTTCAGTGGTAAAGAATCTGCCTACCCATGCAAGGGATACAAGTTTGATCTCTGGTCCTAGAAGATTCCATATGCCCAGGACAACTAAACCCAAGTACCACAACTATGGAAGCCTGCACTCTCCAGAGCCCAAGTTCTGCAAGAAGAGAAGCCACTGCAATGAGAAGCCCAGGAACAGGAACTAGAGAGTAGCCTCTGCTCACTGCAACTACCCTGTGTGCAGCAACAAGAGTCAGCATAGCCAAAAATAATTTAATGTAAAAAAAAAAAAGAACAGAAGCTCTTTAAAGAAATGACAGAGACTAGGATTAAGACAGTAAATACATGAGCCAGGATAATCTTAAAGTATGAGAAAGTAAAGAAAGACAAAGCCAAAAACCCACAAAGAGAAATGTTATATGAAAAGAAAAAAAAAAAAAAAAAAGAGCCAATGGAAGTAGTTCTCAATAGCCAAATCAGAATAAACTAAGCAACCTAATAATGTAGTCTGGATATCATCAAACTTGTTATAAACTATCAAGTTGTCCAAACTGATTAAAATAGATGATTACGTTGTTTTGTCTGTATATACTAGAAATTAATAACCTGAAAAGGAATTTAAAAAATAATTCTCTTTCAATAATGTCAACATTAATAAAATACTTTGGAATTGATATAATGAAGATGCCAAGACTGGCACACTGGAAATTATACACCACGGCTGAAAAAAGTCCTAAATAAATATAAAGATATTCTATATTGATGGGAAGACTTAAGATGGGAATACTGTGTAATGCATCTTCAATCTGAAACGAAGATTCAACATGAATGACAAAAGGCCTTTAGGAAGGAATACACAAGCTGACCCTAGCATACATGTGGAATTACAAGAGACTCCAAAGAACCAAAACAATCACATGAGTCTAGAGTACAAAGGTCATCTGTGTGTTCTGTGCTAAGTCTCTTCAGTCATGTCCAACTCTTTGCAATGTTATCGACCATAGCTCGCCAGGCTCCTCTGTCCATAGGATTCTCCAGGCAAGAATACTTATTGGGTTGCCATGTCCTTCTCCAGGGAATCTTCCCGACCCAGGGATGGAACTCCTGCATTGGCAGGTAGGTTCTTTACCACTAGTGCCACCCGGGGCAAAGGTGCATAGATGGAGATCAGAGAAACCCAGTTAAGGGAATGTTCTCAGGATCAGGAAAGGAAGAGAGAGAAGGAGGCTCCTATCACATTCGGGGAAGCCCAGCAGGTGGTTCTGAAAGTGGAAGACACGAGGAAGCAGACTAGAGCTGTGTCGAAGATAAAAGAGGGAACTAAAGCAGGGGCCCCCAACCTCTAGGATCTAATGCCTGATGATCTGAGGTGGACCTGATGTAATAATAATAGAAATAAGTGTTAGTCACTCAGCCGTGTCTGACTCTGTGTCCCTATGAACTGTAGTCCACCAGGCTCCTCTGTCCATGGAATTCTCCAGGCCAGGATAGTGGAGTGGGTTGTCATTTCCTTCTCCAGGAGATCTTCCCACCCAGGGACTGAATCCAGGTCTCCTACATTTCAGGCAGACTCCCTACCCAACTGAGCCAGCAGGGAAGACCATAGAAATAGAAACAGAGCTCACAACAAATGTACTGTATTTGAATCATTCCAAAGCCTACCTTCACTCCTGTCTGTCAAAAAAAATTGTCTTCCACAAACACCCTCAAAGTCAAGGAAGGAACTTTAAGTGTAGTCAGCTGTGCTAGGTTGCTGGCTTAGGGAGATGCTGAAGCAGGGGCGTCCCAAGAGATAGAACCTCCCTTTCACTGGGTCCTCAACAGACCTCCAATAGCCTTGGAGATGATGGGAGAGATTTCTTTTTTAAAAAATATCCTTGGGGGATAAACTTAAAACCTTTCTGTTACAGTCCTCTTAATAAAAACACTTCTTTTTCTTTACTGATCTGTGAAGTTCCAACTGCAAAGACCACCATTCTAATATGCCTCATGGTGTTGCTGACACTATGGATATAATTATGTGAAACTGAACTTATTCAATAAAAATTATGAAGCATCTGCCCTGTGTCCAGCACTCTCCCAGGGTTGGGGATATGGTGAAAATACTCCATAAAATGCATAGCTGGTAGGCACATTCTTTAAAAAAGCCTTTTATATTTTCACCAATAGTTTATCCTCAGTGTCAACACTTGCTGATTAATGACCATGCTGTATAGGAAGCTCATTAAAAATGTAGTAGCCAGTGTTCCTGGACGGATATACCCTTCTCTCATGGACAGTCCTCTGCCTTCTCTGGATCTCAGTATCCTCACATGTAAAACATGGACATCTGACTATAATTCTTTCCTGGAACCCAACCCTATCGAGGGGGTCTACTCTAAGGCCTGGATGACAGATCAGACTGAAAGAAATGAGATTGAAAGAAAAATATGCCATTGCTGGTTTTCAGTCAAACAGACAAATAACAATGAAGGAAGGAACCCTTGGCCCTGCAGGATTTGCCTGGGACCTAGTCTGGGAAATTCTTACACATCATGAGAAGGCCTTAAGCTGATTTCAACAAACAAGAATAGCCATGCAAAGGACAGTCCAACAGAGTTCTGTGCCCATCAGCCACAGGAAAAGACTGCCTCCCAACAGCCAGCAGCATTTACAAATGACTTCCCATGGCCTTTGCCAAACTATAGGGGCACCTCTGAATTTTCTGCTTCCTTCTCTTTTCTTGACTCTTTTCTCAAAAAATGCACATTTCTTCATAGAATGCCACAGTGTAAGGAAAATAGGTCTTCAATTTTTAGACCTCAATTTACAAAAAACTTAAGAGGTTCTAGGAGTTTTGTTTTTAAATCAAAGGACCATGTAATTTAAACATTTTAAATGTTCTAATTATTCAGTTACAAGACACCAAATTCATTGCTCAGGGTCCTCATGGAAAGGCCCCTCTTGGTGGGACAGCCACTGATTCCACCTTGAAAGGGCAGCAATGTGCCCTCCTCCCTTCTCTTCTGCCTGGGTGGCCACCAGATTTCCAGAGTGCAATTCGGGAACCCTTCCCTTTCCCATCCCAGCAGGTGGCCAATGGCCCGCTGGGCTGCAGAAGTGCCTGAAGCAGGGCTGAGCCAGCCTGCCAGAGTGGGGGTTTCAGGGACCCAGCAGGTGAAATCACCAAGCAGGATAAACCCCTGGACTTCCCAAAGGCCAAGAGAGACTCTCAGAGCAACGGCCCCGCTCAAGGTCTGCAGAGACCTCGCTGGGGGCCCTAGGCTGCTTGGGAAAACTGCACAGGACAGAGCTTTATGTGAGTGGGTAGGCTTCCCTCGTGGCTCAGAGGTTAAAGCGTCTGCCTGGAATGCAGGAGACCCAGGTTTGATCCCTGGGTTGGGAAGATGCTCTGGAGAAGGAAATGGCAACCCACTCCAGTACTCTTGTCTGGAGAATCTCATGGAGGGAGGAGCCTGGTAGTCTACAGTCCATGGGGTCGCAAAGAGTCGGACACGACTGAGTGACTTCACTACTACTACTAGGCTTGGAAATGTCCTCAAAGCCTTTACCACAAAGGCAAGGACTTTCTGCGTTCAAGGTCTGCAGAGACCTCGCTGGGGGCCCTAGGCTGCTTGGGAAAACTGCACAGGACTGAGCTTTATGTGAGGGGGTAGGCTTCCCTCATGGCTCAGAGGTTAAAGCGTCTGCCTGGAATGCAGGAGACCCAGGTTTGATCCCTGGGTTGGGAAGATGCCCTGGAGAAGGAAATGGCAACCCACTCCAGTACTCTTGCCTGGAGAATCTCATGGAGGGAGGAGCCTGGTAGGCTACAGTCCATGGGGTTGCAAAGAGTTGGACACGACTGAGTGACTTCACTACTACTACTATGCTTGGAAATGTCCTCAAAGCCTTTACCCCAAAGGCGAGGACTTTCTGCAACCACTAGATTAGGGGGCTCGGAGACTGTACCAACAGGGTGTGATACGTGGTTCCCTGCTCCATCCTCTGCCACCTAGCCCCAGTCCCCTTACCTGTGGTTTGCACCTCTCTACTCCACTCACAGATGCCAATCAGGAGCCAGGATCCCACGAAATGGGCACTTGCAGCTGCCACCTGCTGGCTCCTGAAACCCCTGCCAGTTCGCCTGGGACCCACTGCAGGAGCTGGGAGGAGACACCCAAGTGGGTGCCAGGTGCCATCCACCCCAGTGCTCAGTTCTGGGAGAGGCAGAGGGCAAGACTGCTGCGGATTCCCCCTCATTTCCCAATCCACCCCTGCACTGCACTGCAGGGCTGGGGCACTTGGGGCTTGGCGTGCCTTCTCCTTCAAGCAACAGGGAGGAAGTGGTGCCCCTGTAATGCCACTAAGGATGCCCAGGTGACCGAATTTCCTCCTGACGGAGACCATGCCAGGCTGGGCTCACTGAGACCAATGGTGCCCAGAGGACCGACCACCTGGCGGATCTGGCTTGAGCCAGGGTGCACTGCAAACCCCTGCAAACACACACGTTTTTCAAGGGAAAAAGGACTTGAATAGACCTTTTTGTATGTCTTCTCCAGTAAGACATACAAATGGTCAACAAGCAAGTAAAAAGATGTTCAAGATGTAAATGCAGATTAACACCATAATACCACACCCTCCAACACCAGAAGGCCTACAACCGAGAAAATGAAAACTATGAAAATGTTGGCAAAAATGTAGAGAAATTGAATAGTTTCATGGGCAAATGAATAAGTTGTGGAGCTGGATGGTGAGGATATGTGTACAGCACAGTGAGTATAGTTAATGCTATAGACTGTATACTGAAATGGTTTAAATGCTCAATATGATGTATTTCTAATTGCCATGAAAAGATGAATGAAGCAGTTATGATACATGTTACAACATGGATGAATATTGAAGAGATTAAGTCAAATAAGTCATGCTCAAAAGTCCACCCAGGTCCTAATCATCCTGTGTGCTTTAAGTCCACAAAGATTTTGAAAAGGAGGGACAGTGTCACCAGTAGTTGCAGAAAGAGAAAATCAAATCAACGTGGGAAAAAGACTTCCATATTAGCTGGGGCAAGGGTGAAGGTTAAAGGGATCTGTGGATAGGATTATAAGGTGGAACCAGAAAATTTCTTTTTTGGGGGTCCAAGTGCTTCTTCGCTGGTAGGGTATCCCAGGATGGGGTAAAATACACCAGAGTATTTTATGTGATATGGCAAATGGGAGTACTTTGTACTGCTGCTTACACTTATTTATATCCTAGGAATGACTGGAAAGTAAAAATTTTCAAAAGAAACATGTCAAAACCATGTTGTAAAAAAGTGGAGAAGACATCAAATTTCATTACAGAGGAAAAAGCTTTAAGCAGATTCATTTAACCAGAAGTGGTGATGTGCCCCCAGTTCCCAAGCTGAAATATGATTTCTGGCTGGATATTCGGTGCTTCATGTTCCTGGGCTAAAATATGAACAAATTCATATTACAGGTTGGAAACTCTGTGGGCTGAAAGGTGGAAAAAAANATACCCTAGGAATGACTGGAAAGTAAAAATTTTCAAAAGAAACATGTCAAAACCATGCTGTAAAAAAGTGGAGAAGACATCAAATTTTATTACAGAGGAAAAGCTTTAAGCAGATTCATTTAACCAGAGGTGGTGATGTGCCCCTACTTCCCAAGCTGAAATATGAAAAAGTTCATATTTCAGGCTGGATATTCTGTGCCTTATGTTCCTGGGCTAAAATATGGACAAATTCATATTACAGGTTGGAAACTCTGTGGGCTGAAAGGTAGACAAAAATCCTTTTCACATTATACTATTCCTGAACATTTTACTCCTTTCAGGAGAATTTATTTACATATTCTCATCTAAGGTAAGGTTCACAGAAACACAGAGAAAACTGCCATAGGCAATCACACTTAATTTCCATCTAAAATAAGACACAGATGGACTTATGTATGAAGGAGAAAGAAACTCACAAATCCAGAAATGAAGGGATACCTGTGGGGATTTTGTTGTGGATATTGCCAGATTGAAATAGATATTAAAAAATAATTTCCTAATTATTTATGTTTCTTAAAAATCACTATGTATAATTTAAGAACAATAATAGTATATCATATGCAGCAGAGAGAAATACAGCCATGACTTTGCAGTATCTTTAAATGGTATAATTTTATCCCATGAAAATATTGAATCACTCCGTTGTATCTCAAAGCAAACAGAGTTATATGAATCAACTGTACCACAACAGAAAAAAAAAAAGAGTGGATGGATGGCTAAAAACACAAGAAATAATCAAGAATGAAGGTTCACAAAATAAAAATGGGAAGTTTAGGAATAGAAAGTCCCATCAAGAAATTAATTTGGATGGGATTACTCAAAATCTCCATTGGTTCTTCCCCTAGAAAGAACAATATGGAGGACCTTTAGAAAATGAAACATGGAAGTGCCTCGGAAACAGAAATCACACGTGTCTGGGCATACAGACAGGGAAAAGAAACATTTTCAAGACAAGGGTACCCATGCCATCCCTGCCAGACCGGTTTCCAAAGGAAGGAAACTGCTTCAACATAAGTGGAGAAGGACACAGGAATGAATAAAGAAACTGGGTTCTATGCACACAATGGCATGTGAGTCAGCCATCAGGAAGAGTGACACAATGCTGTATTCAGGCACCAGCAAGAAGGCAGAGATGGTCAGAGCCCCTGAAGTCAGAGAGACAGGGAGCGATCACAGAATATGAGGCCACTTGTAGGTGGATTCTATAAATGGATACGTAGGAGTTCTTTGAGCCAAGATAAACAGTTCACAGACTTAGAAAAAACTCATCTCTCTTACTGTTAGCCGAGAAGACAGGTGTTGGGCATATAGAAATAAGCTACTTGTCTAACGTATGCATACTACTATTTAGAAAATAACCCCAAGGACCTACTGGGTAACACCAGGAGTGATACTCCACTTTCTGCCATAATCTGTACAGGACCTATTCCTGAAATATAGCATAAACACATCAATGTGTGAGAGAATCAAGTGACTATAAATTAAAAA
>SJXQ01001785.1:22458-257015 GCA_006408695.1 Aepyceros melampus | reverse complement strand
GAGATCTTTTGAAATCCATCTCCTAGAGCAATGGGAAATAAACCAAAACCAGGAAAATACAACCTGCTTCAATTTCAAAGCAGGTGTCCAAAATAAGAAACCTTCAGAAATGAAGAAGGCAACCCAGAATGCAAAGAAATATTTGCAAACCAAGATACCCACAAGCAAGTCATCTCCAAAATCAGCAAAAAGCTCACAGTGTGGTAATATTCAATAAAGTGGATTCCGTAAAAATATTACATCCTTCTGTTGTTCAGTTCAGTTCAGTTGCTCAGTTGTGTCTGACTCTTTGTGACCTAATGGACCACAGCATGCCCAGCTTCCCTGTCCATCATCAACTCCTGGAGCTTACTCAAACTCACATCCATTGAGTTGGTGATGCCATCCAACCAGCTGATCCTCTGTCATCCCTTTCTCCTCCTGCCTTCAATCTTTCCCAGCATCAGGGTCTTTTCTAAGGAGTCATGTTTTTGCATCAGGTGGACAAAATATTGGAGTTTAAGCATCAGTCCTTCCAATAAATATTCAGGGTTGATTTCCTTTAGGATGGACTGGTTGGATCTCCTGGCAGCCCAAGGGACTCTCAAGAGTCTTCACCAATACCACAGTTCAAAGGCAGAAATTCCTGGGTGCTCAGCTTTCTTTATGGTCCAACTCTCACATCCATCATGACTACTGGAAAAACCATAGCTTTAACTAGACAGGTTTGTCAGCAAAGTAATGTCTCTGGTTTTCAATATGCTGTCTAAGTTGGTCATAGCTTTTCTTCCAAGGAGCAAGCGTCTTTTAATTTCATGGCTGCAGTTACCATCTGCAGTGATTTTGGAGCCCAAGAAAATAAAGTCTTTCACTGTTTCTATTATTTGAAATATTGTTTGAAAATTTCCATCCATTTGCCATGAAGTGATGGGACTGGATGTCATGATCTTCGTTTTCTGAATGTTGAGTTTTAAGCCAACTTTTTCACTTTCACTTTCATCAAGAGGCTCTTTAGTTTCTCTTTGCTTTCTGCCACAACTTTCCCTAAAGTGAAAGTGAAAGTCACTCAGTCGCATCCGACTCTTTGTGACCCCATGGATTATACAGTCCATGGAATTCGCCAGGCCAGAATACTGGAGTGGGTAGCCTTTCCCTTTTCCAGAGGATCTTCCCAATCCAGGGATCGAACCCAGGTCTCCCTCATTGCAAGTGGATTCTTTTATCAGCTGAGCCACAAGGAAAGTAGGACTGAACACTGCTGCCACCTTGTGGACAATTTTTGTAAATAAAAACAATCTCTGGTATTCACTGGCACCTCCGTTCACAAGGGCTGGGATTCTGTTAATGACAGATGCCCTCAGAAAACGTCCTGGGAAATGGGTTGGAGAAATAACTCCAAGCACGCCTGACTTTCAGGAACTCAATTGTCCTACAGGACAAAATGGTAACTAAGGATCCCGAATTCCTGCCTGAATGCCAGTGAAAACGACAATGGGAAATAAATCCCACCAGTCACAATCACCATCATCACAAATCTACAAACAATAAATACAGGCGGGAGCCCAGAGGAAAAAGAATGCCTCTAANGGAACTCAATTGTCCTACAGGACAAAATGGTAACTAAGGATCCCGAATTCCTGCCTGAATGCCAATGAAAACGACAATGGGAAATAAATCCCACCAGTCACAATCACCATCATCACAAATCTACAAACAATAAATACAGGCGGGAGCCCAGAGGAAAAAGAATGCATCTAAGCTCTCTGTGGGAATATACACTGGCAACAGTCAGCTTGATGGACAGACTCTAAATGCCTGAAAAACAAACAAACAAACAAAAACAAACAAAAAAAACCACACACAAACCTCAGATCAAAGCTGTGATGTGACAGCCCCACACCTTGGCCTGTGTTCTGAGGAAGCCATTGATGGAAACGTGCATGCATCCCACGTACAGTGCAGCACTGCTTATGTTCCAGAGTCCTTGCTTGCTCTGCTCATGAAAAGACAGGCCAATGAATTCGAGAGAGGAGGGGTTCATGCAAGGAAGAGACTTTAATAGAGGAGCTGGCCAACTGAGAAGATGGCAGTCTAGTGCTGTGAAATAACCATCTTAGGGCCTGGTTGCCAGGCTCTTTTATGGATCAGAGATGAGTGGGGAGATGAGGAAACAAAGTTAAAATCCTTACAAATGTCCCCTAGTAAGGCCAGCATCAGGCAGGGGAATGTGTTAGTTTCACTTTGAGAAGGTAAAACGTCAATTTTTCATTCCAATCCCTAAGAAAGACAATGTCAAAGAATGCTCAAACTGCCACACAGTTACACTCATCTCACACGCTAGCAAAGTAATGCTCAAAATTCTCCAAGCCAGGCTTCAATAGTACTTGAACCGTGAACTTCCAGATGTTCAAGCTGGATTGAGAAAAGAGAGAGGAACCAGAGATCAAATTGCCAACATCTGTTGGATCATTGAAAAAGACACAGCAGCAATCTAAGTGCAGAACATAGATGAACGGATAAAGAAGATGGGGTACCTAGACATCATACAATATTACTCAGCCATTAAAAAGGACTGAATAATGACATTTCCAACCACAGGGAGGAAAGTAGAGGTGGTCATTGTAAGTGAAGCAAAGGAGGCAGGGCAAGAAAAGATTCATGCGGTATCACTTCTAGATGGAATCTAAAAAATGGAGACAGATGAACTTCTTTGCCAAAGAGAAATGGCCTCATAGACTTACAGTTCCCAAGAAGAAAGTTACGGTTCCCAAGAGGAAAAGAGGAGGGCAGGGAGAAATGAGCTGGTTCAGATTAACATACACACACCCACTCTTTATAAAATCATCCACAAGGACCCACTGCATAGCACAAGTAACCCTCTTTAACAGTCCGTTATAACTTATATGGGAAAATAACCTGAAAAAAAACATAGATATGGCTAGCTATAAATGAATCAAACACCTGGAAAGACACCCCCCATCACCCATCACTGTGCTCAGTTGCTCAGTCACATCTGACTTTTTGAAATCCCATGGACTGTAGCTGGCTAGTCTCCCCTGTGGGCAGGGAGAAATGAGCTGGTTCAGATTAACATACCCACACCTACTCTTTATAAAATCATCCACAAGGACCCACTGCATAGCACAAGTAACCCTCTTTAACAGTCCGTTATAACTTATATGGGAAAATAACCTGAAAAAGAACATAGATATGGCTAGCAATAAATGAATCAAGCACCTGGAAAGACACCCCCTATCACCCATCACTGTGCTCAGTTGCTCAGTCACATCTGACTTTTTGAAACCCCATGGACTGTAGCTGGCTAGTCTCCCTTGTCCATGAAATTTTCCAGGAGAGAATACTGGCATGAGTTGCCATTCCTTCTTCAAGGGATCTTCCTGACTCAGGGATCGAACTTGCATCTCCTGCATCTCTCACATCTCCTGCATTTCAGGCAGATTCTTTACTGCTGAGCCACACCAGGGAAGACCCACTCATTATTAAATAAATCCTAATCAAATCTACACTGAGGAATCCCCTCCCACCGGTCAGAATGTCCATCATCTCCCATGGACTGTAGCTGGCTAGTCTCCCTTGTCCATGAAATTTTCCAGGAGAGAATACTGGCATGAGTTGCCATTCCTTCTTCAAGGGATCTTCCTGACTCAGGGATCGAACTTGCATCTCCTGCATCTCTCACATCTCCTGCATTTCAGGCAGATTCTTTACTGCTGAGCCACACCAGGGAAGACCCACTCATTATTAAATAAATCCTAATCAAATCTACACTGAGGAATCCCCTCCCACCGGTCAGAATGTCCATCATCAGAAAGATCTCCCAAGAAGAAGTGCTGCAGAGGACTCAGGGAAAATGCAATCTTCCTATATTCTGAGTGGGGATGCACAAGGGTGCAGCCACGATGGAAAACAGCATGGAGGGTCTTGAAAAAAGCAAACAGAGGAGCTATGGGATCCAGTAACCCCAGTTCTGGGTTCAGATCTGGAGAACATCACAGTTTGAAATGACACCTGCACCCCTGTTTTCAGGGAAGCCCTATTTACAATATCCAAGACATAGAGCCCACCAAAATGCCCAGCGACAGGAACGTGAAGACTGAGTGGTCCGTCTATACACTGGACGACTCCTCAGGCTCTGGGGTGGAATCAGGATGTGAGAATGTGGGCCTCTGACCAGCAGCTGGTTGGAAGAAGGGAGACGAGTCCCAAAGGCAAAGGGTTCCCTGAAGTCTGTGGACTCCACTGCCCTGATGGACTTCATCCCCAGCTGGGATGTGGGCAGGATCTGAGCCCCTTTGATGAAGCCACAGCAGCACTGGGCTCAGAAGTCTCCTGATGGTGTCTCAAACTCTGACACTGTGTTTTACAAAGGAACAAGAGAATGAAGCTGGACCTCTGAGGGCCAGTCCATCTGGCTCTGAGTTGCTTCCAAAAGAGCACAAAAGAGCACCTGCATAGGTTTGGCTATGACCCCTTGCCTTTCCTCTTCCTCCCAGTGATGATTACAGTGACATTTCAAGCCTGAACCAACCCCTTCCAGGCCAGATGCATCTGTCCATCCACTGCCTTCTCATCTCACCCTGGGGGCTAAAGGCCTCTCGAAGGACTTCAATCCTGCTGCTCCCCATGCCCAGGAGGCAACTCCACCTTCCCAGAATGCTGAACCCAGACACCTGGTATAACCAAGCAGGAGTCCATGGGGCCTCCCCAGGACACACTCCACTGTCTCTTCCTCTGCTGTAGCTCCTCTCTGAAGTATGGAGATAACAGTATCTGGTGCACGCTCCCTGAGTTGTTTTACAGATGCTAAAACCCACACTAAATGGAAGAAGTTAAGCTGATGAGATCAGGTTACTTGATGAGCATGAACATGTAGCCCCCAGAGCTTCCAGTGCCTGAGAATTTGTGAGGTTAGCCACCAGTTACCTCACCAGCCAGAGAACCATGCACCAGCAGATCACATAATCTGTGTACCCCTTCCTAGCATGGCCTGTACAGTTGCTTTGCTGAAACCCTCCAAGGAGTTCTGGGTTTAGAGAATAAGCCACCTGTTCTCTCTGTATTGGTACTTTTGTAATTATCGCTTCACTTTCCTTCACCACAACCTGGCATCAGTAGACTGGCTTTACTGAACTCAGGCATGTGGACCCAAGTTCGGTTCAGTAACATGCAGGCCTCCCAGGCTCCCACTTCCTTGTGCCCCAGTGACTGTCAGCACTTCCTCCAGAGTCCATGGCCAGTCCCCACACTAATTCTCCTCTACCCCTAATCTCATGGTTACTCGTTACATTATGGTATTGATGATATACAGAAGAGCCAGCTATGCAAGGTAGATACTTCTGGACTTGACACTGGGCCCCTTTCCATGGGTAGGATGGAGTGACTGTTCTCCTGGGCCCAATGGTGGAAGAGCTCACCTTCTGGTGAAGCCAGGCCTTGATTCTTTTCCAGTGATTCTATGTCCTCATTCTCCCCAGACCCCCAGCCACACGGCTGCTGTCTCTGCTAGTCTCATATAGACTTGGTATTCTCCTAAAAAGAGCGTGATTTTATACACAGATAATGCAATTCCCCGGTGGCTATGATGGTAAAGAATCTGCCTGCAATACAGGAACTTGAGTTTGATCTCAGGATTGGGAAGATCCCCTGGAGAAGGGAGTAGCTACCCACTCCAGTATTCTGGCCTGGAGAATTCCATGGACAGAGGAGCCTACCAGGATATAGCCCATGGGGTCACACAGAGTCAGGCACAACTGAGCGATTTTCACTTTCAATGGGTTGAATGGTGGCCCCAAAAGAAGTGTCCCCCCAGAACGTGTGAACAAGACCATATCTGGGAATAGGATCTTTGTGATACACCACTCCAGTACTCTTGCCTGGAAAATCCCATGGACAGAGGACCCTGGTAGGCTGCATTTCATGGGGTCGCTAAGAGTTGATCATGACTGAAGGACTTCCCTTTCACTTTTCACTTTAATCCATTGGAGAACGAAATGGTAACTGACTCCACTGTTCTTCCCTGAAGAATCCCAGGGATGGGAGAGCTTGGTGGGCTTACGTCTATGGGGTCACACAGAGTCGGAACCGACTGAAGTGACTTAGCAGCAGCAGCCTGTCAGGCTTCCCGTTGACTTGACACAGGGATCTGTGGCTTTCCCTCGAGGTGCCACAGGGCTATCACACGTGCCACCATGGAGTAAATCGATCCTCGGGGTGACAGTCGAGGCAGTGCAGGGACATCAGGTTCATCTGGAGTGGACTGAGACTTCTGGGGTCTTTTGGCCTGGTGGCACGACCCTTGAAGTTCCTCTCGACTGTCCTGTTGAGAGCACCTCCTCCTGAGATGAGATGGGAACGCCGGGATCAGTTCGCAAAAAAGGCAGGGAAAGGAATCCTCATCTCGACCTGAGGAGGGGACAACAGGGCTCCTCTTGAGTTGTAGTGTGACCCTCAGGGTTGCCTTCGAGTGGAGACGTGTGTGTGGGGGAACTTCTTGAGTCACAACAAGGGAGTGAAGGACCCTTTCTAGGTCCAAGAGGGAAGGTGTGATCTCCCTCGACATGCTGTAGCGGAAAAGGGCCTCATCACGCCTGGAAGGGAGAACCTCCTGGTGTTTCTCGAATTGCGGCAGGTCCTCTCGAGTTACGACAGGGACCTCAGGGACCCGCTTGTGTGGCCTCAGGAGAGGCCAGTCTCCATGCAAATGGCGAGGGGCCTCTCGGGATTTCTCTCCAGTCGGTGGTGGGTCCTAAGTCCTCGTCTGGAGCTGCAGCTGTACCCTGAGTTTTCCTCGAAAGTGCTGATATAGGTCTTGGGTCCCTCTGGAGTGTCCACAGTGGAGTCAGGCCTCATCTTGAGTGGAGACATGCACACCTGCTTTCCTCATGAGCTGTAGTAGCACTCTCAGGCTTCCCGTCTAGTTGGCCCAGGAATCTGTGGCTTTCCCTCAAGGTGCCACCAGGGCTGTCACACATGCCACCATGTGGTGACTCGATCCCCAGGTCACAGTTGAGGCAGTGCATGGAAATCAGGTTCATCTGTAGTTTACTGAGTCTTCTGGGGGTCTTTTGGCCTGGTGGCATGACCCCTGGATTTCCTCTCGACTATCCTGTTGAGAGCACCTCCTCCTCAGATGTGATGGGAAAGCCTGGAATACTTTTCTGACAAAACAGGGAAAGGAACCCTCCTGTTCACGCGCCATTTGCTGGAGTCCAGCCCCTGTGGATCCAGGGTGATTCGAAGGTGGAGACGGAGTCGACGAGAAAAACCCTTTTAGAAATATAAGATTAGATTAGGAAATAATAGTATAGTAGGAAAATTTAGATGGAGAAAAGAAGGCTGAATAACTTGATTTATGTGGAATACCAATCACCACCTACGTAGGCCACAGGCATCTTTCCGTTCTCTCAAAGGAGAGAAGGCACTGAGGCCTCCCCGGTCTGGTCTTAGAAGCCCAGGCATAATAAGTAGGCTTGGTGAGTACCCACTCCCCAGATGGGAATTCAGCCAGAAGGGGAAAGAAAGAACGACACGGGAGGAATCAGCCTTTCCAGAAACTGATGCCATTTTCTTTATTTTCAGGTTTGCTTATATACCTTTTTTACACATAGGGATGAATACAGAGTCACATGGGGGTCAACAGTCCTGACTTTATCAAATCAGGTGCTTTACATTAAAAAAAAAAAAAAAGGTCTTAGGGGTTTTGCATCATCTTCTGGCCATGAGGCCTGCTGACACTTTATGACCCTTTCTTTCTGATAACCAAAAAAGTTATTTTTTCCAAGGGTGTTTTTTCTTAAACCAGGCACCACCCTCAAATAAAGTTGTATTCCTATAGCGTGAGGGTGTAGTGAGTTACAATCAAGAAAGGAATTTATTTAACTCAAGGTTAACATGATTAATCTTAAAGGTTAATACTTATTTTTCTTATATGCTAGTTATATTCATTATAAGGGCAGGGAATATGGAGATTTAACAGCAAAACATCAGCCCAACAAATGAAATCCTTTCACCAATGTTCCCTTTAAGATCTATTCAGTCTTAAGATAGTGATAAAGTTACATTTTTACATAACAAGGACACAGTGATTTATAACAAAGTACAGTGATCTATAACAAAGGAGAAAATTCATTAACACAAAAAGTCTAGTATTGCTAACACCAAAACTACTATATTTTCTTTTCTATATTCCAAATACATTGATTAATATATTCCCAGGTGCCTAAGGACGTGGAGGCCTGGTGGCAATCATTGACTCAACAATGAGAAAAGCCCTATGCTATTTAAGACCTTCAAAATACCCCAAACTCTCTGTGCTGTTTATGGTTGAGAAGTAGTAAACAATCATGTGCTCCATAGTGTTGATAATCCTATCACACAAACTAGTTTGCCAGCAGAGAGGTTTGACCCAAGACACCCTTGTCACACCCAATGGCAGGGAATTAGTAGCAATTATTGGCACAACAAATGAAAAATCCTTTACCAATATAATTCCTAATCAACACACTATACTAATAAATTTTAACTTCCCAAGAGAATCTGCCTTTAGTTAAGTCTAAAACATCTTGTGCCTCTTGCTGTTGGGAGGCTATGAACAATCACATTTGGCCAGATGAATCTATACAGGCAGGCTAGATAAGCTTCAGAGGAGTTCATAAGCTGAAACACACTTGTCACGCCAGGAATTTTATCAACTGGAGCTGCAAGTTAACACCTTCTCCGAGAGAAATGGTTATGGGGGAGAGTCCCCCATAAAGTCAGAGGTGTAGGTGAGAGCATAAAACAGACTCTGGTTTTGGGGGTAGATGCTCGGGAACAGGGGGTTTCCTGAGGCTTGACCACGCCTTTGCATATGTCAAGCCTTCTTCCTCATGACCTTTGCCATGGGTGGAGTTCCTCACGCTGGCCCCCGGCAGAACATCTTGAGTCTTAGCAATGGAGTGAAGGACCCTTTCTAGGTTCAAGAGGGAAGGTGTGATTTCCCTCGACATGCCACAGTGGAAAAGGGCCTCATCGCGCCTGGAAGGGAGAATCTCCTGGTGTTTCTCGAGTTGAGGCAGGTCCCCCCTCGGGTTATGACGGGGACCTCAGGGACTCACTCCTGTGGCCTCATGAGAGGCCAGTCTCCGTGCGCATGGTGAGGGGCCCCTTGGGATTCCTCTCCATTCAGTGCCGGTACCTAAGTCATTGTCTGGAGCTGCGGCCGGACACTGAGGTTACCTCGAAAGTGCTGACATAGGTCTTGGGTCCCTTTGGAGTTTACAGAGGGGAGTCAGGCCTTGTCTCAAGTGGAGAAATACACACCCCTCACCTCCTGAGCTGTAGCAGCACTGTCAGGCTTCCCGTCAAGTTGTGACAGGAATCTGTGGCTTTCCGTCGAGGTGCCACCAGGGCTGTCCCATGTGTCACCATGGGGTGAGTCGATCCTTGGGGTTAAAGTCGAGGCAGTGCAGGGAAATCAGGTTCATCTGGAGTGGACTGAGACTTCTGGGGGTCTTTTGGCCTGGTGGCACGACCCCTGGAGTTCCTCTCGACTGTCCTGTTGAGAACACCTCCTCCTGAGATTAGACAGAAAGGCCAGGAATCCTTTCCCGATGAAGCAGGGAAAGGAACCCTCATCTCAAGCTCAGAAGGGGACAACTGGGCTGCTCTTGAGTTGTGGCTAGACCCTCAGGGTTCTTCTTGAGTGGAGACGTGTGTGTGGGGAACATATTGAATCAGAGCAAGGAGTGAAGAAGCCTTTCGAGGTACAAGAGGGAAGATGTGATTTCCCTTGACATGCCGCAGCGGAAAAGGGCCTCATCGCACCTAAAAGGGAAAATCTCTTGGTGTTTCTCGAGTTGCAGCAGGTCCCTCCCGAGATACGACGGGGACCTCAGGGACCCTCTCATATGGCCTCAGGAGAGGCCAGTCTCCAAGCGAATGGCAAGGACCTCTCAGGATTCCACTCCAGTCGGTGGCAGGTCGTAAGTCCTCATCTGGAGCTGCGGCCAGACCCTGAGGTTTTCTCGAAAGAGCTGCCATGGGACTTGGGTCCCTCTGGAGTGTCCACAGGGGAGTCAGGCCTCGTCTTGAGTGAAGACAAACAAGCCTGTTCACCTCCTGAGCTGTAGTAGCACTGTCTGTCTTCCTGTTGAGCTGACACAGGGATCTGTGCCTTTCCCTTGAGGTGCCAACAGGGCTGTCACACGTGCCACCATGGGGTGAGTCGATCCTCAGGGTGACAGTCGAGGCAGTGCAGGGACATCAGGTTAATCAGGAGGGGAATGTGACCTCTGGGTGTCTTTTGGCCTGGTGGCATGACCCCTGGGGTTCCTATCGACTCTCCTGTGGAGAGCACCTCCTCCTCAGATGTGACGGGAAAGCAGGGAATCCCTTCCTGATGAAGCAGGGAAATGAACCCTCACCTCAAGCTGAAGATGGGACAATGGGGCTCCTCTTGGGTTGTGGGGTTCCTCTCAAGTGGAGGCTCATGTGTCGGGAACTTCTTGAATAGCAGCAAGGGAATGAAAGACCCTTTCCAGGTTCAAGAGGGAAGGTATGATTTCCCTCGACATGCCGCAGCAGAAAAGTGCTTCATCGTGCCTGGAAGGGAGAACCTCCTGGTGTTTCTCGAGTTGCAGCAGGTCCCTTTTGAGTTATGATGGGGACCTCAGGGACCCGCTCGTATGGCCTCAGGAGAGGCCAGTCTCCGTGAGAATGGCGAGGGACCTCTCAGGATTCCCTCCAGTCGGTGGCGGGTCCTAAGTCCTCGTCTGGAGCTGAGGCTGGATCCTGAGGTTTCCTCAAAAGTGCTGACATGGGATTTGTGTCCCTCTGAAGTGTCCACAGGGGAGTCAGACCTCGGCTCTAGTGGGGACATGCACGCCACTCTCCTCCTGAGCTGTAGCAGCACTTTCAGTTTTCCTGTCAAGTTGACACAGGGATCTGTGGCTTTCCCTCGAGGTGCCACAAGGGCTGTCAAACATGCCACCATGGTGTGAGTCGATCCTTGGGGTGACAGTCAAGGCAGTGCAGGGACATCAGGTTCATCTGGAGTGGACTGGGACTTCTGGGAGTCTTTTGGCCCGGTGGCATGACCCCAGGAGCTTCTCTTGACTCTGCTGTTTAGAGCCCCTCCTCCTGAAATGTGAGGGGAACACCGGGAATCCGTCCACAATGAAGCAGGGAAAGGAACCCTCATCTCGAGCTGAGGAGGGGACAACAGGGATTGCTTTGAGTTGCGGCAGGATCTTGGGGTTCCTCTTGAGTGGAGGGGTGTGTGTCGGGGAACTTCTTGAGTGGCAGCAAGGGAGTGAAGAAAAATTTTGTGTTCCAAGAGGGAAGGGGTGATTTCCCTCCACAAGCTGCAGCGGAAAAGAGCCTTATCGCGCCTGGAAGGGAGAACGTCCTGGTTTTTCTCAGGTTGTGGGAGGTCCCTCTCGAGTTACATCAGGGACCTCAGGGACCCGCTCGTGTGGCCTCAGGAGAGGCCAGTCTCCGTGCGAATGGCGAGGGACCTCTCTGGATTCCTCTCCAGTTGGTAACGGGTCCTAATTTATCTTCTGGAGCTGCGGCCGGACCATGTGGTTTCCTCGAAAGTGCTTACATTGGACTTGGGTCCCTCTGGAGTGCAACAGGGGAGTCAGGCCTCATCTCGAGTTGAGACATGCACACCAGCTCTCCTCCTGAGCCGGAGCAGTACTGTGAGGCTTCCCATCGAGTTGACACAGGGATCTGTGGCCTTCCCTTCAGGTGCCACCAGGGTGTCACACATGCCACAATGGGGTGAGTCGATCCTCGTGGTGACAGTCATGGCAGTGCAGGGACATCACTTTCATCTGGAGTGGACTGAGCATTCTAGGGGTCTTCTGGTCTGATGACACCACCACTGGAGTTCCTCTCGACCCTCCTGTGGAGAGGACCTCTTCGTGAGATGCAAGGGGAACACCGTGAATCTGTTCCCAAAGAAGCAGGGAAAAGAACCCTCATCTCGAGCTGAGGAGGTGACAACAGGGCACCGATTGAGTTGTGGCGGGACCCTCGGGGTTCCTCTCGTTTGGACGTGCATGTGTCGGGGAACTACTTGAGTCCCAACAAGGGAGTGAAAGACCCTTTTGAGTTCCAAGAGGGAAGGTGTGATTTCCCTTGACATGCCACAGTGGAAAGGGGTCTCATCGTGCATGGAAGGGAGAACCACCTGGTGTTTCTCCAGTTGTGACAGGTCCATCTCGAGTTACGACAGAGACCTCATGGACCCGCTCATGTGGCCTCAAGAGAGGCCAGGCTCCAAGCGAATGGCGAGGGACCTCTCAGAATTCCTTTCCAGTCAGTGGCAGGTCCTAGGTCCTCTTCTGGAACTGCGGCTGGACCCTGAGGTTTCCTCGAAAGTGCTGACATGGGAGTTGGGTCCCTCTGGAGTCTCCACAGGGGAGTCAGGCCACGTCTCAAGTGGAAACATGCATGCCCGCTCTCGTCTTGAGCTGTAGAAGCACTGTCAGTCTTCCTGTCGTGTTGACACAGGGAACTGTGGCTTTCCCTCAAGGTGCCAACAGGGCTGTCACACATGCCACCATGGGGTGAGTCAATCCTCGGAGTGACAGTCGAGGCAGTGCAGGGACGTCAGGTTCATCTGGAGTGGACTGAGATTTCTGGGGGTCTTTTGGCCTCGTGGCATGACCCCTGGAGTTCCTCTCGACTTTCCTGTGGAGAGCACCTCCTATTGAGATGCGACGGGAATGCAGGGAATCCGTTCCCGATGAAGCAGGGAAAGGAACCCTCATCTCGAGTGAGGAGGGGACAACAGGGCTCCTCGTGAGTTGTGGCGGGACACTCAGGGTTTCTCTTGAGTGGAGTCGTGTGTGTCAGACAACTTATTGAGTTGAAAGCAAGTGAGTGACGGACTCTTTCGAGGTCCAAAATGGAAGGTGTGATTTCCCTTGACATGTCGCAGCAGAAAAGGGCCTCATCGTGCCTGGAAGGGAAAACCGCCTGGTGTTTCTCGAGTTGCGGCAGGACCCTCTCAAATTAAAACTGGGAGCTCAGGGACCCGTACGGTGGCCTCAAGAGAGGCCAGTCTCCGTGCGAATGGTGAGGGACTTCTCGGGATTCCTCTGCAGTCGGTGGAGGGCCCTAAGTCCTCGTTTGGAATTGCAGCTGGACACTGAGGTTTCCTCAAAAGTGCTGACATGGGCGTTGGGTCGCTCTGTAGTGTCTACAGGGAAATCAGGCCTCGTCTTGACTGCAGATATGCACGCCTGCTCTCCTACTGAGCTGGAGCAGCACTGTCAGGCTTCCTGTCATGTTGACACAGGGATCTGTGGCTTTCCCTCAAGCTGCCAGCAAGGGTGTCCCACGTGCCACCATGGGGTGAGTCGGTCCTCGGGGTGACAGTCGAGGCAGTTCAGGGACATCAGGTTCATTTGCAGTGGACTGAGACTGCTGGGGGTCTTCTGGCCTGGTGGCACCACCCCTGGAGTTGCTCTCAACTCTCCTCTGGAGAGCACCTTCTCCTGAGATGCAAGGAGAACGCTGGGAAAACGTTCCTGATGAAGCAGGGAAAGGAACCCTCATCTTGAGCTGAGGAGGGGACAACGAGGCTCCTCGTGAGTTGTGGCGGGACCCTCGGGCTTCCTCTCGAGTGGAGGCACATGTGTCGGGGAACTTCTTGAGTCGCAGCAAGGGAGTGAAGGACCCTTTCGAGGTCCAAAAGGGAAGGTGTGATTTTCCTCAACATGATGGAGCAGAAAAGGGCCTCATCATGCCTGGAAGGGAGAACCTCCTGGTGTTTCTCGAGTTGCGGCAGATCCGTTCGAGATAAGACGGGGACCTCAGGGACCTGCTCATGTGGTCTCAGGAGAGGCCAGTCTCTGTGTAAATGGCAAAGGACCTCTCGGGAATCCTCTGCATTTGGTGGCGGGTCCTATGTCCTCGTCTGGAGCTGTGGCCAGACTCTGAAGTGTCCTCAAAAGTGCTGCCATGGGACGTCAGTCCCACTGGTGTGTCCACAGGGGAGTCATGCCTCGTCTTGATTTGAGAGATGCACGCCCGCTCTCCTCCTGTGCTGTAGCAGGACTGTCAGGCTTCCGGTCGAATTGATACTGGGATCTGTTGTTTTCCCTCGAGGTGCCACCAGGGCTGTCACATGTGCCACCATGGGGTGAGTCGATCCTCGGGGTGACAGTCTTGGCAGTGCCGGGCCATCATGTTCATGTAGAATGGACTGAGACTTCTGGGGGTCTTTTGACCTGGTGGCATGACCTCTGGAGTTCCTCTCGACTCTCTAGTGGAGAGCACCTCTTCCTGAGATGCGACGGGAAAGCCGGGAATACCTTCCCAAAGATGTATGGCAAGGGACCCTCATCTTGAGCTGAGAAGGGGACAATGGGGCTCCTCTTGACTTGTGGTGGGCCCCTCGGGGTTCCTCTCGAGTGGAGACGTGTGTGTTGGGGTACTTGTTGAGTCACAGCAAGGGATTGAAGGACCCTTTCGAGGTCCAAGAAGGAAGGTGTGATTTCCCTCGAGATGCTGCAGAGGAAAAGGGCCTCATCACGCCTGCAAGGGAGAAACTCCTGGTGTTTCTCGAGTTGTGGCAGGTCCCTCTCGAGTTAAGATGGGGACCTGACGGACCCACTCGTGTGGCCTCAGGAGAGGCCAGTCTCCGTGCAAATAGCAAGCACATCTCGAGATTCCTCTCCAGTCAGTGGCGGGTCCTAAGTCCTCGTCTGGAGCTGCGGTCGGACCCTGAGGTTTCCTCAAAAGTACTTATATGGGACTTGGTTCCCTCTGGAGTGTTCACTTGGGAGTCAGGACTCGTCTTGAGTGGAGACATGCTGCCCGTACACCTCTTGAACTGTATCAGCACTGTCAGGCTTGCCGGCGAGTTGACACAGGGATCTGTGGCATTCCCTCATGGTGCCACCAGGGCTGTCCTATGTGCCACCATGGGGTGAATCGATCCGCGGGGAGACATTCGAAGCAGTACATGGACATCACGTTCATCTGGACTGGACTGAGGCTTCTGGGGGTCTTTTGCCTGGTGGCACGACCCCTGGAGTTCCTCTACACTCCCCTGTGGAGAGCACCTCCTCCTGAGATGCGACGAGAATGCCGGGAATCCATTCCCAATGAAGCAGGGAAAGGAACCCTCATCTCAAGCTGAGTAGGGAACAACGGGGCTCCTCTTCAGTTGTGGTGGGACCCTTGGGGATCCTCTCGAGTGGAGGCGCATGTGTCGGGGAATTTCTTGAGTCACAGCAAGGGAGTGAAGGACCCTTGCGAGGTCCAAAAGGGAAGGTGTGATTTCCCTCGACATGCCACACTGAAAAAGGGCCTTATCACGCCTGGAAGGGAGAATCTTCTGGTGTTTCTCCAGTTGCGGCAGGTCCCTCTCGACTTACGACGGGGACCTCAGGGACCCATTCGTGTGGCCTCAGGAGAAGCCAGTCTCCGTGCGAACGGCAAGGGACTTCTCGGATTCCTCTCCAGTAGGTGGAGGGTCCTAAGTGTTCCACTGGAACAGCGGCGGACCCTGAGGTTTTCTCGAAAGTGCTGACATGGGACTTGGATCCCTCTGGAGTGTCCACGAGGGAGTCAGGCCTCGGAGGGACTGGAGACATTCACGCCCACTCTCCTCCTGAGCTGTAGCAGCAGTGTCAGGCTTCCTGTCGAGTTAACACATGGATCTTTGGCTTACCCTCGAGGTGCCACCAGGGCTCTCACAGGTGCCACCAAGGGGTGAGTCGATCCTCGGGGTGACAGTTGAGGCATTTCAGGGACATCAGGTTCATCTGGAGTGGACTGAGACTTCTGAGGGTCTTTTGCCTGGTGGCACGACCCGTGGAGTTCCTCTACACCTCCTGTGGAGAGCACCTCATCCTGAGATGCAACGGGAAAGCCGGGAATACGTTCCCAATGAAGCAGGGAACGGACCATCATCTCGAGCTGAGGAGGGGACTGCGGGACTCCTCTTGAGTTGTGGTGGGTCATTCAGGGTTCCTCTCGAGTGGAGGCGCATGTGTCAGGGAACTACTTGAGTCACAGCAAGGGAGTGAAGGACACTTTTGAGGTCCAAGAGGGAAGGTGTGATTTCCCTCGACATGCTGCAGCAGAAAAGGGCCTCATCACCCCTGGAAGGGAGAGCCACCTGGTGTTTCTCGAGTTGTGACAGGTCCATCTCGAGTTACGACAGAGACCTCATGGACCCGCTTGTATGGCCTCAGGAGAGGCCAGTCTCCAAGCGAACGGCGAGGTACCTCTGGGGATTCCTCTCCAGTACGTAGCGGGTCTTAAGTCCTCGTCTGGAGCTGTGGCCGGACCCTGAGGTTTCCTCGAAAGTGCTGATATGGGACTTGGGTCCCTCTGGAGTGTCCACATGGTGTTAGGCCTTGTCTCAAGTGGAGACATGCATTTCTGCTCTCCTCCTTAGTGGTAGCAGCACTGTCAGGCTTCCTGTCAAATTGACACAAAGATTTGTGGCTTTCCCTCCAGGTGCCACCAGGGCTGTCACATGTGCCACCATGAGGTGAGTTGATCCTCGGGGTGACATTTGAGGCAGTGCAGGACATCCAGTTCATCTGGAGTGGACTAAATCTTTTGGGGGTCTTTTGGCCTGGTTGCACGACCCGTGGAGTTCCTCTCGACTCTCCTGTGGAGAGTACCTCATCCTGATATGCGACGGGAATGCCGGAATCCATTCCGGACGAAGCAGGGAAAGGAATCCTCATCTCAAGCTGAGCAGGGTACAACGAGGCACCTATTCGTTGTGTCGGGACCTTCAGGGTTCCTCTCGAATGGAGGCGCATGAGCTGGAGAACTTCTTGAGTCGCAGCAAGGGCGTGAAGGACCCTTTCGAGGTCAAAGAGGGAAGGTGTAATTTCCTTGACATGCAGCAGCGAAAAGGACCTCATGGCGCCTGGAAAGGAAAACCTCCTGATGTTTCTCGAGTTACGGCAGGTCCCTCTCGAGTTACGATGGGGACCTCAGGGACCCACTCGTGTGGCCTCAGGAGAGGCCAATCTACGTGTGAATGGCGAGAGACTTAATGGAATTCCTCTGCAGTTGGTGGCGGGTCCTAAGTCCTCGTCTGCAGCTGCGGCCGGATCCTGAGGTTTCCTTGAAAGTGCTGCCATGGGACTTGGGTACCTCTGGAGTGTCAACAGGGGAGTCAGGCCTCGTCTCCAGTGGAGATATGCATGCCCGCTCTACTCCTGAACTGGAGCAACCTTGTCACGCTGCCTGTCGAGTTAACACATGGATCTGTTGCTTTCCGTTGAGTGCCCCCAGCACTGTCACACATGCCACCATGGGGTGAGTCGATCCACGGAGTGACAGTGAAGGAATTGTAGGGACATCACATTCATCTCAAGTGGGCTGAGGATTCTGGGGGTCTTTTGGCCTAGTGCCACTATCCCTGGAGTTCCTCTCGACTCTCCTGTGGAGAGCATCTCCTCCTGAGATGCGACAGGAATGCCGGGAATCCGTTCCCGAAAAAGCAGGTAAAGGAACCCTAATCTCGAGATGAGAAGGGACAACGGAGCTCCTCTTGAGTTGTGGCGGGACCCTCGGGGTTCCTCTCGAATGGAGGCACATGTGTCAGGGAACTTCTTGAGTCGCAGCAAGAGAGTGAAGGACCCTTTCGAGGTCCAAGAAGGAAGGTGTGATTTCCCTCGGCATGCCGCAGCGGAAAAGGGCCTCATTGGGCCTGAAAGGGAGAACCTCATTATGTTTCTCGAGTTGCAGCAGTTCCTTATCGAGTATCGACGAGGACCTCAGTGACCGCTTGTGTGGACTCAGGAGAGGCCCGTCTCTGTGCGAATGGTGAAGGACCTCTCGGGATTCCTCTCCAGTAGGTGGCGGGTTCAAAGTCCTCATCTGGAGCTCCAGCCGGACCCTGAGGTTCCTCGAAAATTCTGACATGGGACTTGGGTTCCTCTGGAGTGTCCACAGGGGAGTCAGGCCTCGTCTCGAGTGGAGACATGCATGCCCACTCTCCTCCTGAGCTGGAGCAGCACTGTAAGGTTTCCTGTCGAGTTGACACAGGGATCTTTGGCTTTCCTTCAGAGTACCCCCACTGTTGTCACATATGCCACCATGGGATGAGTCGATCCTCGGAGTGTCATTCGAGGCAGTGCAGAGTTACAGGTTCATCTGGAGAGAACTGAGACTTCTGTGGGTCTTTTGGATTGGTGGCACGACCCCTGGAGTTCCTCTCGACTCTCCTGTGGAGAGCACCTCCTCCTGAGATGCTACTGGAACACCGGGAAATGGTTCCCGACGAAGCAGGGAAAGAACCCTCATCTCGAGCTGAGGAGAGGACATCGGGGCTCCTCTTGAGTTGTGCCGGGACCCTCGGGTTTCCTTTCGAGTGGAGGCGTGTGTGTCGGGGACCTTCTTGAGTCCAAGAAAGGGAGGGAAGGACCCTTTCGAGGTCCAAGAGGGAAGGTATAATTTCCCTCGACATGCCGCAGCGGAATGGGCCTCATCGCGCCTGGAAGGGAGAATCTCCTGGTGTTTCTCCATTTGTGGCAGGTCCCTCTCGAGTTACAACGGGGATATCAGGGACCCGCTCGTTTGGCCTCAGGCAGGACAGTCTCCATGCGAATGGCGAGGGACATCTCGGGAAACCTGTCCAGTCGGTTGCGGATCCTAAGTGCTCATCTGGAGTTGTGACCGGACCCTGAGTTTTCCTCCAAAGTGCTGACATGGGACTTGCGTACCTCTGGAGTCTCCACAGGAGATTCAGGCCTCATCTAGAGTGGAGACATGCACGAATGCTCTCCTCCTGAGCTGGAGCAGCACTGTCAGGCTTCTGTACAGTTGACAGAGGGATCTGTGGCTTTCCCTCGAGGTGCCACCAGGGCTGTCACAGGTGCCATCATGGGGTGAGTTGATCCTCGGGGTGACAGTCGAGGCAGTACAGGACATCAGTTTCATCTGGAGTGGACTGAGACTTCTGGGGGTCTTTTGGCTTGGTGGCATGACCCCTGGATTTCCTCTCGACTCTCCTATGGAGAGTACCTCCTTCCGAGATGTGAGGGGAATGCCGGAAATCCATTCCCGACGAAACAGGGAAAGGAATCCTCATCTCGAGCTGAGGAGGGGACAACGGGGCTCCTCTTGAGTTGTGGCGGGACCCTCCGGGGTTCCTCTCGAGGGGAGGTTCTTGAGTTGCAGCAAGGAAGTGAAGGACCATTTCGACATCCAAGAAGGAAGCTGTGATTTACCTCGACATGCCACAGCGGAAAAGGCCTCATCAATTCTGGAAGGGAGAACCTCCTGCTTCTTCTCGAGTTATGGCATGTCTCTCTTGAGTTAGGACGGGGACCTCAGGGACCCACTCGTGTGGATTCAGGAGAGGCCAGTCTGTGCAAACGGAGAGAAACCTCTCGGGATTCCTCTCCAGTCGGTAGCGGGGCCTAAGTCCTCGTCTGGAGCTGCAGCCAGAACCTGAGTTTTCCTCGAAAGTGCTGCCATGGACTTGGGTCCCTCTGGAGTGTCCACTGGGGAGTCAGGCATCGTCTCGACTGGAGACATGCATGCCCGCTCTCCTCCTGAGCTGTTGCAGCACTGTTAGGCTTCCTGTCGAGTTGACACAGGGATCTGTGGCTTTCCCTCGAGGTGCCACCTGGGCTGTCACACATGCCACCATGGGGTGAGTCGATCCTCGGGGTGACAGTTGAGGCAGTGAAGGGATATCAGGTTCATCTTGAATGGACTGAGACTTCTGGGGGTCTTTTGGCCTGGTGGCACGGCCCCTGGAGTTACTCTTGACTCTCCTCTGGAGAGAACCTCCTCCTGAGTTGCGACAGAAACACAGGGAATCCGTTCCCAAAGAAGCACGGAAAGGAACCCTAATCTCGAGCTGAGGAGAAAACAACGGGGCTCCTCTTGACTTGTGGCAGTACCCTCGGGGTTCCTCTCGAGTGGAGGCACGTGTGTCGGGAACTTCTTGAATCGCAGCAAGGGAGTGAAGGGCCCTTTCGAGGACCAAGAATGAAGGTGTGATTTCCCTCAACATGCCGCAGGGGAAAAGGGCATCAACGCACCTGGAAGGGAGAACCTCCTGGTGTTTCTCCTGTTGCGGGAGGTCCCTCTCTAGTTACAACAGTGACCGCAGAGACTCGCTTGTGTGGCCTCTGGAGATGCCAGTTTCCGTGCAAATGGTGAGGGACCTCTCGGGATTCCTTTCTAGTCGGTGGAGAGTCCTAAGTCCTCGTCTGGAGCTGCGGCCAGAACCTGAGGTTTCCTCGAAATTGCTTACATGGGATTTGGTCTCTCTGGAGTGTCCAAAGGGGAGTCAGGCTTCGTCTCGAGTGGAGACATGCATGCTTGCTCTCCTCCTGATCTGTAGCAGCTCTGTCAGGCTTCCTGTCGAGCTAACACAGGGATCTGTGGCTTTCCCTCTAGGAGCCACCAGGGCTGTTCCACGTGCCACCATGGGGTGAGTCGATCCTCAGCGTGACAATCGAGGCAGTGCAGGGACATCAGGTTCACCTGGAGTGGACTCAGACTTCTGGGGGTCTTTTGGCCTGGTGACACGTACCCTGGAGTTCCTCTCGACTCTCCTGTGGAGAGCACCTCCTCCTGAGATGCGATGGGAACTCTGGGAATCCATTCCTGACGAATCAGGGAAAGGAACCCTCATCTCAAGCTGAACAGGGGACAACAGGGCTCCTCTTGAGTTGTGACGGGACCCTCCGGGTTCCTCTTTAGTGGAGTCACCTGTTTCGGGGAACTTCTTGAGTCGAAGCAAGGGAGTGAAGAACCATTTCAAGGTCCAAGAGGGAAGGTGTGATTTCCCTCGACATGCCACAACGGAAAAGGGCCTCATCTCACCAGGAAGGGAGAACCTCCTGGTGTTTCTAGAGTTGTGGCAGATCCCTCTCGAGTTACGACGGGGACCTCAGGGACCCGCTCGTGTGGCCTCAGGAGAGGCCAGTCTCCGTGTGAATGTCTCGGGACCTCTGCAATTCCTCTCCAGTCAGTGGCGGGTCCTCAGACCTCGTCTAGACCTGCAGCTGGACCCTGAGGTTTCCTCGAATGGACTACCATGGGACTTGGGTCCATCAGGAGTGACCACAGGGGAGTCAGGCCTCATCTCAAGTGGAGACATACACGCACACTCTCCTCCTGAGCTGCAGTAGAAATGTCAGGCTTCCTGTCGAGTTGACACAGGGATCTATGGCTTTCCCTCAGGGTGCCACCAGGCTGTCCCACGTGCCACTAGGGAGTCAGTCGATCCTCGCGATGACAGTAAAGGCAGGGCAGGGACATCAAGTTCATCTGGAATGGACTGAGACTTCTGGACTTCTTTTGGCCTGGTGACACGAACCCTGGAGTTCCTCTCCACTGTCCTGTGGAGAGGACCACCTCCGGAGATGCGATGGGAACGCCGGGAATTCGTCCCGATGAAGTAGGGAATGGAATCTTCATCTAGAGCTGAGGAGGGCACAACGGGTCTCCACTTGTGTTGTGGCAAAAAACCTCAGGGTTCCTCTCAAGTGGAGGCGCGTGTGTTGGGGAACTTCTTGAGTCGCAGCAAGGTAGTGAAGGACCCTTTTGAGGTCCAAGAGGAAAGGTGTGATTTCCCTCAACATGCCACAATGGAAAAGGGCCTCATTGTGCCTGGACGGGAGAACCTACTGATGTTTCTCGAGTTGCGGCAGGTCCCCCTCGAGTTACGACGGGGACCTCAGGGACTCACTCGGATGGACTCAGGAGAGGCCAGCCTCTGTGCGAATGGCGACGGACCTCTCAGATTCCTCTGCAGTGGGTGGTGGGTTCTAAGTCCTCGTCTGGAGCTGCGGCCGCACCCAAAGTTTTCCACGAAAGTGCCAACATTGGGCTTCGGTCTCTCTACAGTGTCCACAGGGCAGTCAGGCCTCGTCTCGAGTGGAGACATGCATGCCCGCTCTCCTGCTGAGCTGTAGTAGCACGGCCAGTCTTCCAGTCGAGTTGACACAGGGATCTGTGACTATCCCTCGAGGGCCACCAGGGCTGTCGCACATGCCTTCATGATGTGAGTCAATCATCAGGGTGACATTCGAGGCAGTGCAGAGACATCAGGTTCATCTGGAGTGGACTGAGCGTTCTGGGGTCTTTGGCCTGTTGTCACGGCCCCTGGAGTTCCTATCGACTCTCCTTTGGAGAGCACCTTCTCCTGAGATGCGACGGGAACACCGGGAATCCATTCCCGATGAAAAAGGGAAAGGAACTCTCATCTCAAATTGAGGAGGGGACAATGGGGCTCCTCTTGAGTCTTTGTGGGACCCTCGGGTTCCTTTCGAGTCACGGCGCATGTGTCAGGGAACTTCTTGAGTCGCAGCAAGGGAGAGAAGGACCCTTTCGAGGTCCAGGAGGGAAGGTGTGGTTTCCTTCGACATGTCGCTGCAGAAAAGTGCCTCAGAGCACCTGGAACAGAGAGCCTCCTGGCGTTTCTCGAGATCCGGTAGGTCCCTCTCAAGTTACGACGGGGACCTGAGGGACCCGCTCTTTTGGCCTCAGGAGAGGCCAGTCTCTGTGAAAACGGCGAGGGAACTCTTGGGATTCCTCTCCAGTTGGTGGTGGGTCCTAAGTCCTCGTCTGGAGCTGTGGCTGGACCCTGAGGTTTCCTCAAAAGTGCTAACATGGGACTTGAGTCACTTTGGAGTGTCCACAGGGGAGTCAGGCCTCGTTTCGAGTGGAGACATGCATGCCCGCTCTCCTGCTGAGCTGTAGCAGCACTGTCAGGTTTCCTTTTGAGTTGACACAGGGATCTGTGGCTTTCCCTCGAGGTACCACCAGGGCTGTCACACGTGCCACCATGGGGTTAGTTGATCCTCGGGGGGATAGTCGAGGCAGTGCAGGGACACCAGGTTCATCTGGAGTGGACTGAGAATTCTGGGGGTCTTTTGGCCTGGTGTCAAGACGCCTGGAGTTCCTCTTGACACACCTGTGGAGAGCACCTCCTGCTGAGATGCGACGGGAACGCCGGGAATCCTTTCCCGATGAAGCAGGGAAAGGAACCCTCTTTCGAGATGAGAAGGGAACAACGGGGCTCCTCCTGAGTTGTGGCTGGACCCTCGGTGTTCCTCTCGAGTGGAGGAGCGTGTGTCAGGGAACTTCTTGAGTCGTAGCAAGGAAGTTAAGGACCCTTCAAGGTCCAAAAGGGAAGTTGTGATTTCCCTCAACATGCCGCAGCGGAAAAAGGCCTCATCGCACCTGGAAGGGAGAACCTCCTGGTGTTTCACGAGTTGGAGCAGGTCCCTCTCAAGTTATGACAGGGACCTCGGTGACCTGCTCTTGTGGCCTCAAGAGAGGCCAGTCTCCGTGCGAATGTTGAAGGATGGCTTGGGATTACTTTCCAGTCGGAGGAGGGTCCAAAACCTCATCTGAAGCTGTGACCAGACCCTGAGATTTCCTCGAAAGTGCTGACATGGGACTTGAGTCCATCTGAAGTGTCCACAGGTGAGTCAGGCCTCGTCTCTATTGGAGACATGCACACCTGCTCTCCTCCTGAGCTGTAGCAGCACTTTCAGTCTTCCTGTCGAGTTGACACAGGGATCTGTGACATTCCCTCGAGGTGGCACTAGCATTCTCCCACGTGCCACCATGGAGTCAGTCGATCCTCGTGATGACAGTCAAGGCAGTGCAGGGACATCAAGATCATCTGGAGTGGAATAAGACTTCTGGACTTCGTTTGGCCTGGTGGCACAAACCCTGGTATTCCTCTCCAGTCTCCTGTGGAGAGCACCTCCCCTTGCGTTGTGACGGTGATGCCAGGAATCCGTTCCTGAGGAAGCAGGAAATGGAACCCTCATCTCGAGCTGAGGAGGGCACAACAGGTCTCCACATGAGTTGTGGCGAAAACCTCAGGGATTCTCTCGAGTGGAGGCGCGTGTGTTGGGGAACTTCTTGAGTCACAGCAAGGGAGTGAAGAACCCTTTCAAGGTCCAAGAGGAAAGGTGTGATTTCCCTCGACATGCCACAGAGGAAAAGGACCTCATTGTGCCTGGAAGGGAGAACCTCCGGGTGTTTCTTGAGTTTCGGCAGTTCCCCTCAAGTTAGGACAGGGACCTCAGGGACCCGCTCGTGTGGCCTCAGGAGAGGCCAGTCTCCGTGTGAAAGACGAGGGACCTCTTGGGATTCCTCTGCAGTGGGTGGTGGGTCCTAAGTCCTCGTCTGGAGCTGCAGCCGCACTCAAAGTTTTCCTCGAAAGTGCTGACATTGGACTTGGGTCCCTCTGGAGTGTCCACAGGGGAGTCAGGCCTCGTCTCGAGTGGAGACATGCACGCCCGCTCTCCTGCTGAGCTGTAGTAGCAGTGCCAGGCTTCCTGTCGAGTTGACACAGGGATCTCTGGCTTTTGCTCGAGGTGCCACCAGGGCTGTCACACGTGCCACCATGATGTGAATTGATCATCAGGGTGACAGTCGAGGCAGTGCAGGGACATCAGGTTCATCTGGAGTGGACTGAGACTTCTGGGGTCTTTTGGCCTGGTGGAACGGCCCCTGGAGTTCCTATCAACTCTCCTTTGGAGAGCACCTCCTCCTGAGATGCGACGGAAACGCCGGGAATCCATTCCCGACGAAGCAGGGAAAGGAACCCTCATCTCGAGCTGAGGAGGTTACAACGGGGGTCCTCTTGAGTGGTGGATCGTGTGTCGGGTAACTTCTTGAGTCGCAGCAAGGGAATGAAGGACCCTTTTGAGGTCCAAGAGGTAAGGTGTGATTTCCCTTGACATGTCGCTGCATAAAATGGCCTCAGAGCACCTGGAATGGAGAACCTCTGCGTGTTTCTCAAGATCCCGTAGGTCCTTCTCAAGTTACAACGGGGAGCTGAGGGACCAGATCTTTTGCCCTCAGGAGAGGCCAGTCTCTGTGCAAATGGCAAGGGATCTCTCGGGATTCCTCTCCAGTCGGTGGCAGGTCCTAAGTCCTCGTCTGGATCTGCGGCCGCACCCAAAGTTTTCTTCAAAAGTGCTGACATGGGACTTGGGTCCATCTGGAGTGTCCACAGGTGAGTCAGGCCTCGTCTCAAGTGGAGACATGCACACCCGCTCTCCTCCTGAGCTGTACAGCACTGTCAGGCTTCCTTTCGAGTTGACACAGGGATCTGTCGCTTTCCCTTGAGGTTCCACCAGGGCTGTCACACTTGCCACCATGGGGTGAGGCGAACTTCGGATTGACAGTCGAGGCAGTGCAGGGACATCAGTTTCATGGGGAGTGAACTGAGACTTCTGGGGGTCTTTGTGCCTGGTGGCACGACCCCTGGAGTTCCTCTCGACTCTCCTGTGGAGAGCACCTCCTCCTGATATGCGACGGCAACACCGGGAGTCCATTCCTGATGAAGCAGGGAAAGGAACCCTCATCTCGAGTTGAGGAGGGGAAAACGGGGCTCCTCTTGAGTTGTGATGGGCTCTCGGGGTTCCTCTCAAGTTAACGCGCATGTGTCGGGTAATGTCATGAGTCGCAGCAAGGGAGTGAAGGACCCTTTCTAGGTCCATGAGGGAAGGTTTGATTTCCCTTGACATGCCACAGCGGAAAAGGGCCTCATGGCGCCTGGAAGGGAGAACCTCCTGGTGTTTCTCGAGTTGCGGCAGGTCCCTGTTGAGTTAGGACAGGGACCTCAGGGACCCACTCGTGTGGCCTCAGAAGAGGCCAGTCTCCGTGTGAATGCCGTGGGACCTCTTGGAATACCTCTCCAGTTGGTGGCGGGTCCTAAGTCCTCATCTGGAGCTGCGGCTGGACCCTGAGCTTTCCTCAAAAGGCCTGCCATGGGACTTGGGTCCGTGAGGAGTGACCAGAGGGGAGTCAGGCCTCGTCTCAATTGGAGATCAGGCCCACTCTTCTCCTGACTGTAGTAGAAATGTCAGGCTTCCTGTCGAGTTGACACAGGGATCTGTGGCTTTCCCTCGGGGTGGCACCAGGCTGTCCCACATGCCCCCATGGAGTCAGTCGATCCTCGTGATGACAGTCGAGGCAGTGCAGGGACATCAAGATCATCTGGAGTGGAATAAGACTTCTGGACTTCGTTTGGTCTGGTGGCACAAACCCTGGAGTTCCTCTCCACTCTCCTGTGGAGAGGACCGCCTCCTGAATGCTACAGGAACGTCGTGAATCCATTCCCGACGAAGCAGGGAATTGGACCCTCATCTCGAGTTGAGGAGGGCACAACGGGTCTCCACTTGAGTTGTGGCAAAAACCTCGGGGTTCCTCTCGAGTGGAGGCGCGTGTGTTGGGGAACTTCTTGAGTTGCAGCAAGGGAGTGAAGGACCCTTTCGAGGTCCAAGAGGAAAGGTGTGATTTCCCTCGACATGCCGCAGCGGAAAAGGACCTCATTGTGCCTGGAAGGGAGAATCTCCTGGTGTTTCTCGAGTTGCAGCAGGTCCCACTCGAGTTACGATGGGGACCTCAGGGAACCGCTCGTGTGGCCTCCGGAGAGGCCAGTCTCTGTGTGAATGGCGAGGGACCTCTCAGGATTCCTCTGAAGTGGGTGGTGGGTCCTAAGTCTTGGTCTGAAGCTGCGGCCACACCTGAAGGTTTCCTCAAAAGTGCTGACATCAGACCTGGGTCCCTTTGCAGTGTCCACAGGGGAGTCAGGCCTCATCTCAAGTGGAGACATGCACGCCCGCTCTCCTCCTGAGCTGTAGTAGCATGGCCAGGCTTTCTGTTGAGTTGACACAGGGATCTGTGGCTTTCCCTCGAGGTGCCACCAGGGCTGTTGCACATGCCTCCATGATGTGAGTCGATCATCAGGGTGACAGTCGAGGCAGTGCAGGTACATCAGGTTCATCTGGAGTGGACTGCGTCTTCTGGGGTCTCTGGCGTGGTGGCATGGCCCCTCGAATTCCCATGGACTCTCCTTTGGAGAGCACCTACTCCTGAGATGCGACGGAAACGCCGGGAATCCTTTCCCTATGAAGCAGAAAAAGGAACCCTCATCTCGAGCTGAGGAGGGGACAACGGAGCTCCTCTTGAGTTGTGGTGGGACCCGCAGGGTTCCTCTCGAGTGGCAGCGCATGTGTCGGGGAACTTCTTGAGTCACAGCAAGGGATTGAAGGACCCTTTCAAGGTCCAAGGGGGAAAGTGTGGTTTCCCTTGACATTTCGCTGCGGAAAAGGGCCTCAGAGCACCTGGAACGGAGAACCTCCTTGTGTTTCTCGAGATCCGGTAGGTCCCTCTCAAGTTATGATGGGGACCTGAGGGACCCGCTCTTTTGGCCTCAGGAGAGGCCAGTCTCCGTGCGAAAGGCGAGGGAACTCTCGGGATTCCTCTCCAGACAGTGGCGGGTCCTAAGTCCTCATCTGGAGCTGCGGCCGGACCCTGAGGTTTCCTTGAAAGTGCTGACATGGGACTTGGGTCACTCTGAAGTGTCCACAGGGGAGTCAGGCCTCGTTTCGAGTAGAGACATGCATGCCCACTCTCCTCCTGAGCTGGAGCAGCACTGTCAGGCTTCCTTTTGAGTTGACACAGGGATCTGTGGCTTTCCCTTGAGGTGCCCACAGGGCTGTCCCATGTGCCACCATGGAGTGAGTCTATCCTGTGGGTGACAGTCGAGGCAGTGCAGGGACATCAGGTGTATCTTGAGTGGGCTGAGACTTCTGGGGGTCTTTTGGCCTGGTGTCAGGTCCCGTGGAGTTCCTCTATACTCTCCTTTGGAGAGCACCTCCTCCTGAGATGCGACGGGAACACCAGGAATCCATTCCCGATGAAGCAGAAAAAGGAACCCTCATCTCGAGCTGAGGAGGGGACAATGGGGTTCCACTTGAGTTGTGGAGGGGCCCTCGGGGTTCCTCTCGAATGTAGGCGCTTGTGTCGGGGAACTTCTTGAGTCGCAGCAAGGGATTGAAGGACCCTTTCCAGGTCCAAAGAGAAGGTGTGATTTCCCGCAACATGCTGCAGGGGAAAAGGGCCTCATCGCGCCTGGAAGAGAGAACCTCCTGGTGTTTCTCGAGTTGTGGCAGGTCCCTCTCGCCTTTCGACGGGGACCTCAGGGACCCGCTCGTGTGGCCTCAGGAGAGGCCAGTCTCCGTGTGAATGGCGAACACTTCTCGGGATTCCTTCCAATTGGTGGCGGATCCTAAGTCCTCGTATGGAGCTTCGGCCGGACACTGAGGTTTCCTCAAAAGTGCTTACATGGGACTTGGGACCCTCTGGAGTGTCCACAGGGGAGTCAGGCCTCGTCTCGAGTGGAGACATGCACGCCTGCACTCCCCCTGAACTGTAGCAGCACTGTCAGGCTTGCTGTCGAGTTGACACATGGATCTGTGACTTGCCCTCAAGGTGCCAACAGGGCTGTCCCACGTGCCACCATAGGGAGAGTCGATCCTCGGTGTGAGAGTTGAGCCAGTGCAGGGACATCAGTTTCATCTGGGGTGGACTGAGAATTCTGGGGGTCTTTTGGCCTGGTGTCAAGACGCCTGAAGTTCCTCTCGACTCTCCTGTGGAGAGTACCTCCATCTCAGATGCGACTGGAACACCGGGAATACCTTCCCTAAAAAGCAGGGAAAGGGACCCTCATCTCAAGCTGAGGAGGGGACCACCAGGCTCCTCTTGAGTTGTGGCTGGACCCTCGGTGTTCCTCTCGAGTGGAGGAGCGTGTGTCGGGGAACTTCTTGAGTCATAGCAAGGAAGTTAAGGACCCTTCAAGGTCCAAAAGGGAAGTTGTGATTTCCCTCAACATGCCGCAGTGGAAAAAGGCCTCATTGCGCCTGGAAGGGAGAACCTCCTGGTGTTTCACGAGTTGGGGCAGGTCCCTCTCGAGTTATGATGGGGACATCGGTGACCTGCTCTTGTGGCCTCAGGAGAGGCCAGTCTCCGTGCAAATGTTGAAGGACGGCTCGGGATTACTTTCCAGTCGGAGGAGGGTCCAAAACCTCGTCTGAAGCTGCGGCCGGACCCTGAGATTTCCTCGAAAGTGCTGACATGGGACTTGGGTCCATCTGAAGTGTCCACAGGTGAGTCAGGCCTCGTCTCAAGTGGAGACATGCACACTCGCTCTCCTCCTGAGCTGTAGCAGCACTGTCAGTCTTCCTGTCGAGTTGACACAGGGATCTGTGGCTTTCCCTCGAGGTGCCACCAGGGTGTCTCATGTGCCACCATTGGATAAGTCGATCCTCAGCGTGACAGTCGAGGCAGTACAGGGTAACTGGTTCATCTGGAGTGGAATGAGACTTCTGGGGGTCTTTCAGCTTGGTGGCACGACCCCTGGAGTTCCTCTCGACTCTCCTGTGGAGACACTTTCTCTTGAGATGCGCCAGGAATGCCAGGAATCCATTCCCGATGATGCAGGGAAAAGAACCCTCATTTCGAGCTGAGGAGGGGACAACGGGGCTCCTCTTGAGTTGTGGTGGGGTCTCTGGGGTTCCTCTCGAGTGGAGGCGCATGTGTCAGGGAACTTCTTGAATCGCAGCAAGGGAGTGAAGGACCTTTTCGAGGTCCAAGAGGAAAGGTGTGATTTCCCTCGACATGCTGCAGTGGAAAAGGGTCTGATCGTGCCTGGAAGGGAGAACCTCCTGGTGTTTCTCGAGTTGCAGCAGGTCCCTCTCTAGTTACGACGGGGACCTCAGGGAATTGCTCGTGTGGCCTCAGGAGAGGCCAATCTCTGTGCAAATGGTGAGGGACTTCTCAGGATTCCTCTCCAGTCAGTGGCGGGTCCTAACTCCTCGTCTAGAGCTGCGGTCGAACCCTGAGGTTTCCTCGAAAGTGCACACATGGGACTTGGGTCTCTTTGGAGTGTCCACAGGTTAGTGAGGCCTCGTCTCTAGTGGAGACATGCATGCCCGCTCTCCTCCTGAGCTGTAGAAGCACTGTCAGGCTTCCTGTCAAGTTGAAACAAGGATCTGTGGCTTTCCCTCGAGGTGCCTAGAGGGCTGTCCCACGTACCACCATGGGGTGAGTTGATCCTCAGGGTAACAGTCGAGGCACTGCAGGAACATCAGGTTCATCTGTAGTGGACTGAGACTTCTGGGTGTCTTTTGGCATGGTGCCACTACCCGGGGAGTTCCTCTCAACTCTCCTGTGGAGAGCAACTCCTCCTGAGATGCGAAGGGAATGCTGGGAATCCATTCCTGACAAAGCAGGGAAAGGAACCCTCATCTCGAGCTAGGAGGGGACAACAGGGCTTCTCTTGAGTTGTGCCAGGAACCTCTGGGATCATCTCGAGTGGAGGCGCATATGTCTGGGACCTTCTTGAGTCGCAGCAAGGGAGTGAAGGGCCCTTTAGAGGACCAAGAGGGAAGATGTGATTTCCCTCGACATGCCACAGCGGAAAAGGGCCTCATCGCACCTAAAAGGGAGAACCCCCTTGTGTTTCTCTCATTGCGACAGGTCCCTCTCGAGATATGATGTGGACCTCAGGGACCCACTCATTTTGCCTCAGGAGAGGCTAGACTCCGTGGCAATGGCAAGGGACTTCTCCGGATTCCTCTCCAGTTGTTGGCGGGTCCTAAGTCCTTATCTGGAGGTGCGACTACAGCCTGAGTTTTCCTCGAAAGTGCTGATATGAGACTTGGGTCCCTCTGGAGTGTCCACATGAGAGTCAGGCCGCGTCTCGATTGGAGACATGCATGCCCGCTCTCTTTCTGAGCTGTAGCAGCAATGTCAGGCATCCCGTGGAGTTGACAAAGGGATCTGTGGCTTCCCCTAGAGGTGGCACCAAGGCTGTCACACGTGCTACCATGGGGTGAATCGATCTTAGGGGTGACAGTCGAGGCAGTGCTGGTACATCAGGTTCACCTGGAGTGGACTGAGAAATCTGGGGGTCTTTTGGTCTCGTGGAATGACCACTGGAATTCCTCTCAACTCTCATGTGGAGAGCACCTCCTCCTGAGATGTGACGGGAACACCGGGATTCCATTCCCAACGAAGCAGGGAAGGGAACCCTCATCGCGAGCTGAGGAGGGGACAACAGGGCTCCTCTTGAGTTCTGGCAGGTACCTCGGGGTTCCTCTCACTTGGAGGCGCATGTGTCAGGGAACTCCTTGAGATGAAGCAAGGGAGTGAAGGACCCTTTTGAGGTCCAAGAGGGAAGGTGTGATTTCCCTCAACATGCCACATCGGAAAAGGTTCTCATCACACAAGGAAGGGAAAACCTCCTGGTGTCCCTCGAGTTGTGGCAGGTCCCTCTGAGTTATGACAGGGACCTCAGGGACCCGCTAGTGTGGCTTAGGAGAGGCTAGTCTCCGTGCGAATGGCGAGGGACCTCTCGGGATTCCTCTTCAGTCGGTGGAGGGTCCTAAGTCCTTATCTGGATCTGCGGCAGGACCCTGAGGTTTCCTTGAAAGTGCTGACATGGGACTTGGGTACCTCTGGAGTGTTCACAGGGGAGTCAGGCCTCGTCTCCAGTGGAGACATGCACGCCCGCTCTCCTGCTTAGCTGGAGCAGCACTGTCAGTCTTCCAGTCGAGTTTACACAGGGATCAGTGGCTTTCCCTCGAGATGCCACCAGGGGTTTCAAACGTGCCACCATGGGGTGACTCTAACCTCGGGGTGACAGTCCAGGCAGTGCAGGGACATCAGGTTCATCTGGAATGCACTGAGACTTCAGGGGGACTTTTGCCCTGGTGGCACGTCTCTTGTAGTTCCTTTCAACTGTCCTGTGGAGAGCACCTCCTCCTGAGATGCAATGGGAATACGTTCTCGACGAGGCAGGGATAGGAACCTTCATCTCGATCTGAAGAGAGGACAACGGGGCTCCTCTTGAGTTGTGGCGGAACCCTCGGGATTCCTCTCGAGTGGAGGCATGTGTGTCGGGGAAATTGTTGAGTCACAGCAAGGAAGTGCAAGACCCTTTCGAGGTCCAAGAGGGAAGGTGTGATTTCCCTCGACATGCCACAGCGGAAATGGTCCTCACCACGTCTGAAAGGCAGAACCTCCTGGTGTTTCTCGTGTTGCGGCAGGTCACTCTCGAGTTATGACGGGGACCTCAGAGACCCACTCATGTGCCCTCAGGAAAGGCCAGTCTCTCTACGAATGTCGAGGGACCTCTCGGGATTCCTGTCCAGTCGGTTGTGGGTCCTAAGTCCTCCTCTGGAGCTGCTACCATACCCTGAGGTTTCCTCAAAAGTGCTGACATGGGACTTGGGTCCATCTGGTGTGTCCACAGGGGAGTCAGGCCTCGTCTCGAGTGGAGACATGCATGCCTGCTCTCTCCTGAGCTGTAGCAGCACTGTCAGTCTTCCTGTCGAGTTGACACAGGGATCAGTGGCTTTCCCTCGAGGTGCAACCAGGGCTGTCACACGTGCCACTATGGGGTGAGTCGACCTCGGGGTGACAGTCGAGGCAGCACAGGAACATCAAGTTCATCTAGTGTGGACTGAGACTTCTGGGGGTCTTTTGGCCTGGTGGCACGACCCCTGGAGTTTCTCTCGACTCCCCTGTGGAGAGCACATCCTTCTGAGATGCGATGGGAACAGCGGGAATCCTTTTTCGATGAAGCAGGGAAAGGAACCCTCATCTGGAGCTGAGTAGGGGACAATGGGGCTCCTCTTGAGTTGAGGCGGGACCCTCGGTGTTCCTCTCTAGTTAAGGTGCGTGTGTTGGGGAACTTCTTGAGTCCCAGCAAGGGAGTGAAGGATCCTTTTGAAGTCCAAGAGGGAAGATGTGATTTCCCTCAACATGCCGAAGGAAAAAGTGCCTCATCGCGCCTGGAAGGGAGAACCTACTGGTGTTTCATGAGTTGCGGCAGGTCCCTCTCGAGTTAAGATGGGGACTTTAGGGACCCATTCATATGGCCTCTGGAAAGGCCAGTCTCCGGGCGAATGGCGAGGGACCTCTCGGGAGTCCTCTCCAGTCAGTGGCGTGTCTTACGTCCTCTTCTGGAGCTGAGGCTGGACCCTTAGGTTTCCTCGAAAGTGCTATCATGGGACAGGGACCCTCTGGTGTGTCCACAGCATTGTCAGGCCTCGTCTCGTGGAGACATGCACACCCGCTCTCCTGAGCTGTAGCAGCACTTGCAGGCTTCCCTTCAGGTTGACATAGGGATCTGTCGCTTTCCCTCGAGGTGCCACCAGGGCTGTCGCACGTGCCACCATGGGTTGAGTCGATCCTCGGGGTGATAGTCGAGACAGTATTGGGACATCATGTTCATGTGGACTGGACTGAGACTTCTGGGACTCTTTTGGCCTGTTGGCACTACCCCTGGAGTACCTCTCGACTCTGCTGTGGAGAGCCCTCCTCCTGAAATGCGACGGAATTCTAGGATCCATTCCCGATGAAGCAGGGAAAGGAACCCTCATCTGGAGCTGAGTAGGGAACAATGGGGCTCCTCTTGAGTTGTAGCGGGACCCTCGGAGTTCCTCTCGAATGGAGGCGTGTGTGTCAGGAAATTTTTGAGTCACAGCAAGGCAGTGAAGGACCCTTTCAAGGTTCAAGAGGGAAGGTGTGATTTCCCTCGACATGCCACAGCAGAAAAGCACCTCAATGCACCTGGAACAGAGAACCTTCTGGTGTTTCTCGAGTTTCAGCAGGTCACTCTCGAGTTTGAGTTACAACGGGGACCTCAGGGACCCACTCGTGTGGCCTCTGGAGAGTCCAGGCTCCATGCAAATGGCGAGGGAGCTCTCTGGATACCTCCGCTGTCAGTTGCTGGTTTTAAGTCCTCGTCTGGAGCATCAGGCGGACCCTAAGGTTTCCTCGAAAGTGCTGTCATGGGACTTGGGTCCCTCTGGAGTGTCCACAGGGGAGTCAGGCCTCGTCTCGAGTGAACATGCATGCCCACTCTCCTCCTGAGCTGTAGCAGCACTGTCAGGGTTCCCGTCGAGTTGACACAGGGATCTGTGGCTTTCCCTCGAGGGGCCACCAGGGCTGGAACACATGCCACCATGGGGTGAGTGGATCTTCAGGGTGACAGTCGAGGCAGTGCAGAGACATCAGGTACATCTGGAGTGGACTGAGACTTCTGGGGATCTTTTAACCTCATGGCATGACCCCTGGAGTTCCTCTTGATTGTCCTATGGAGAACATATCCTTCTGAGATGCGGTGGTAACACCGGGAATCCATTCCCGACAAAGCAGGGAAAAGAATCCTCATCACAAGCAGAGGAGGGGACAACGGGGTTCCTCTTGAGTTTTGCCAGGACCCTTGAGGTTCCTCTCGAGTGGAAGTGCGTGTCAGGGAACTTCTAGAATCGCAGCAAGGAAGTGATGGACCCGTTCGAGGTCTAAGGGGGAAGGTGTGATTTCCTTTGACAATTGCAGTGGAAAAGGGCCTCATCGGGCCTGGAAGGGAGAACCTCCCTGTGTTTCTCGAGTTGTGGCTGGTCCCTCTCGAGTTACAACAGGGACCTCAGGGACCCGCTCGTGTGGCCTCAGGAGAGGCCAGTCTCCGTGCGAATGGCGAGGGACCTCTTGCATTTACTCTCCAGTCTGTGTTGGGTCCTAAGTCCTCGTCTGGAGCGGCCGTACCCTGAGGATTCCTCGAAAGTGCTGACATGGGACTTGGGGCCCTCTGGTGAATCCACAGGGGAGTCAGGCCTCGTCTCGAGTGAACATGCATGCCCACTCTCCTCCTGAGCTGTAGCAACACTGTCAGGCTTCCTGTCTAGTAGTCACAGGGATCTGACGCTTACCCTCTAGGTGCCACCAGGGCTGACACACGTGCCACCACGGGGTTAGTCGATCTTCGGGATGGGAGTCAAGGCAGTGCAGGGACATCAGGTCCATCTGGAGTGGACTGAGACTTCTGGGGATCTTTTGGTCTGGTCGCATGACCCCTGAAGTTCCTCTCGACACTTCTGTGAAGAGCACCTCCTCCTGAGATGCGACGGGAACACCAGGAAATGGTTCCCGACGAAGCAGGGAAAAGAATCCTCATCTCGAGGTGAGGAGAGGACAGCGGGCCTCCTCCTGAGGTGTGGCGGGACCTTTGGGGTTCCTCTCTAGTGGAGGTGAATGTGTCGGGAACTTCTTGAGTCACAGCAAGGGAGTGAAGGACCCTTTCGAGATCCAAGAGGGAAGGTGTGATTTCCCTCGAAATACCACGAGAAAAAGTGCCTCATCGCGCCTGGAAGGGAGAACCTACTGGTGTTTCATGTGTTGCAGCAGGTCCCCCTCGAGTTACAACGGGGACCTTAGGGACCCATTTGTGTGGCCTCAGGAGAGGCCAGTCTCCGTGAGAATGGCGAGGGACCTCTCGGAATTCCTCCCCTGTCGGTCGCGGGTCCAAAGTCCTGGTCTGGAGCTGCGGCCGGACCCTGAGGTTTCCGCCAAAGTGCTACATGGGCCTGGGTTATCTCTACAGTGTCCACGGGGGAGTCAGGCCTCGTCTCGAGCAGAGACATGCACGCCCGCTATCCCCCTGAGCTGTAGCAGCACCGTCGGGCTTCCCGTCGAGTTGACACAGGAATCTGTGGCTTTTCTTCGAGGTGCCCCCAGGTCTGTCACACGTGCCGCCATGGGGTGAGTTGATCCTCGGGGTGACAGTCGAGGTAGTGCAGGGACATCAGGTTCATCTGGAGTGGACTGAGACTTCTGGGGATCTTTTGGTCTGGTCGCATGACCCCTGGAGTTCCTTTCGACTGTTCTGTGAAGAGCACATCCTTCTGAGATGCAATGGAAATGCCGGGAATCTGTTCCTGACAAAGTAGGGAAAGGAAACCTCATCTTGATCTGAGGAGGAGACAACGGGGCTCCTCTTGAGTTGTGGCGGGACCCTCGGGGTTCCTCTCAAGTGGAGGCGCATGTGTCGGGGAACTTCTTGAGTCGCACCAAGGGAGTGAAGGACCCTTTCAAGGTCGATGAGGGAAGGTGTGATTTCCCTCAACATGCCACAGCAAAAAAATGCCTCATCGCGCCTGGAAGGGAGAACCTCCTGGTGTTTGTTGAGTTGCATCTGGTCCCTCTTGAGTTAAGACGGAGACCTCAGGGACCCGCTCATGTGACCTCAGGAGAGGCCAGTCTCTGTGCGAATGGCGAGGGACCTCTCGCATTTGCTCTCGAGTCAGTGGCGGGTTCTAAGTCCTCGTCTGGAGCTGCGGCTGGACCGTGAGGTTTCCTCGAAAATGCTGACATGGGCCTTGGTTCCCTCTTAAGTGTTCACAGGGCAGTCAGGCCTCATCTCGAGTGGAGACATGAATGCCTGCTCTCTGCCTGAGCTGCAGGATCACTGTCAGGTTTCCTGTCGAGTTGACTAAGGGATCTGTGGCTTTCATTCGAGGTGCCACCGGGGCTGTTACACGTGCCACCATGGGGTGAGTCGATCCTCGGGGTGACAGTTGAGGCAATGCAGGGACATCAGGTCATCTGGAGTGGACTGAGACTTATGGAGTCTTTTGGTTTGGTGGCACGACCCTGGGAGTTCCTCTCGACTCTCCTGTGGAGAAAACCTCCTCCTCAGTTGTGACGGGAACTCTGGAAATCCGTTCCTGACAAAGCAGAGAAAGGAACCTTCATCTCCAACTTAAAAGGGAACTACGTGGCTCCTCTTGAGTTGTGGCGGGAACCTCGGGGTTCCTCTTGAGTCTCAAGTGGAGGCACGTGTGCCCAGGAATTTTTGAGTTGCCGCAAGGGAGTGAAGAACCCTTTCGAAGTCCAAGAGGGAAGGTGTGATTTCCCTTGCGAAGAGAAAAGGGCCTCATCGCTCCTGGAATGGAGAACCTCCTGGTGTTACAGGAGTTGTGGCAGGTTCCTCTTGTGTTATGACAGGGACCTCATGGACCCAACTCTGAGGCCTCAGGAGAGGCCAGTATCTGTGCGAATGGCAAGGGAACTCTTAGGATTCCTCTCCGGTCGGTGGCGGGTCCTAAGTCCTGGTCTGGAGCTGCGGCCGGACTCTGAGGTTTCCTTGTAAGTGCTGACATGGGACTTGGTTACCTCTGGAGTGTCCACAGGGGAGTCAGGCCTCGTCTCGAGTGTTAGCATGCACACTCGCTCTCCTAGTGAGCTCTAGCAGCACTGTTAGCCTTCCTGTGGAGTTGACACAAGGATCTGTGGCATTCCCTCAAGGTGCCACCAGGGCTGTCACACGAGCCACCATGGGGTGAGTCGATCCTCGGGGTGACAGTCGAGGTAGTGCAGAGACATCATGTTCATCTGGGCTGAACTGAGACTTCTGGGGGGGGGGTCTTTTGGCCTGGTGGCATGACCCCTGGAGTTCCTCTGAACTCTCCTGTGGAGAGCACCTTCTCCTGAGATGTGACAGCAATGCCGGGAATCCGTTCCTGACAAAGCAGGGAAAGGAACCCTCATTTCGAGCTGAGGAGGGTACAAAGGGGCTCCTCTTGAGTTGTGATGGGACCCTCGGGGTTCCTCTCGAGTGGAGCGTGTGTGTTGAGGAACTACTTGAGTTGCAGCAGGGAGTGAAGGACCCTTTCAAGGTCCAAGAGGGAAGGTGTGATTTCCCTCGACATGCTGCAGCAGGAAAGGCCCTCATCGTGCCTGGAAAGAAGAAGCTCCTGGTGTTTCTCGAGTTGTGGCAGGTCCCTCTCTATTTACAACGGAGACCTTAGGAACCTGCTCATGTGACCTCAGGGGAGGCCAGTCTCTGTGCGAAAGCTGAGGGACCTCTTGCGATTCCTTTCCAGTTGGTGGTGGGTCTTAAGTCCTCATCTGAAGCTGCGACCGGACCCTGAGGTTTCCTCAAAATTGCTGACATAGGACCTGGTTCCCTCTGGAGTTTCCACAGGCAAGTCAGGCCTCGTCTCGAGTGGAGACATGCACTCCCGCTCTCCTCGTGAGCTGTATCAGCCCTGTCAGGCTTCCTGTCTAGTTGACAGGGATCTGTGGCTTTTCCTCGAAGTGCCACTAGGGCTGTCCCATGTGTCACCATGGGGTGAGTCGATCGCCTGGGTGACAGCCGAGGCAGTACAGGGACATCAGGTTCATCTGATGTAGACTGAGACTGCTGGGAGTCTTTTGGCCTGGTGGCATGAATCCTGGAGTTCCGCTTGACTCGCCTGTGAAGAGCACCTCCTCCTGAGATGTGATGGGAATGCTGGGCAACCGTTCCCCACGAAGAAGGGAAAGGAACCCTCATCTCGAGCTGAGGAGGGTACAAAGGGGCTCCTCTTGGGTTGTGGTGGGACCCTCGGGGTTCCTCTCAAGTGGATAAGTGTGTGTCGGGGAACTTCTTGAGTCGCAGCAAGGGAGTAAAGGACCCTTTCGAGGTACTAGAGAGACGGTGTGATTTCCCTCGACATGCCGCAGCGGAATAGGGCCTCATCGCGCCTGGAAGGGAGAACCTCCTGGTGTTTCTCAAGTTGTGCCAGGTCCCTCTCGAGTTATGACGGGGACCCAGGGACCCGCTCGTGTGGTCTCAGAAGAGGCCAGTCTCCGTGTGAATGGGAGGGACTTCTCGGGATTCCTCTCCAGTCGGTGCCGGGTCCTAAGTCCTCGTCTGGAGCTGCGGCTTGACACTGAGATTTCCTCGAAAGTGCTGACATGGGACTTGGGTACCTCTGTAGTGTCCACAGGGGAGCCAGGCCTCGTCTTGAGTGGAGACATGCACAGCAGCTCTCCTGCTGAGCTGTAGCTGCACTGTCAGGTTTCCTGTCGAGTTGACACAGGGGTCTGTGTCTTTCCCTCAAGGTGCCACCAGGGCTGTCACACGTGCCATCATGTGGTGAGTCAATCCTCGGGGTGAACAGTCGAGGCAGTGCAGAGACATCATGTTCATCTGGGGTTAACTGAGACTTCTTGGGGTCTTTTGGCCTGGTGGCACGACCCCTGGAGTTCCTCTGGATTCTCCTGAGGAGAGCACCTTCCCCTGAGATGCGACGGGAATGCCGGGAATCCATTCCAGACGAAGCAGGGAAAGGAACCCTGATCTCGAGCTGAGGAGAGGACAACGGGGCTCCTCTTGAGTTGTGGAACCCTCAGTGTTCCTCTCGAGAGGAGACACGTGTGTTGGGGAACTTCTTGAGTCACAGCAAGGGAGTGAAGGACCCTTTCGAGGTCCGAGAAGGAAGGTGTGATTTCCCTTGACATGCCGCAGCAGAAAAGGGCCTCATGGCGCCTGGAAGGGAGATCCTCCTGGTGTTTCTCGAGTTGCGGCAGGTCCCACTTGAGTTATGACGGGGATCTCAGGGACCCGCTCAAGTGGATTCTGGAGAGAAGAGTCTCCGTGTGAATGGTGAGGGACCTCTTAGGTTTCCTCTCCAGTCAGTGGCGGGTTTAAGCCCTCGTCTGGTGCTGTGGCCGGAACCTGAAGTTTTCTCGAAAGTGCTGACTTGGGACTTGGGTCCCTCTGGAGTGTCCACAAGGGATCAGGCCCCGTCTCGAGTGGAAACATTCAGGTCCGCTCTTCTCCTGAGCTGTAGCAGCACTGTCAGCTTCCTGTTGAATTGACACAGGGATCTATGGCTTTCCTCGAGATGCCACCAGGGTTGACCCACGTGCCACCATGGGGTGAGTCGACCCTCGGGGTGACAGTCAAGGCAGTGCAGGGAAATCAGGTTCATCTCGTGTGGACTGAGACTTCTGGGGATCTTTTGGCATGGTGGCACAAACCCTGGATTTCCTTTCGACTCTCATGTGGAGAACACCTCCTCCTGAGATGTGATGGGAATGCCCGGAATCCTTTCCCAACGAATCAGGGAAAGGAACCCTCATCTCGAGATGAGAATGGGACAAAGGGGCTCCTCTTGAGTTTTGGTGGGACCCTGGGAGTTCTTCTTGAGGGGAGACGAGTGTGTCGGGGAACTTCTTGCGTCGCAGCAATAGACTGAACGACCCTTTCACGGTCCAAGAGGAAAGGTGTGATTTCCCTCAACATGCCGCAGTGGAAAAAGGCCTCATCGCGCCTGGAAGGGAGAACCTCCTGGTGTTTCTCGAGTTGTGGCAGGTCCCTCTCGAGTTACGATGGGGACCTCAGGGACCCACTCCTGTGGCCTCAGGAGAGGCCAGTCTCCTTTTGAATGGTGAGGAACTTCTCGAGATTCCTTTCCAGTTGGTGGCGGGTCCTAAGTCTTCATTTGGAGTTGTGGCAGGACCCTGAGGTTTCCTCGAAAGTGCTGACAAGGAACTGGGTCCCTCTGGCGTATCCACAGGGGAGTCAGGCCTCGTCTCGAGTGAAGACATTCATGCCCACTTTCCTCCTGAGATGTACCAGCACTGTCAGGCTTCCTGTCGAGTTGACACAGGGATATGTGGCTTTACCTCGAGGTACCACCAGGGCTGTCACACGTGCCACCATGGGGTGAGTCGATCCTCGGGGTTACAGTCGAGGCAGTGCTGGGACATCAGGTTCATCTGGGGTAGACTGAGACTTCTTGGGGACTTTTGGCCGGGTGGCACGACCCCTGGAATTCCTCTCGACTTTCCTGTGGAGAGCAGCTCCTGCTGAGATGTCATGGGAACATCGGGAATCCATTTTGAATGAAGCAGGAAAGGAACCCTCATCTCAAGCTGAGGAGAGGACAACAGGGCTCCACTTGAGTTGTGGCAGAACCCTCGGGGTTCCTCTCGAGTGGAGGCGCATGTGTCAGGGAACTTCTTGAGTTGCAGCAAGGAAGTGAAGTACCCTTTCGAGGTCCAAGAGGGAAGATGTGATTTCCCTCGACAAGCCCCAGTGGAAAAGAGCCATATCGCGCCTGGAAAGAAGAATTTCTTGGTGTTTCTCCCTTGGCAGGTCCATCTCGAGTTAAGACGGGGACCCAGGGACCCGCTTGTGTGGCCTCAGCAGAGGCCAGTCTCCGTGTGAATTGCGAGGGACCTCTCGGGATTCCACTCCAGTCGATGGCGGGTCCTAAATCCCCATCTGGAACTGCGGCAGGACCCTGAGGTTTCCTCGAATGTGCTGACATGGGACTTGGGTCCCTCTGGAATGTCCACAGGGGAATCAGGCCTCATCTCGAGTGGAGACATGCACGCCTGCTCTCCTCCTGAGCTATAGCAGCACTGTCAGTGTTCCTGTCAAATTGACACGGGGATCTGCGGCTTTCCCTCGAGTTACCACCAGGGCTGTCCCACGTGCCACCTTGCAGTGAGTCGATCCTCGGGGTGACAGTCGAGGCAGTGCAGGGACATCAGGTTCATCTGGAGTGGACTGACACTTCTGGGTGTCTTTTGGCCTGGTGGCACAACCCCTGGAATTCTTCTCGACTCTCCTGTGGAGAGCACCTCCTCCTTAGATGTGACAGGAATGCCGGGAATCCATTCCCAACGAAGCAGGGAAAGGAACCCTCACCTCGAACTGAGGAGGGGACAACGTGGCTCCTCTTGAGGTGTGGCGAGATCCTCAGGGTTCCTCTCGAGTGGAGACGCTTGTGTCGGGGAACTTCTTGAGTCGCAGCAAGGGAGTGAAGGACCCTTTTGAGGTCCAAGAGGGAAGGTGTGATTTCCCTCGACATGCTGCAGCAGAAATGGGCCTCAATGAGCCTGGAAGGGTGAACCTCCTGGTGTTTCTCGAGTTGCAGCAGGTCCCTCTCGAGTTACAACAGGGACCTCAGGGACCCAGTCTTGTGGCCTCAGGAGAGGCCAGTCTCTGTGTGAATGACAATGGGACTCTGGGATTGGTCTCCAGCCTGTTCTGGGTCCTAAGTCCTCGTCTGGAGCTGCGGCCGAAACCTGAGTTTTCCTCGAAAGTGCTGAGATGGGTCTTGGGTTTCTCTGGAGTGTCCACAGGGGAGTCAGGCCTCATCTTGAGTGAGACATGCACGCCTGCTCTCCTCCTGAGCGTAGCAGCACTGTTCAGCTTCCCATCGAGTTGACACAGGGATCTTTGGCTTTCCCTCGAGGTGCCACCAGAGTTGTCACACATGCCACCATTGGGTGTGTCGATGCTCAGGGTGACAGTCGAGGCAGTGCAGGGAAATCAGGTTCATCTCGTGTGGACTGAGACTTTGGGGGTCTTTTGGCCTGTTGGCATGACCCCTGGAGTTCCTCTCGATTGTCCTCTGGAGAGCACCTCCTCCTGAGATGCGACTGGAATGCTTGGAACCCGTTCCTGACGAATCAGTGAAAGGAACCCTCATCTCGAGCTGAGGAGGGGACAAATGGGCTCCTCTTGAGTTGTGGCAGGACATTCGGGATTCCCCTCGAGTGGAGACACGTGTGATGGGGAACTTCTTGAGTCGCAGCAAGAGAGTGAAGGACCCTTTCTAGGTCCAAAATGAAAGGTGCATTTTCCCTCTACATGCCGGAGTGGAGAAGGGCCTCATCGCACCTGGAAATGAGAACCTCCTGGTGTTTCTCGAGTGCGGCAGGTCCCTCTCGAGTTACTACTCGGACCTCAGGGACACGCACGTGTATGCTAAGAAGAGGCAAGTCTCCGTGCGAATGGTGTGGGGCCTCTGGGAATTCCTCTCCAGTCAGTGCTGGGTCCGAAATCCTCTTCTGGAGGTGCAGCCGGCCCGTGAGGTTCCCTCGAATGTGCTTACATGGCTCTTGGGTCCCTCTGGAGTGTCCACAGGGGAGTCAGGCCTCTTCTTGAGTGGAGACATGCACACCCACTCTCCTCCTGAGCTGGAGCAGCACTGTCAGGCTTCCCGTCGAGTTTACACAGGGATCTGTGGCTTTCCCTCGAGGTGCCACCAAGGCTGTGACACGTGCCACCATGGGGTGAGTCAATCCTCGGGGTGACAGTCGAGGCAGTGCAGGTAAATCTTGTTTATCTGGAATGGACTGAGACAACTGGGGGTCTTTTGGCCTGGTGGCACGACCCATGGAGTTCCTCTCGACTTTCCTGTTGAGATCACCTCTCCTGAGATGCGACGAGAACCCCAGGAAAACTGTCCAGAAGAAGCAAGGAAAGGAACGCTCATCTCGAGCTGAGGAGGGGACAATGGGGCTCTTCTTGAGTTGTGGTGGGACCCTGGGGTTCCTCTTGAGTGGAGACGCGTGTGTGGGGGAAATTCTTGAGTCGCAGCAAGGGAGTGAAAGACCCTTTCCAGGTCCAAGAAGAAAGGTGCGATTTCCCTCAACATGCCGCATTTGAAAATGCCCTCATCGCTCCTGCAAGGAAGGACCTCCTGGTGTTTCTCGAGTTGTGGCAGGTCCCTCTCAAGTTACGACGGGAACCTCAGCGACCCACTCGTGTGACCTCAGAAGATGCCAGTCTTCATGCCAATGGCGAGGGGCCTCTCGGTATTCCTCTCCCGTCGGTGCCTTGTCCTTAGTCCTGCTTGGGAGCTGCAGCTGGATGCTGAGTTTTCCTCAAAAATGCTGACATGGGTCTTGGGTCCCTCTGGAGTGTCCACAGGGGATTCAGGCCTCATCTCGACTGGAGACATGCACGCCCGCTCACCTCCTGAGCTGTAGCAACACTCTCAGTCTTCCTGTCGAGTTGACACAGGAATCTGTTGCTTTCCCTCGAGGTGCCACCAGGGCTGTCACACATGCCACCATGGGGTGAGTCGATCCTTGGGGTGACAGTCGAGGCAGTGCAGGGAAATCAGGTTCATCTGGTGTGGACTGAGACATCTGGGGGTATTTTTCCCTGGTGGCATGAACCCTGGAGTTCCTCTCGACTGTCCTGTTGAGAGCACCTCTTCCTGAGATGTGACGGGAATGCCAGGAATCCTTTCCCGACGAAGCAGGGAAAGGAACCCTCATCTTGAGCTGAGGAGGGGACAATGGGGTTCCTCTTGAGTTGTGGCTGGACACTCGGTGTTCCTCTCCAGTGGAGAAGTGTGTGTTGTGGAACATCTTGAGTCACAGCTGTTGTGCCAGGTTCAAAATTCACACATGCACCGCTCAGTCAATCATTGTAAGCCTAGGAGCTACAGGTGGCCTATAGAGACAAAGATGTAAATTCTTCCGGAAAGCCTGCACCCACGAGAAACTGGCCAATCAGCAGTTAACAAGTAACCCGTGCAACCAATCTAAGTTTGCCAGCTGCCTCTAATCCTATAAATACTGCTCGAACCCAGAGCTATGGGCCTCTCATCTTACTCCACTGCGTTGGATGTGGCGGGGACCCTGACTCGAGTCACAGATAAATTTCCCTTTTTGCTTTTTGCATTGTCGTGGATATCTTGTTCTTGTCGGTCTTGGAATTCTGACTTTCAGGCACAACATTTGGGGGCTCGTCCGGGATCACTTGACCGAGGGAAACAACCCCTCCAGACATAAGGGAAAATTTACTGGAGCACCTGTGCTAAGGGGAAAATCCAGTGTAAATCCTGGGCCCGCCAATGCCCGGGGGGTAACTGACACAGGAAAAGCTTTCACTACCGAAAATCCAGTGTAAATCCTGGGATCGCCGATGCGCGAGGGAAGGGGGGTAACTTGTGCAAGGAAAGCTTTCACTCTGAGAGCAGAATAACTGCCCAACCATTGTAAGTCCGAGGCCCAGCGGATGTGCTGGAAGGCATTTGGGCTTTGAGGGGAGGGGACGGTCGTGACCCGTCCGAAACCAGGTCCGCCGGATGGTGGACTCCGTAGGGAAAGGTAAATACAGGGAAGAAATTTAAATCAAACCAGAGGCCTATTTCAGTGTTTTCAGCAGACGTCTGTCTGTCCTCCCTTTGTCGTATGTGTGTGAGTGTGGGTGTTGTGTCCGTTGTCTGTGTTTTTATATTAGACTGTTTTATAATGGGGCAAACCAGCTCAACCCGCTGTCCATGATGATAGATCATTTTTCAGAATTTGAATCCAGGGCACAAAATTTTTCTTTGCTGGTTAAGAAAAATAAATTAATTACTTTTTGTTCTGCAGAATGGTCCACGTTCCAGGTTGGGTGGCCACCAGAAGGAACTTTCTCCCTACCCATCATCCAACAGGTTAAGGAGATGGTTATGGCTCAAATCCTCAGGGTCATCCTGACCAGATGCCCTATATCCTGGTTCGGCAGGATCTAGTTGAGAACCCACCAGCCTGGTTAAAGCCTTTTACTCACCACCCCACCAGTGTTCCAGTTTCCCAGGTCCTGGTGGCAGAGGTGCCCAAGGAAAAGGAGAAAGCAAGTCAGGCGGAAGTGGCTGTCCTCCAGGATTCCTTTCCTTACCCTAATCTGATTAACCTGGACACGGAATTGAGTCCTCCCCTCTACACACTGCCACCACCCCTGCCCCTGCAAGAACCAGATATATTATCGGAGGGCGGGAGGATGGCATGCGGGCCTCAGCCTCAGGACACAGTGGGGGGCAAGCTCTGGGGACCCAGGGGAGAGCACGGAGAGCTGGGATTATATCAGAGTCTGAGTGTCACGAGGGACCCACGTTGACCATCCAGGCATTCCTGATCAGAGCGGGGCCGGCTAATCCAGATGGGGAACGAACTTTTCAATATTAGCCATTCTCCACTAGTGACCTTTACAACTGGAAAGCCCAGAATCCCCCTTTCCCCAAAAAGCCCCAGGGTCTTATTGGCTTGTTAGAATCTATCCTGCATACCCACAATCCTACTTGGGATAATTGTCAACAGCTGTTACAGTCGCTCCTAACCACAGAAGAAAGAGAATGAGTCCTATCGGAAGCAAGGAAAAATATGTTGGGAATAGATGGGAGACCCACCATGCAGCCCCACCTCATCGATGAAGCCTTTCCTTTACAAAGACCAAACTGGGACTTTGAGCGCACTGAAGGTAGGGAGCATCTCCGCGTGTACCGCCAGACTCTCATGGCTGGCCTCCGAGCCACCGCTAGGAGGCCAACTAATTTGTCTAAGGTAAATTTGGTTAGTCATGAGCCTGATGAAAGCCCAGCAGCCTTTTTAGAGAGGATAATGGGAGCTTTTAGACAGTACATGCCCATGGATCCCTTAGCCGAGGAGTCCCGTGCAGCAGTCTTATTAGTCTTTGTTAATCAGGCAGCTCCAGACATTAAAAGAAGTTGCAAAAGGTAGAGAGGTTAGGAGAGCTATCCATACAGGACATAGTAAAGACAGCCAAAAAGGTATTCAACAATAGGGAAACTCCAGAAGAAAGAGAAGAACATATTAGAAGGGAAGAAAGAGAGCATGCTGAGCAGGTTAGAGAAGAAGAGAGGGAATTCAGGATGAAAGAACATCAAAAAAATCAAAAAGAATTGGCTCAGATCCTTTTCGCTGGGGTCAAAGCAGGAATGGCGCCCAACGTGGGGCCCCAAGGGCTCAGGGAGTCAGAAAAATGCCGGCCAGCCAGACAGGGTCTGAAGAGAGACCAATGTGCTTATTGTAAGCAGCAAGGACATTGGAAAAATGAGTGTCTGAATAGAGAATTAAAAAGATACTGTTGACAAGAAGCCATCTCCCCCAGGGACTCATATCCTTTATACAGGAGAGGACAGCAATTAGGGGGGTCAAGGCTCAGCGCCCCTCCTCGAGTCCTGGGTAACTATAAAAGTGGAGGGGAAACCTATGGGCTTCATGGTAGACACCGTGGCTCAACACTCAGTTCTTAATCTGAAAGATGGACCCATGTCTAAGAAGACCAGTTGGGTACAAGGGGCCACAGGTACCAGACAGTATGGATGGACAGCAAAACGACAAGTAAACCTGGGGACACAGCAGGTAACCCATTCTTTCCTCGTGATACCTGAGTGTCCAGCCCCATTGTTAGGAAAAGACTTGTTATCCAAAGTTAATGCCCAGATTCACTTCGACCATGGGCAGATGTCTGTTGTGTATAGGACCGGTCAGCCTTTACAAGTTATGTCTCTAGCATTAAGAGATGAATATAGACTGTACTTGCCAAAAGCCCCAGTGATGATAAACCCCGATGTACAACCTTAGGTTCAGAAATACCCCCTGGCCTGGGCAGAGACAGCAGGAATGGGACTTGCTAAACAGAGACCCCCTATTGTGATTGAGCCAAGGGCCAGCGCATAGCCTGTGAGGGTACAGCAATACCCCATGAGTCAGGAAGCCAGCGTGGCATCAGGCCCCACATACAATGCCTCCTGGAGGCAGGGGTTCTCAGGAGGTGCCGATCCCCGTGGAATACCCCCCTGCTTACCCAGGGGGAACGGACTTCAGGCCGGTGCAAGATTTGCGGGAAGTAAACAAACGAGTGGTTTCAGGCTGCCCCAGATCACACCTGGTATACTGTCTTGGACTTGAAAGATGCTTTTTTTAACTTGCCCTTATCTCCTTCGAGTCAGGAAATCTTTGCATTTGAATGGAAAGAAGACAATGGTCAGACCCCTGGGCAGCTAACTTGGACCCCGTTGCCACAAGGCTTCAAGAATTCGCCCATGTTATTCAATGAGGCCCTGGGAGAAAACCTCCAAGAGTACCGAGGTAGGCACCCTGATGTGGTCTTGCTGCAATATGTTGATGACTTAATGCTGGCAGCCACTACCAAAGAAAATTGCCTGAAGGTGACGGGCAGCCTCCTTCAAATTCTGGGGGCCTTGGGCTATCGCACCAGTGCCAAAAAGGCCCAGATCTCTAAACAGGAAGTTACATACCTTGGGTAGAAGATAAAACAGGGCCAAAAGTGGCTAACCCAGGCCATGAAAGAGAACATCCTCCAGATCCCCGAGCCTACTAATCCTAGGCAAGTAAGAGAATTCCTGGGGACTGTTGGATATTGCCTGTTGTGGATCCTAGGATTTGCTGAAAAAGCCCAGCCCCTGTATGAGGCCAGTAGAGAGGCTAAAGATTGGACTTGGACTGAGCCAATGAGGCAGGCATTCTAGGAGCTCAGACAGGCATTGTTAAAGGTTCCTGCTCTTGCCCTTCCTGATCCAGCTAAACCTTTTCAGCTGTTTGTAGACGAAAAGCAGGGGTAGGGAATGGAGTCCTGACACAGCAGTTGGGACCCTGGAAGCGACCCATAGCATACCTCTCCAAATGGCTAGACCCGCCGATCACCTTGTCTCCACATCATTGCAGCTACAGCCCTCCTGGTCCACGATGCTGATAAACTGACATATGGACACTGAAGATGCCTGATACTTCCAGCCAACTTAGGTTAGCACCTCTGTGAGAACTTGCACCTGTCCATAAATCTGGGTGAGAAAAAGACTTCAGTGTTCCTCCAGACCGCCCGCCTGAGGTTCCCGGGATGCCAATCTACAGTGCAAGACATAATCCAGGCCTGCAAGGCATGCCAACAGATGAGGCCTGAAAGGGGGCAACACGTTGGGACCAGGTACCGGGGGAAGGGCCAGGACAGCACTGGGAGATAGATTTTTCAGAGGTAAGACCAGGCAAATATGGGTATAGATATTTGTTAGTATTAGTAGACACCTTCTCGGGCTGGGTTGAGGCCTTTCCTACTAAGGGAGAGACAGCACTGATAGTGGCCAAAAAAGATTTTAGAAGAAATAGTGCCTAGGTTTGGGCTGCCAGTCACCATTGGCTCTGATAATGGACCTGCTTTTATCAGTCAGGTCGTTCAGGGATTGGCCTTGGGCTCTGGGGACTAAGTGGAAGCTACATTGTGAAAATAACCCTCAGAGCTCAGGGCAAGTAGAAAAAATGAATCAGACCCTAAAAGAGACACTGGCCAAACTAGCAATAGAGACTGGCGGGGATTGGGGGGCTCTCCTTCCTTTCACCCTCTTCTGTGCACGTAACTGACCCCCTTTGAAATTAACAGGTGAAGAACAAGGTGTTTGTGTGTTTTGTGTAGCTTCAGAGTTAGATCTAAATTGCCAGGCACAGATTTAGTCTTGTCATTTTGTTTACACATTGGGGAAAAAGAATTCAGTTTATTAAACGTTTCATGTAACTGCACCCAAGTTTTGCCAAGCTGGGAACTTGGACCTTTTCTGTGTAGTGACTTTTTAATTCTAGTTTTCATAACCTGGAGATCAGACTGTTGCTTTCACATGATTTACGTAGTGTCTCATGACTATAGTATGCTTTGTTTTATAGTATCTGTACTCCTTGTATTTTTCAAGAGCTATTTTGTAAAATGGCATTGGGAAAAGTACACACCCAGGTCTGGAAGTTGATCCGGGAATTGATGAAGGTCAAAATTGGAGAACTATACCATCACACAATATTGGGCCAGGAGACTGGGTATGGGTTAGGCAACATCATGCCAGAGCGCTAGACTATTAGCCACTTGGAAAAATCCCTGACCTCACTCTCTGAGGTAGTGTTACAGAACAGGCGGGGCCTAGACCTGCTCTTCCTGCATCAAGGTGGGCTATGTGCAGCACTAGGAGAAGAAAGCTGCTTCTGTGCTGATCATACTAGGGTAGTGAGAGAGTCCATGGCCAAGGTTAGAGAAGGGAAAAGAGAGCGAGAAGCCCAAGAGGGATGGTTTGAATCATGGTTTCAGAAGTCCCCCTGGCTGACCACGTTAATATCCTCATTGCTAGGACCAATTCTTATCACTCTGCTACTCCTCACCTTTGGGCCCTGATCACCAGCTGCCACGGGAAGCAGAGGAAGATTCCTCTGCATGATCAAAGACAAGGGGGGAATGTTGTGCCAAGATCAAAATTTACGCGTGCACTGCTCAGCCAATCATTGTAAGCCTAGTAGCCTAAAGGTGGCCTATAGAGACAAAGATGGAAAATCTTCAGGAAAGCAGGCACCCGCGAAAAATTGACCAATCAGCAGTTAACGAGTAACCCGTGCAACCAATCAAAGTTTGCCAGCTGCCTATAATCCTATAAATACTGCTCGAACCCAGAGCTCCGGGCCTCTCGTCTTACTCCACTGCGTTGGATGTGACAGGGGCCCTAACTAGAGTCAAAATAAATTTCCATTTTAGCCTTTTGCATTGTCGTGGAGGTCTTGTTCTTGTCGGTCTTGGATTCGGACTTTTGGGCACAAGAGCAGCAAGGGAGTGAAGGAACCTTTCAAGGTCCAAGAGGGAAGGTGTGATTTCCCTCTACATGCCGCAGCGGAAAAAGGGCCTCATCTCGCCTGGAAGAGAGAACCACTTGGTGTTTCTCAAGTTGTGGAAGTTCCCTATTGAGTTACGACTGGGACCTCAGGGACCCACTCGTGTGGCCTCAGGAGAGGCCAGTCCCGTGTGAATGGCAAGAGGCCTCTAGGAATTCCTCTCTAGTTGGTGCCGGGTCCTAATCCTCGTCTGGAGTTGAGGCTGGTCCCTGAGGTTTCCTCGAAAGTGCTGACATGGGTCTTGGGTAACTCTGGAGTGTCCACAGGGGAGTAACTCCTCGTCTCGAGTGGAGACATGCACTTCTGCTTTCCTTTTGAGCTGTAGCAGCACTGTCAGGCTTCCCGTCGAGTTGACAGAGGGATCTGTGGCTTTCCCTCGAGGTTCCACCAGTGCTGTAACACATGCGACCATGTGGTGAGACGATCCCCGGGGTGACGGGAGAGGCAGTGCAGGGAAATCAGATTAATCTGGAGGGGACTGAGACTTCTGGGAGTCTTTTGGCCTGATGGCATGACCCATGGAGTTCCTCTCAACTGTCCTGTGGAGAGCATCTCCTCCTGAGATGTGACGGGAAAGCCGGGAATCCTTTCCCAACGAACCAGGGAAAGGAACCCTCATCTCAAGCTGAGGAGGGGACAACAGGGCCCTGCTTGAGTTGTGGGGGGACCCTAGGTATTTCTCTCGAGTGGAGACACGTGTGTCAGGGAACTGTTTGAGTCACAACAAGGGAGTGGAGGACCCTTTCAAGGTTAAAAAGGGAAAGTGTGATTTCCCTCAATATTCCGCAGCGGAAAAGGGCCTCATCTCGCCTGGAAGGGAGAACCTCCTGGTGTTTATCGAGTTGTGGCAGGTCCTTCTTGAGTTACAACGGGTACCTCAGGGACCCGCTCCTGTGGCCTTAGAAGAGTCCAGTCTCCATGAGAATGGAGAGGGGTCTCTCGGAATTCCTCTCCAGTCGGTGCCAGGTCCTCAGTCCTTGTCTGGAGCTGAGGCAGGAATCTGAGGTTTCCTTGAAAGTGCAGACATGGGTCTTGGGTCCCTCTGGAGTGTCCACAGGGAAGTCAGGCCTCTTCTTGAGTGGAGACATGCACGCTCGCTTTCCTCCTGAGCTGTAGCAGCACTGTCAGGCTTCCCATCAAGTTGACAGGGGATCTGTGGCTTTCCCTCAAGGTGCCACCATGGCTGTCACATGTGCCACCATGGGGTGAGTTGATCCCTGGAGTGACAGTCGAGGCAATGCAGGGAAATCAGATTCATCTGGAGTGGACTGAGACTTCTGTGGGTCTTTTGGGCTGGTGGCATGACCCCTCGAATTCTTCTCGACTGTCCTGATGAGAGCACCTCCTCCTGAGAAGTGATGGGAATGCCGGGAATCCTTTCATGACGAAGCAGGGAAAAGAACCCTCATCTCGAGCTGAGGAGGGGCCATGGGGCTCCTCTTGAGTTGTGACGGTACCCTCGGTTGCCGGGGTCCACCCCCAGTGGATCTAGGGAATTCGAATGAGAGACGGTGTTGGCAAGGAAAACTTATTTATTATTAATATAAGATTATATTAGGAAGTAATTATATAGTAGGAAAATTTAGATGGAGAAAAGAAGGCTGAATAACTTGGTTTATGTGGTAAGCCAATTAAGTTCCAGACAAGGAGCTTACACAATCTACATTAGGCCACTGGTGTCCATTTGAATATCGGAGAGTGCCCCACCCTGGGATCTCTCTCTTTCCAATCTTAGCAGCTGGGACAGGTCAGTAGACATGGTGAGCCTCCACGCCCCAGATGGGAATTCAGCCAGAAATTAGAGAAAATAGGAGACACGGGGGAAGCCCAGCATCAGTGCAACATTCCAAAAGGAACATTGCTTTTCAAAATCAGCTTATATATCCCAAGTTGTACATAATGGAATATGAAGAGTTATGCAGGGGTAACAGTCCTGACCCTCATTGAGACAAGGCTTTCCTTTCTGCATACCCTCCCGTTTACAAAAGGTCTCAAGTGGTTTACATTATCTTCTGGCTAAGAGGCCTGTTAACATTTTTATGGCTCTCTTCTGATAAGGTTTTTTTAACCAGAAGACTCATTTGTGGTAATCTTTCCAAAGTCTGAATGCCACTCTTAGAAAACACTAAATAAAGATACAGCAATTTGTAATAAAAGAAAGTACAGTGATTATAGCAAAAGTTAATTTACTCAAAAGTCTAGTATTGCTAACATCAAAACTACTATATATCCTTTTCCATATCCCATTTACATTGATTTCATCTTCCCGGAAGCCTGATAGATAAAAAAAATAAGGATGTCTGGCAGCAATCATTGAGTTAGCCTTGAAACCCTTTCACCAATATGAATTTGAAAAGGCTCTGAAACTTTAAGATACTTTAAGGCTTTTGAACCCCTCAGAGTTGGGAGGTTGTGAGCAATTCACGAGCTTGTAGAAGGTCAAGGGACCTTGTTAGGCAGGCTAGAGCATTATCAAAAGGGGAGGTTGGGCTGAAACACTCCTTTCAAATGCAGAAAACTAAAGCCCTGAATTAACCTTTTCCAGAGAAAGTCAGAAAATAGTCGGAAAACAGACAAATTCTTATTTTGGGGGGTATATGCTCAGAAAAAACAGGCAGAAATCCGAAGACTCAAATTGCTCTGTCATCTGAGTCTGCCACGTGACTCTGTCATGGGTGGAATTCATCGCTCTGGCTCCCAACACTCGGTGTTCCACTAATGGAGATGCATGTGTCGTGGAACGTCTTGAGTCACAGCAAAGGAGTGAAGGAACTTTTCGAGGTCCAAGAGGGAAGGTGTGATTTCCCTCGACATGCCACAGTGGAAAAGGGCCTCATCACGCCTGGAAGGGAGAACCTCCTGGTGTTTCTCGAGTTGCAGCAGGTTCCTCTAGAGTTACAATGGGGACCTCAGGGACCCGCTCGTGTGTCCTCAGGAGAGGGCAGTCCCCATGTGAATGGCGAGGGGCCTCTCGGGATTCCTCTCCAGTCGGTGCTGCATCCTAAGTCCTCGTCTGGAGCTGAGGCCAGATACTGAGGTTTCCTCGAAAATGCTGACATGGGTCTTGAGTCCTTCTGGAGTGTCCACAGGTGAGTCAGGACTCGTCTCGAGTGGAGACATGCATGCCTGATTTACTCCTGAACTGTAGCAACACTGTCAGGTTTCCCATTGAGTTGACACAAGGATCTGTGGTTTCCCTCGAGGTGCAACCACGGCTGTCACAAGTGCCAACATGGGATGAATCGATCCTTGGGGTGACAGTTTAGGCAGTGCAAGGAAATCAGGTTCATCTAGAGTGGACTGAGACTTCTGGGGGTCTTTTGGCCTGGTGGCATGAACCCTGGAGTTCCTCTCGACTCTCCTGTTGAGAGCACCTCCTGCTGAAATGCGACGGGAATGCCGGGAATCCTTTCCTGATGAAGCAGAGAAAGGAACCGTCATCTCGAGCTGAGGAGGGGACAATGTGGCTCCTCTTGAGTTGTGGCGGGACCCTTGGTGTTCCTCTTGCGGGGAGACGCATGTGTCGAGGAATGTCTTGAGTCGCAGCAAGGGAGTGAAGGTCCAAGAGGGAAGTTGTGATTTCGGTCGACATTCCATAGAGGAAAAAGCGACTCATCTCGCCTGGAAGGGAGAACTTCCTGGTGTTTCCCGAGTTGTGGCAGGTCCCTCTCGAGTTATGACGGGGACCTCAGCAACCCGCTTGTGTCCTCAGGAAAGGCCAGTCTCCGTGCAAATGGCGATGGGCCTCTCCAGATTCCTCTCCAATTGGTGCCGGGTCCTAAATCCTCATCTGGAGCTGTGGTCAGATCCTGAGCTTTCCTCGAACGTGCTGACATGGGTTTTGGGTCCCTCTGGAGTGTTCACAGGAGAGTCTGGCCTTATCTCGAGTGTAGACATGCACTTCCACTTTCCTCATGAGTGGCTGCAGCACTGCCAGGCTACCCGTCGAGTTGACACAGGGATCTCTGGCTTTTCCTCGAGGTGCCACCAGGGCTGTCACACGTTCCACCATGCGGTGAGTCGATCCTCGGGGTGACAGTCGAGGCAGTGCAGGGAAATCAGGTTCATCTGGAGTGGACTGAGACTTCTGGGGGTCTTTTGGCCTGGTGGCACAACCCGTGGCGTTCCTCTCGACTGTCCTGTTGAGAATACCTCCTCCTGAGATGCGACGGGAATGCCGGAAATCCTTTCCCAGTGAATCAGGGAAAGGAACCTCATCTCGAGCTGAGGAGGGAACAACGGGGCTCCTCTTGAGTTGTGGTGGGACCCTCAGTGTTCCGCTCGATTGGAGATGCCTTGTGTCGGGGAACTTCTTGAGTTGCAACAAGGGAGTGAAGGACCCTTTTGTGGTCCAAGAGGGAAGGTGTGAATTCCCTCGACATGCCACAGAGGAAATGTCCTCATCTCACCTGGAAGGGAGAACCTCCTGGTGCTTCTCGAGTTGTGGCAGGTCCCTCTTGTGTTACGATGGGGACCTCAGGGGCCCGCTCCTTTGGCCTCAGGAGAGGTCAATCTCCATGTGAATGACGAGAGGCCTCTCGGGATTCCTCTCCAGTTGGTGCCATGTCCTAAGTCCTTGTCTGGAGCTGAGGCCGAAACCTGAGGTTTTCTCGACTGTGCTGACATGGGCCTTGGTGCCGGGGTCCAGCCCTGGTGGATCCAGGGATGCTCAAAGGTGGGACAGAGCAGGTGGATAGGAAAGGATAGGACAGGATAGGACAAGATAGCTCAGGACGGGATAGAACAGTAGGAAATTAATGAAAATAGGAGGCTGAATAACTTGGTTTACGGGGAAAGCCAATAAAACCTCAAGACAAGAGGTTTGCACCATCTACGTAGGCCACTGGTGTCCGCTTGAATCTCTAAAGGGGCCCCACCATGGGTCCACTTTTCTCGCAGAACTTATAGCCAGGGCAAGTAAGTAGACGTGGTGAGCCTCCCGCTCCAGATGGGAATTCAGCCTGGAGGTAAAGCACAAGAGGACAGAAAAGTAAAGAGAGAGAGGTGTGGGAGCCAGATGTCCCTAAAGAACAAGTCTAGGAGAGCGAGTCATCGGAGAGACCGGCCTGCAGAACCGGTCTGAGAAATTCGGGTCCGAGGAATGAAAACCGCTCTGAGAAACTGTTCCCGAGAGACACTGGTCCGACAAACTGCTCTGAAAAACTGTTCTCGAGGAAGCTGACTCCAAACTTTATTTTTCCCATCCCCTTTTTATACCATGAAGATCAATGAGTTTCACAAATTTTTTGGCAATGACAGCAGCCCTGACTCTTATCGAGAGCAGGCTTAGTCTCTGCATACCTAATTGTATACACAAGTCTTAGGTAATTTACATGATCTTCCAGCCAAAAGGCCAATTCGACAATTTACAGCTCTTCTCTGATAAGTGTTAGTTTTTCCAAGGTCTGGCGCCATTCTCGGGAGGTGCTAAACAAGATTGGGTTTTCATAAATGCAAGGACACAGCAAACAGGAGTACAAATGATTTATAAAAGGAACAATTAACTCAAAGGCCTAGTGTTGCTAACATCAAAAAAAACTGCTACATTTCTATCACCAAATATAGTTTGTATAGCAGAAACTTCCAGGTGCAGATAAGGAGGTCTGGCAACAGTCATTGAAGCAACAGTGAAATAAATCTATTAAGGCTTTGGCTCTTAGGAGAAGTTTGTAACTTAAGACACTTCAAGACTCTTTTGCCCCTCACAGCTGGGGGTTGTGAGCAATTCACAGGCTTGTAAAAGGTCAAAGGAATCTGTTTAGGCAGGCTAGAGTGTTATCAAAGGGGGTTGGGCTGCAACACTCCTTTCAAATGCAGGGAGCTAAGACAGTGAATTAACTCTATCCGAGAAACTGGCAGAAAACAGTGGAGAAACAGACAAATACAGAACAAATTTTTATTATTGGGGCACATGCTCAGGAAAAACCAGGGAGAAATCCGATGACTCAGACTGCCCTGCCATCTGAGTTTGCCACGTGACCCTGTCACGGGTGGGATTCCTCACGCCGGCTTCCCACACCTTGGGTCCCTTTGGAGTTTCCACAGGGGAGTCAGGCCTTGTCATGAGAGGAGACATGCATGTCCTCTTTCCTCCCGAGCTTTAGCAGCACTGTCAGACTTCCCGTCAGGTTAACACAGGGATCTGTTGCTTTCCCTCGAGTTTCCACAGGGTGGTCACCCATGCCACCATGGGCTGAGTCGATCCTCGGGTGACAGTCAAGTCAGTGCAGGGAAATCCGGTTCTTCTGGAGTGGACTGAGACTTCTGGGGTTTTTTGGCATGATGGCATGACCTCTGGAGTTCCTTTCGTCTTTCCTGTTGAGAGTACCTCCTCCTTAGATGTGATGGGAATGCCTGGCATCCTTTCCCGATGAATCAGGGAAAGGGACACTTATGTCGAGCTGAGAAGTGGACAACGACTCTCCTCTTGAGTTGTGGCTGGACCCTTGATGTTCCTCTCGAGTGAAGACGCGTGTTTCGGGGAACTTCTTTTTTGGGAGCCAGCGTGAGGAATCCCACCCATGACAGAGTCACTTAGGAGACTCAGATGGCAGAGCAATTTGAGTCATCGGATTTCTCCCTGGTTTTTCCTGAGCTATACCCCCAAAAAATAAGAATTTTTCTGTTTTCCCACTATTTTCTGACAGTTTCTTGCAAAGAGTTTATTCAAAGCTTTAGTTTCCAGTATTTGAAAGGAGTGTTTCAGCCCTACCCCCCTTTGATAACGCTCTAACTTGCCTAAACAGGTTCCCCTGAACTTTTACAAGCTTGTTAATTGCTTACAACCACCGAACTGTGAGGAGCAAAAAGGCCTTGAAGTGTTTTAAAGTTACAAACCTTTTCTAAGAGCCAAAATCCTGTTAGTGATAGGATTTCGCTGTTGCCTCAATGATTGCTGCCAGACATCCTTATTTGCACTGGAAACTTCAGCTATATAAACAATACTTGGAAAAATATATGTAGTACTTTTTTGATGTTAGTAACACTAGGCTTTCGAGTTAATTGTTTTCTTTTATAAATCATTGTACTCTCTCTTGCTTGTTGTGTCCTTGCTATGTAAGAATGCAACTTTGTTTAGTGCCTCCCGAGAATGGCGCCAGACCTTGGAAAAAATAACATTTATCAGAAAAGATCTGTAAATTGTAGAATTGGCCTTTTGGCCAGAAGATGATGTAAATTACCTAAGACTTGTGTATACAACTAGGTATGCAGAGAAAATAGCCTGGTCTCGATAAGAGTCAGGGCTGCTGACATTGCCAAAATTTGTGATACCCATTGATCTTTATGTATAAAAAGGCCTTGTGAAAAATAAAGTTTGGACCAGATTTTCGGATGACTCGCTCTCTCAAAATCCTTCTTTGAAGAAAGAAATCTGGCTCCCTCCATGTCTCCTTGTCTCTGTCCTCTTGTACTCTAATTCCAGGCTGAAATCCCATCTGGAACGGGGAGGCTCACCATGTCTACTTACTTGCCCTGGCTTTAAGATCTGCGAGAAAAGGAGCCCACGGTGGGGCCCCTTTTAGAGATTCAAGTGGATGCCGATGGCCCACGTAGATGGTGCAAATCTCTTGTCTTGAGATTTTATTGACTTTCCCCGTAAACCAAGTTATTGGGCCTCTTTTTTCCACTAATTTCCTACTATACTATCCTATCCTGAGCTATCCTATTCTATCCTGTCCTGTCCTATCTGCCCACTCTGTCCCTGCTTTGAATACCCCTGGATCCACTGGGGCTGGACCCCAGCAAGTGGCGCCCGGAACAGGCTATTCAAAGGTAGGTCTCTCAGCATGTTTGGGACAGACGGGACCCCGCTCAGGGTGTCGCGGACCCACCTGCCATAGGCAGGGAAAGAGAGGTGGGAAGTTGGGTTGAAACGAAACCCGGTTGAGGGGTTGAAAAGAAACCCATCTTTTCGGTTGGAACAAACCTTTTCCAGGTTGAAACAAACCTTTTTTAGGGTTGGAACACACCAGCTCTCGGGTTGAAGAGAAACCCATTTCTTAAGGTTGAAACATAACCTCCTTTACAAAACTTAAATCTTTCTCTATACAAATTTCTGACATGAGTTACAATGAGTTAAAAGTATGACAGCTCTTTATAAATGTAATTTTGTAAATGTTAAACAAAAGACAAATTAAAGTTAAAGAGGCTAGTGCTACAAGAACAATGTCCTTGGTTTCCAAAAATAAGTACTCTTAATTTGTATACTTGGGTGAAGGTAGAAAAACAGCTAAAAACTTATTATGCTTTTGCTCTGTTAAATATGATTGGAAATGTTGTGGACCCCCGTCATGAGGCTGTTAGACTATAGGAGAGGTTACAGCGGTGGATGGTAGTGGGTCTCCACTTTCTATGCAGATCATATTTTCTGCTATTGCCAAAGAAAAGAGGGAGACTATATTCTTCCTCTCAAAGAAGAAGGGTGCTTGCAGGATGCAGCGGCCAAGGCCCTGGGAGCCCCCTCTGCCTATACACAAACCAAACATTTAAAAATTTATCTTATTTAAGGCGACCACTGCAACCTCCGTTTGTGCCTCCCCAGGGCTTAAGAACTCCCCACTTTGCCTCCACAACCTCCCAGAACATTGTTTAAGGTTAAAAAAGATTGGGTCATTATTGTTGAGCAAAAGAGCTTTTAAACAGAGTCTGCACCTTGCAAAAAATTCCCTCAGGAGGGCCTCACCCAAACAAAAAAAAAAAAAAAGAGAGAGAGAGAGAGATAAGGAAGATAAAAAGAAACAAAAATAATCATAATAAGAAAGATTTTACAAATAAAAATGTTTCTCTTGTGGCCAAATAGAACATCTTTGTTGGCAATGTCATACTAAAAAAAGACAAAAAGTCGTGCCAATTAACTCCAGGACTTAGCAGTAGCAGTGGAAGCAGCAGCGGCGAAAAGGAGACTTGACAACAATATTAACCCCTGATGTGCCAGTTACTCAGATTCCAACAGAAGTGGCTAGCCCCCTACCTGAGGGCATTTTAAGTCTTGTGCTAGGGGGTAGCTTGCTTTCTTTTCAAGAAATTTTGGTGGTGTGTGGTGTAGTAGATTCCAATTACTGGAAAAATTAAAGTTTTGATCCTGCCGCCTGCTAAAACTGTGCAAATTAATAAAGATCAAGGAATAACACATCTTTTGCTTTTATCTTATTATCAGACAGGAAAAACCTTGACTTCTCAAGCTGGGGGACCCAGAGGATTTGGATTTGGTGATCTAGCTTTTTGGGTACAGAAATTTACAGCTTATAGGCCTTTAAAAGATCTTTTAATTCAAGGAAATAAAATGTCAGGGCTGTTAGACACTACAGCAGACGTTTCTTACACTGCTGAGAAACACTGGCCTAGCTCCTCGCCAACATACACTACTAAAAATGAGTTGGTGGGATTAGAGAAAGTGGTATGCAGGATGGGAATGCTGTAGAGGGTAGGATGAGAGAGAGTTTAAAACCTTGGAGAGTAGTGAGTTCCCCGTTCAGTTCAGTTCAGTTCAGTTCAGTCTCTCAGTCATGTCCGAATCTTTGCGACCCCATGAATTGCAGCACGTGAGGCTTCCCTGTCCATCACCACCTCCGGAGTTCACTCAGACTCACGTCCATTGAGTCCGTGATGCCATCCAGCCGTCTCATCCTCTGTCATCCCCTTCTTCTCCTGTCCCCAATCTCCCCAGCATCAGGGTCTTTTACAATGTGTCAACACTTCGCATAAGGTGGCCAAAGTACTGGAGCTTCAGTTTTAGCATCATTCCTTCCAAAGAAATCCCAGGGCTGATCTCCTTTAGAATGGACTGGTTGGATCTCCTTTCAGTCCAAGGGACTCTCAAAAGTCTTCTCCAACACCACAGTTCAAAAGCATCAATTCTTCTGCACTCAGCCTTCTTCACAGTCCAACTCTCACATTCATATAGCCTTGACTAGATGGACTTTAGTCGGCAAAGTAATGTCTCTGCTTTTGAATATACTATCTAGGTTAGTCATAACTTTTCTTCCAAGGAGTAAGCATCTTTTAATTTCATGGCTGCAGTCACTATCTGCAGTGATTTTGGATCCCCAAAAAATAAAGTCTGACACTGTTTTTACTGTTTCCCCATCTATTTCCCATGAAGTGATGGGACCAGATGCCATGATCTTTGTTTTCTGAATGTTGAGCTTTAAGCCAACTTTTTCACTCTCCTCTTTCACTTTCAACAAGAGGCTTTTTAGCTCCTCTTCACTTTCTGCCATAAGGGTGGTGTCATCTGCATATCTGCGGCTATTGATATTTCTCCCAGCAATCTTGATTCCAGCTTGTGTTTCTTCCAGTCCAGTGTTTCTCATGATGTACTCTGCATAAAAGTTAAATAAGCAGGGTGACAATATACAGCCTTGATGTACTCCTCTTCCTATTTGGAACCAGTCTGTTGTTCCGTGTCCAGCTCTAACTGTTACTTCCTGACCTGCATACAGATTTCTCAAGAGGCAGGTCAGGTGGTCTGGTATTCCCATCTCTCTCAAAATTTTCCACAGTTTATTGTGATCCACACAGTCAAAGGCTTTGGTATACTCAATAAAGAAACAGATGTTTTTCTGGATCTCTCTTGCTTTTTCCATGATCCAGTGGATATTGGCAATTTGATCTCTGGTTCCTCTGCCTTTCCTAAATCCAGCTTGAACATCAGGGAGTTCACAGTTGACATATTGCTGAAGTCGGCTTGGAGAATTTTGAGCATTACTTTACTAGCATGTGAGGTGAGTGCAATTGTGTGGTAGTTTGAGCCTTCTTTGGCATTGCCTTTGTTTGGAATTGGAATGAAAACTGACCTTTTCCAGTCCTGTGGCCACTGCTGAGTTTCCAGATTTGCTGGCATATTGAGTGCAGAACTTTCACAGCAGCATCTTTCAGGATTTGAAACAGCTCAACTGGAATTCCATGACCTTCACCAGCTTTGTTCATAGTGATGCTTTCTAAGGCCCACTTGAATTCACATTCGAAGATGTCTGGCTCTAGATTAGTCATCACATAATCATGATTATCTGGGTCATGAAGATCTTTTTTGTATCCCATAGCTGTAGGTATTCAAGCAAAGATTAGATGGTAAAGAGATATAGACAAGATTTAAGTTACAAAAGGATAACTGGAAAAGCTTATAAAGATGTTGTACAACTCCTCTCTACTTGCTTCTCATATTTAGGTCTTGCAAAAGTTTTAAAACTGATAATGTCTCTTTCAAGCTGCAGAGAGATTATTTACTAACTTTAAATAATTTCCAGAAATTATTAAAAGATATTAATTGGATATGCCCACATTTAAAAGTGACTACTGCAGATTTAAAGCCTTTGTTTGTTTGATTAAAAGGTGATCTTGATCCCAGTTCTAGGAAAAAAGTTGATTAGTGAGGCAGAGTTGGCTTTTGTTAAAATGGATGAGGCTTTTAATGATCAGTTAATTAGGATTAATATTACCAAAAGATGAGATTAAATCATTCTCACCATGAAATATATACCTACAGAATGCTTGTAACAAGAAGGCCCATTGGTTCCATCTACCAGTGACCTCAAGAAAAATAGTTTTATCTTATCCCAGCTTGGTGGCACAATTAATTATAAAAGAAAGAAAAGGAAGTGTCGAACTTTTTGGGAAATAATTAAAAAATATAGTAATTCCATTCAATAAGGATCAATTGCAAGTCTTTTACAATTAGTGATGATTGGCAAGTTGCCCTGATAGATTCATGGGTCAAAGTTTGTTTCATTTGCCCTCAAGCCCTGCAGTAGTTAAAAGTGCAAAAATGTAGATTGGCAGTTTGAGGATACCTGTGAAACTTCCCAACTCTATGTAATTCCTTCACTCCCCTTTACTCTGTGGGGGAGGGACATGCTGTTTCAAATAGGAGATGCTCAGAGAAGGGGTTTCTCAATTTCTTAGTTATCAATAGGTGGTACAATTAACAATACTTTATATATTGATATAAATACATAATATAAATATATCTGCCTAATTACAGTTTGCCTAATTGGGTATGGGTATAAATAAAATATAATAAAGTTTTAAATGTCTAAACTAAAAGAAACTTAAAAACCCTCATGTTAATTCTTAAATGTAATGTTTCTAACTTGTGAAAAGACAGATTGGTAGGCAGCCATTGTGGAAAGAGCACATCAAATACTAAAGATCCATATTCAAAAACAAAGAAGGGGAATTTAAATATAGTTCCCCCCATCAGATTTTTCAACATGCTCTTTTCACCATAAATAACTGATTCATCTGGATACATTTCAATGCTTTGCCATTGGTGCCTGGATCAATCGATTTCAAAACCATTAGTAAAGTAGAAGGACCTCATCTCCAAATAATGAAAAGGTCCCAACCCATTAACTGAGGGTCGAGGAAGTGCTTGTATTTTTTCCACAGGATGCAAATTCACCAATTTGGATCCCGGACAGACTGATTCCTCATCTTGCAGTCCCCCAGGCACCTGGTTCCTCCACCACCAAGACCACGGGGGAAAAAAAAAAAAAAAGGCACTCTGCTGCCGCCGCCACTGCACAAAACAGCCACTCGCCAGGAGCCACAGGCGGGACTAGCCTGACAGATGGGACCCAGCGCCAGTGTCCGTTTGCAAGAACTATAGAATAGAGGCTTAATTGGGAGAGTAGATATATGGGAACTGTGTACTATTTGCTCAAATTTTCATGTAGCTTGGCTGCCGCTAGGGCCAACGCCATTTCAGTAGAGGGTGGGGCGAGGGCCGCACTCGCGCCACCAGGAGAGTCAAGATAAACACTGAGATTCTGGCAGGACTGAAAGCTGCTTCAGCGTGAACTCCGACCAAAGAATAATTCTATCTACTCTGCGTTAGCATGTCTGCCCTCTCCTTACGTTTTTCTTTTCACTAATGACTCTGGAAACTTCAACATACAATTGAATTATACAGGGGGACCTAATGTAGTGTCTTGTGAACAATGTAAGCTTTCATCTTGTTTAACTTCTCAATAAAATATATTCTCTTTTGTGGTTCTAAAGAGCCCACCTTATCTCATGGTTCCTGTAACGGTAACTACGTATTGTTATGATAACCATGGCCTTGCTGTACTACAACAGCTGCAAGATTTAATGCAGACACGATGGTTTGTGGGCCTGCTTGTTTTGGGAATATCAGCTTTGATAGCTGCAATTACTTCCATCACTGTGGCAGCTTTGTCATTGACTCAACAGGTGCACACAGCCCAATATATTGATAATATGTCCAAAAATGTTTCTTTAATGCTGGCAATACAAGAAGTAATAGACAGGATATTGGAGATGAGAGTTGGTGCCCTAGAAGAAGCAATAATGCATATTGGGCCTGAATTGCAGAGTCTAAAAGTAAAAATGGCTCTTTCATGTCATGCTGATTACTGGTGGATATGTGTTACATTCTTGAAAGTAAATGAGACAGATTTTGATTGGGAAAAAATCAAAAATGATATTTTGGGTGTTTGAAAAAGCTCAGAAATTAGTCTAGATTTAGGGAAATTTCTGGAGAAGGAAATGGCAACCCACTCCAATGTTCTTGCCTGGAGAATTCCAGGGACGGGCCTGGAGGGCTGCCATCTATGGGGTTGCACAGAGTCAGATACGACTGAAACGACTTAGCAGCAATAGCAGCAGGGAAACTTCATCATCAGATTCAAACCTTGGAACACTCCCGATTGGATTTTACTGCTGCACGAGAAGCTAATGACTTTTTCCACACCTTCTCTAACTTCATTTCTAGAGAAATTATTCTGTCTACATTTCCACCTACGTTAGCATAGGTGTTATAATTCTGTTTCTTATAATCTTTCTTCCTTGTATTGTCAGGATTCTTCGGGAGAGCATTTGGAACCTCATAACTGAATTACACCTGATGATGCTAAAAAACAAAGAAGGGGGAGATGTCGGGGGCCAGTGTGAGGAATCTCACCCATGACAGAGTCACGTGGCAGACTCAGATGGCAAAGCAATTTGAGTCATCGGATTTCTCTCTGGTTTTTCCTGAGCATGTACCCCCCAAAATAAAAATTTGTCTGTTTTCCCACTATTTTCTGACAGTTTATTGGAAAGAGTTAATTCAAAGCTTTAGTTTTCTGCATTTGAAAGGAGTGTTTCAGCCCTACACTGCTTTGATAATGCTCTAGCCTGCCTAACAGGGTCCCCTGAACTTTTCAAGCTAGTGAATTGTTTACACCCCCCAACTGTGAGGTGCAAAAAGGCCTTGAAGTGTTTTAAAGTTACAAAGCTTTTCTAAGAGCCAAAACCCTAATAGTGATAGGATTTCACTGTTGCCTCAACTATTGCTGCCAGACCTCCTTGTTTGCACCTGAAAATTCAGCTATATAAAGAATATTTTGAAAAAGATATGTAGTAGTTTTTGATGATAGTAACACTAGGCTTTCGAGTTAATTGCTTTCTTTTATAAATCATTGTACTCTCTCTTGCTTGCTGTGTCCTTGCTATGTAAGAATGCAACTTTGTCTAGTGCCTCCCGAGAATGGCGCCAGACCTTGGAAAAAATAACACTTATCAGAAAAGAGCTGTAAATTGTAGCATTGGCCTTTTGGCTGGAAGATGTAAATTACCTAAGACTTGTGTATACAACTAGGTATGCATATAAAATAGCCTGGTCTCGATAAGAGTCAGGGCTGCTGACATTGCCAAAATTTGTGATACCCATTGATCTTCAGGTACAAAAAGGCCTTGTGAAAAATAAAGTTTGGACCAGACTCTCAGATGACTCGCTCTCTTGAACTCCTTCTTTGAAAAAAGAAATCTGGCCCCCCCATGTCTCCTTGTCTCTGCCCTCTTGTACTCTAATTCCAGGCTGAAATCCCATCTGGAATGGGGAGGCTCACCACGTCTACTTACTTGACCCGGCTTTAAGATCTATGAGAAAAGGAGCCCATGGTGGGGCCACTTTAGAGATTTAAGTGGACACTGATGGCCCACGTAGATGGTGCAAATCTCTTGTCTTGAGATTTTATTGGCTTTCCCTGTAAACCAAGTTATTGGGCCTCCTTTTTTCCCCTAACTTCCTACTACACTATCCTATCCTGAATTATCCTACACTATCCTGTCCTGTCTTATCCGCCTGATCCATCCCAGATTAGAATATCCCTGGATCCACTGGGATTCGACATTGGCACTTCTTGAGTCACAGCAAGGGAGTGAAGGGAGAACATCGTGGTGTTTCTCGAGTTGCGGCACGTCCATCTCGAGTTACAACAGGGACCTCAGAGACCCGCTCTTGTGGCCTCAGGAGAGGCCAGTTCCATGCTAATCGCAAGGGGCCTCTGGGGATTTTGCTCTAGTCCATGCCGGGTTCTACGTCCTCATCTGGAGATGAGACCGAAACCTGAGATTTCCTCGAAAGTGCTGACATGGGACTTGGGTCCCTCTGGAGTGTCCACAGTGGATTCAGGTCTTGTCTCGGGTTGAGACCTGCACGTCCGCTTTCCTCCTGAGCTGTATCAGCACTGTCAGGCTTCCCATCAAGTTGACACAGGGATCTGTGGCTTTCCCTCAAGGTGCCACAGGGTTGCCACACGTGCCACCATGGGGTGAGTCGATTCTCGGGGTGACAGTCAAGGCAGTCCAGGGAAATCAGGTTCATCTGGAGTGCACTGAAACTTCTGGGGTTCTATCTGCCTTCTGTCATGACCCCTGGAGTTCCACTCAACTTACCTGTTGAGGCCACCTACTCCTGAGATGCGATGGGAATGCCGGGAATCCTTTTCCGAAGAAGCAGGGAAAAGAACACTCATCTCGAACTGAGGAGGGGACAACGGGGCTCCTCTTGTTTGTGGCAGGACCCTAGGTGCTCCTCTCAAGTGGAGATGTGTGTGTCGGGAAACTTCTTGAGTCGCAGCAAGGGAGTGAAGGACCATTTTGAGGTCCAAGAGGGAACGTGTGATTTCCCTCGACAGGTCGCAGCTGAAAAGGGCCTTATCTCATGTGGAAGGGAGAACCTCCTGGTTTCTCTCAAGTTGCCTTAGGTCCCACTAGAGTTAGGACGAGGACCTCAGAGAGCCACTCGTGTGGCCTCAGGAGAGGCCAGTCTCCAGGCAAATCACGAGAAGCCTCTCGGGATTCCTCTCCAGTCGGTGCCTGGTCCTAAGTCCTCATCTGGAGCTGAGGATGGAACCTGAGGTTTCCTCGAAAGTGCTGACATGGGTCTTGGGTCCCTCTGGAGTGTACACAGGGGAGTCAGGACTCGTCTCGAGTGGAAACGTGCACGTCTGCTTTCCTCCTGAGCTGTAGCAGCACTGTCAGGCTTCCTGGCAAGTTGGCACAGGGATTTGTGACTTTCCCTCAAGGTGCCACAGGGCTGTGACAACAGCCATGATGTGTTGAGTCAATCTTCGGGGTGACAGTCGAGGCAGTGCAGTGAAAATCAGGTTCATCTGGAGTGGACTGAGACTTCTGGGACTTTTTGGCCTTGTGGCAAGACCCCTGGATTTCCTCTCGATATTCCCGTTGAGAGCACCTCCTCCTGAGATGCGACAGAATAGCTGGGAATCCTTTCCTGACAAAGCAGGGAGACGAACCCTTATCTCGATATGAGGAGGGGAAAATGGGCCTCCACTTAAGTTGTGGTGGGATCCTCGGTGTACCTCTTGCATGGAGGCACATGTGTCAGGGAACTTCTTGAGTCAGAGCAAGGGTGTAAAGGACCCTTTCGAGGTCCAAGAGGGAAGGTGTAAGTTTCCTCGACATGCCACTGTGGAAAAGGGCCTCATCTCTCCTGGGAGGGAGCACCTCCTGGTTGTTCTCTAGTTGTGGCAGGTCCCACTCGAGTTGTGACGGGAACCTCAGGGACCCGTCGTGTAGACTCAGCAGAGACAATTCTCCATGCAAATGGCGACGGGCCTCTCGGGATTCCTCTCCAGTCGCTGCATGGTGATAAGCCCTCGTCTGGTTCTTAGTGCTGAACCTGAGGTTTCATCACAAGTGCTGACAACGTTCTTGGGTCCCTCTGGAGTGTCCACAGAGGAGTCAGGCCTCCTCTCGAGTGGAGACATGCACGTCCGTTTTCCCCCTGAATTGTAGCAGCACTGTCAGTCTTCCACTTGAATTGACTCAGGGATCTGTTGGTTTTCATCGAGGTGCCACAGGGCTGTCACACGTGCCACCATGGGGTGAGTCAGTCCTTGTGGTGACAGTCGAGGCAGTGCAGGGAAATCAGGTTCATCTGGAGTGGACTGAGACTTCTGGGGTCTTTTGGCCTGGTGGCCCGACCCCTGGAATTCCTCTCGTCTTTCCTGTTGAGATCACCTCTTCCCGTGATGCAACGGGAATGCAGGGAATCCTTTCCTGATGAAGCAAGGAAAGGAACCCTCATCTCGATATGAGGAGGGGAAAATGGGCCTCCACATGAGTTGTGATGGGACCCTTGGTGTACCTCTCGAGTGGAAAGGTGTGTATCACGGAACTTCTTGAGTCGCAGCAAAGGAGTGAAGGATGCTTTTGAGGTCAAAGAGGGAATGTGTGATTACCCTCAACATGCCACAACACAAAAGGGCCTCATCTCGCCTGGAAGGGAGTATCTCCTGGTGTTTCTCGAGTTGCACAATGTCCCTCTTGAGTTACAACAGGGACCTCAGGGACCATCTCGTGTGGTCTCAGAAGAGGACAGTTTCCATGCAAATCATGAGGAGCCTCTCGTGATTCCTCTCCAGTCAGTGTCCCGGCCAAAGTCCTCATCTCGAGTTGAGGCCGGACCATGAGGCTTCCTCAAAAGAGCTGACATGGATATTGGGCCCTCTGGAGTCTCCAGAGGGGAGTCAGGCCTAGGCTACATTGGAGACATGCATGTCTGCTTTCCTACTGAGCTGTAGAAGCACTTCAGGCTTCCCGTCGAGTTGACACAGGGATCTGTGGATTTTCCTCGAGGTAACACAGGGCTGTCACCCGTGCCACCATGAGGTGAGTCGTTCCTTGGTGTGACAGTCGAGTCAGTGCAGGGAAATCAGGTTCATCTGAAGTAGACTGAGACATCTGTGCTTCTTTTGGCCTGTGGCATGACCACTGGAGTTCCTCTTGACTTTCCTGTTGAGAGCACCTCCTCCTGAGATGTGACCAGAAGGCCGGGAACCCTTTCCTGACAAAGTAGGAAAAGGAACCCTCATCTTGAGCTGAGAAGGGGAAAACGGGGCTACACTTGAGTTGTGCCGGGAGCCTCGGTGTTCCTCTAGAGTGGAGATGCATATGTCAGGGGACTTCTTGAGTCGCAGCAAGAGAGGGAAGGACCCATTTGAGGTGCAGGAGGAAAGATGTGATTTCCCTCAACATGCCGATGTGGTAAAGGGCCTCATCTCGCCTGGAAGGAGAACCTCCTGGTATTTCTCGGGTTGCGGCAGGTCCTTCTCGAGTTAAGACGGGAACCTCAGGGACCCGCTCTACTGGCCTCAGGAGAGGCCAGTCTCCGTGTGAATGGCGAGGGGCCTCTCGGGATTCCTCTCCAGTCAGTGACGGGTCCTAAGTCCTCGTCTGGAGCTGAGGCTGGAACCTGAGGATTCCTCGAATATGCTGACATGGATCTTGGTTCCTCTGGAGTGTCCACAGGGAAGTCAGGCCTCATCTCGAGTGGAGACATGCACATCCGCTTCCCCCCTTACCTTTAGCAGCACTGTCAGGCTTCCCATTGAGTTGACACAGGGATCTCAGGCTTTCCCTTGAGGTGCCACATGGCTGTCATATGTGGCACCATGGGGTGAATAAATTTTCACGTGACAGTCGAGGCAGTGCAGGGAAATCAGGTTCATCTGAAGTGGACTGAGACATCTGCGCCTCTTTTGGCCTGTGGCACGACCCCTGGAGTTCCTCTCAACTTTCCTTTGAGAGCACCGTCTCCTGAGATCCGACGAAACACCGGGAATCCTTTCCTGACCAAACAGGGAAAGGAAGCCTCATCTTGAACTAAGGAGGGGACAACAGGGCTCCTCTTGAGTTCTGGCAGGACCCTCAGTGTTCCTCTCGAGTGGAGACACATGTGTCGGGGAACTTCTTGAGTCACAATAACGGAGTGAATGACCCTTTCGAGATCCAAGCGGGAAGGTGTGATTTCCCTGGACATGCCGCAGCAGAAAAGGACTCATCTCGCCTGGATGGGAGAACTTCCTGGTTTTTCTCTCATTGCAACAGGACCCTCTCTACTTTCGACGGGCCCCTCAGGGAGCCATTCATGTGCCCTCAGGAGAGGCAGTCTCCTTGTGAATCATGAGGGTCCTCTTGGGATTCCTCTACAGTCAGTGCCGAGTCCTAAGTCCTCATCTGCAGCTGAGGCTGGAACCTGAGGTTGCCTCGAAAGTGCTGATGTGGGTCTTGGGTCCCTCTGGAGTGTCCACAGGGAAGTCAGGCATCATCTCGAATGGAGACATGCACGTTCACTTCCCTCCTGAGCTGTAGCAGCACTGTCAGGCTTCCCGTCGAGTTGACACAGGGATCTGTGGCTTTTCCTCGAGGTAACACAGGGCTGTCACCTGTGCCGCCAAGGGGTGAGTCGTTCCTTGGTGTGACAGTCGAGGCAGTGAAGGGAAATCAGGTTCATCTAGAGTGGATTGAGACTTCTGGGGGTCTTTTGGCCTTGTGGCACGCCCCCTCGAGTTCCTCTCGACTTTCCTATTGAGAGTACCTCCTCCTTAGATACGACGGGAAGGCCGGGAACCCTTTCCCGACAAAGCAAAGAAAGGAACCCTCATCTCTAGCTGAGAAATGGACCACGGGGCTCCTCTTGAGTTATGCCTGGACCATTGGTGTTCCTCTTGAGTGGAGTTGCATGTGTCGGGGGACTTCTGAGTCGCAGCAAGAGAGGGAAGGACCCTTTTGAGGTGCAGGAGGAAAGATGTGATTTCCCTCGATATGCCGATGTGGAAAAGGGCCTCATCTCCTTGGAAGGAAAACCTCCTGGTATTTCTCGAGTTGAGGCAGATCCCTCTCAAGGTAAGACGGGGACCTCAGGGACCCGCTCGTGTGGCCTCAGGAAAGGCCAGTTTCCATGTGAATCACGAGGGGCCACTCGGGATTCCTCTCCAGTCTGTGCCGGTCCTATGTCCTCCTCTGGAGCAGAGGCCAGAACGTTAGGATTCCTCGAAAGTGCTGACATGGGGCTTGGGTCCCTCTGGTGTGTTCCCAGGGGAGTCAGGCCTCGTTTGGATTGGAGACATGCACACCCACTTTCCTCATGAGATGTAGCAGCACTGTCAGGTTTCCCGAAGGGGGTTGACACAAGTATCAGTGATTTTCCCTCGAGGTGCCACAGGGCTGTCACACGTGCCACCATGATGTGGGGCATTCCTGGGGGTGACACTCGAGGCAGAGCAGGGAAATCAGGTTCATCTGGAGTGGACTGAGACTTCTGGGGGTCTTTTGGCCTGGTGTCACGACCAGTGGAGTTCCTCTCGTCTTTCCTATTGAGAGTACCTCCTCCTGAGTTGTGATGGGAATGCCGGGAATCCTTTCCTGACGAAGCAGGGAAAGCACACTCATCTCCAGCTGAGGGGGGACAATGGGGCTCTTCTTGAGTTGTGGCGGGACCCTCGATTTTCCTCTCCAGTAGAGACGAGTGTGTCAGGGATCTTCTTGAGATGCAGAAATAGAGTGAAGGACACTTTTGAGGTCCAAGAGAGAAGGTGTGATTTCCCTCAACATGCCGCAGCAGAAAAGAGCCTCATTTCGACTAGAAGGGAGAAACTCCGGATTTTTCTGGAGTTGCGACAGGTCCCTCTCGAGTTACGACAGGGACCTCAGGAACACGCTCGTGTGGCCTCAGGAAAGGCCAGTCGCCATGTGAATCGAGAGGGGCCTCTCATGATTCCTCTCCAGTCAGTGCTGGGTCCTAAGTCCTCGTCTGGAGCTGAGGCTGGAACCTGAGGTTTCCTCAAAAGTGGTAATATGAGTCTTGTGTCACTTACAGTGTCCCCAGGGGAGTCAGGCCTCGTCTCGAATGGAGACATGCACGTCCACTTCCCTCCTGAGCTGTAGGAGCACTGTCAGGCTTCCCGTCGAGTTGACACAGGGATCTGTAGCTTTCACTCGAGGTGCCACAGGGCTGTCATACGTGCCACCATGTTGTGAGTCGATCCTTGGGTGACAGGCGAGGCAGTGCAGGGAAATCATGTTCATCTGGAGTGGACTGAGTCTTCTTGGGCTTTTGGCATGGTTGCACAATCCTTGGAGTTCCTCTCGACTTTCCTGTTATTATTTTTTTTTAATTTATTTTTTTATTTTAATTAATTTTTTTATTTTGTTTTGCTTTACAATACTGTATTCGTTTTGCTCTACATTGATATGAATCAGCCACGAGCATACATGAATTCCCAATTCCGACCCCCACCTCCCTCCTCCCACCCCACACCATCTCTCTGGATTATCCCAGTGCACCATTCCCAAACATCCTGCATCCTGCATCAAACCTAGACCAGCAATTCGTTTCACTTATGATACCACACATGTTACACTGCCACTCTCCCAAATCATCCCACCCTCTCCCTCTCCCACAGAGTCCAAAAGGCTGTTTTATACATCTGTGCCTCTTTTGCTGTCTCGTGTACAGGTTTATCATTACTGTCTTTCTAAATTCCATATATATGTGTAAGTATACTGTATTGATATTTTTCTTTCTGGGTTACTTCATTCTGTATAATCGGCTCCAGCTTCATCCACCTCATTAGAACTGATTCAAATGTATTCTTGTTAATGACCAAGTAATAGTCCATTGTGTATATGTACCACAGCTTTCTTCTCCATTCATCTGCTGATGGACATCTAGGTTGCTTCCATGTTCTATTATAAATAGTGCTGCAATGAACATTGGGGTACACGTGTCTCTTTCAGTTCTGGTTTCCTCGGTGTGTATGCCCAGCAGTGGGATTGCTGGGTCATAAGGCAGTTCTATTTGCAAATTTTTAAGGAATCTCCACACTGTTCTCCACAGTGGCTGTACTAATTTGCATTCCCACCAACAGTGTAAGAGGGTTCCCTTTTCTCCACACCCTATTCAGCATTTATTGCTTGTTGACTTTTGGATTGCAGCCATTCTGACTGGTGTGAAATGGTACCTCATTGTGGTCTTGATTTGCATTTCTCTGATAATGAGTGATGTTGAGCATCTTTTCATGTGCTTGTTAGCCATCCATATGTCTTCTTTGGAGAAATGTCTATTTAGTTCTTTGGCCCATTTTGTAATTGGGTCATTTATTTTTCTGGAATTGAGCTGCATAAGCTGCTTGTATATTTTTGAGTTGGTTGTTTGTCAGTTGCACCATTTGCTATTATTTTCTGCTGTTCAGAAGGCTGTCTTTTCACCTTGTTTATAGTTTCCTTTGTTGTGCAGAATCGTTTAATTTTAATTAGATCTTATTTGTTTATTTTAGCTTTTATTTCCAGTATTGTGGGTGGTGGATCATAGAGGATCCTGCTGTGATTTATGTCAGATAGTGTTTTGCCTATGTTCTCCTCTAGGAGTTTTATAGTTTTTTGTCTTACGTTTAGATCTTTAATCCATTTTGAGTTTATTTTTGTGTATGGTGTTAGAAAGTGATCTAGTTTCATTCTTTTACAAGTGGTTGACCAGTTTTCCCAGCACCACTTGTTAAAGAGATTGTCTAATCCACTGTATATTCTTGCCTCCTTTGTCAAAGATAAGCTGTCCATAGGTGCGTGAATTTATCTCTGAGCATTCTATTTCATTCCATTGATCTATATTTCTGTCTTTGTGCCAGTACCATACTGTCTTGATGACTGTGGCTTTGTAGTAAAGCCTGAGGTCAGGCAGGTTGATTCCTCCAGTTCCATCTTCTTTCTCAACATGTCTGTGGCTATCTGAGGTTTATTGTATTTCCATACAAATTGTGAAATTATTTGTTGTAGCTCTGTGTAAAATACCGCTGGTAGCTTGATAGGAATTGCATTGAATCTGTAGTTTGCTTTGGGTAGTATACTCATTTTCACTATATTGATTCTTCTGATCCATGAATATGGTATATTTCTCCATCTATTAGTGTCCTCTTTGATTTCTTTCATCAGTGTTTTATAATTTTCTATATATAGGTCTTTAGTTTCTTTAAGTAGGTATATTCCTAAGTATGTTATTCTTTCCGTTGCAATAGTGAATGTTACTGATTCCTTATTCCTTTTTCTACTTTCTCATTATTAGTGTATTCCTGTTGAGAGCACCTCCTCGTGAGATGCGATGGAAATGTCAGGAATCCTTTCCCAACGAAGCAGGGAAATGAACCCTCATCTCAAGCTGAGGAAGGCGCAATGGTGCACCCCTTGCATTGTGGCAGGACCTTCACTATCCCTCTCAAGTTGAAACGCATGTGTTGGGGAACTTCTTGAGTCGTGGAAAGGGAGTGAAGGACCCTTTTGAGGTCCAAGAGGGAAGGTGTGATTTTCCTCGCCATGCCACAACAGAAAAGAGTCTCATCTCTCTTGGAAGGGAGAATCTCCTGGTTTTCCTCGAGTTATGGCAGGTCCCTCTCAAGTTACATTGGGGACCTCAGGGACTCGCTCGTGTGGCCTCAGGAGAGGCCAGTCATCATGGCAATCGCGAGGGGCCTCTCGGGATTCCTCTCCAATTGGTGCCAGGTCCGAAATCTTAGTCTGGAGCTGAGGCTGGAACCTGAGGTTTCCTCGAAACTGATGACATGGGTCTTGGTTCCCTCTGGAGTGTCCACAGGGGAGTCAGGCTTCCTCTCATAGGGAGACATGCACCTCCGCGTTCTGAGCTGTAGTAGCACCATCAGGCTTCCATTAGAGTTGAGACAGGGATCTGTGGCTTCTCCTTGCAGGGCCACAGGGCTGTCACACGTGCCACCATGGGGAGAGTCAATCCTCAGATTGACAGTCGAAGCAGTGCAGGGAAATCAGGTTCATCTGGAGTGGACTGAGACTTCTGGGGTTTTTTGGCCTGTTGGCATGACCCCTGGAGTTCCTCTCGACTGTCCTGTTGAGAGCACCTTCTCCTGACATGTGACGGGAATGCCGGGAATCCTTTCCCAAAGAAGCAGGGAAAGGAATCGTCATCTGAGCTTAGGAGGGGACAACGGGGCTCCTTTTGAGTTGTGGTGGGACCCTCAGTGTTCCTTTTGAGTGGAGTCACATGTGTCGGGGAACTTCCTGAGTCACAGCAGTGGAGTGAAGGACCCTTTCGAGGCCCAAGAGGGAAGGTGTGATTTCCCTCGACATGCTGCTGTGGAAAAGGGCCTCATATCGCCTGAAAGGGAAAACCTGCTGGTTTTTCTCGAGTTGTGGCAGGTCCCTCTGCAGTTACAACGAGGACCTCAGGGACCTGCTCGTGTGGCCTCAGGGGAGTCCAGTCTCCATACAAATCGCGAGGGGTCTCATGGGATTCCTCTCCAGTCTCTGCCAGTTCCTAAGTCCTCGTCTGGAGATGAGGCTGAAACCTGAGGTTTTCTCAATAGTGCTGACATGGATCTTGGTTCACTCTGGAGTGTCCACGGGGGAGTCAGGCCTCATCTCGAGTGGAGACATACACTTCTGCTTTCCTCCTGAGCTGTAGCAGCACTGTCAGGCTTCCCGTCGAGTTGACACAAGGATTTGTGGATTTCCCTCGAGGTGCCACAGGGCTGTCATATGTGCCACCATGGGGTGAATTGATCCTCGGGGTGACAGTCGAGGCAGTGCAGGGAAATAAGTTTCATCTGGAGTGGACTGAGACTTCAGGGGGTCTGTTGGCATGGTGTCATGAACCCTGGAGTTCCTCTCGACATTCCTATTGAGAGCACCTCCTCCTGAGTTGCGTCGGAAACACCGGGAATCCTTTCCCGACGAAGCAGGGAAAGGAACCCTCATCTCGAGCTGAGAAGCAGTCAACAGGGCTTTTCTTGAGTTGTGGCGGGACCCTCGGGGTTCCTCTTGAGTGGAGAGGCGTGTGTTGGCGAACTTCTTGAGTCACAGCAAGGGAGTGAAGGATGCTTTCAAGGTCCAAGAGGGAATGTGTGATTTCCCTCAACATGCCAAAGCAGAAAAAGGCCTCATCTTCCGTGGAAGGGAGAACCACCTGGTGTTTCTCAAGTTGTGGCAGGTCCTCTCGAGTTACGACGTGGAAATCAGGGACCCACTCTTATGGCCTCAGGAGAGACCAGTCTCCATGCAAATTGCAAGGGACCTCCCGGGATTCCTGTCCAGTCGGTGCCTGGTCCTAAGTCCTCGTCTGGAGCTGAGGTCGGAACCTAAGGTTTCCTCAAAAGTGCTGACATGGGTCTTGAGTCCCTCTGGAGTGTCCACAGGGGCATCAGGCCTCATCTCGAGTGAAGACATGCTCGTCCACTTTCCTCCCAAGCTGTAGCAGCATTGTCAGGGTTCCCATCGAGTTGACATAGGGATCTGCGGCTTTCCCTCGAGGTGCCAGAGGCCTGTCACACGTTCCACAATGGGGTGAGTCGATCCTCGGGGTCACAGTCGAGACAGTGCAGGGAAATCCGATTCATCTTGTGCCGGGGTCCAGCCCCCATGGATCCAAAGCAGAGTCAAAGCAAGCGGATAGGACAGGATAGCATAGAATAGGATAGCACAGGATAGAATAGTACAGTAGGAAATTAGTGGAAAAAAGGAAGCTGAATAACTTGGTTTACAGGGAAAGCCAAAAAAACTCAAGACAAGAGATTTGTAACATCTACTTGGGACCACCGCCATCTGCTTGAGTCTCTAAAGGTGCCCCACCGTTGGCTTCTTTTCTTGCAGATCTTAGGATCCAGGGCAAGTAAGTGGTCATGGTGATCTTCCTGGTTCCAGATGGCAATTCAGCTTGAAATTAGAGTAAGAGACGAGAGAGACAAAGGGACATGGGAGGGAGCCAGATTTCTTTATTCAAATAACGTTTGAGAAAGAGAGTCATCAGAGAAACTGGTCCCAGAAACTGCTCCAAACTTTATTTTTCACAAGACCTATTTATACATAGAAATCAATGGGTATCACAAATTTTGGCAATGTCAGTAGCCATGACTCTTATTGAGACCAGGCTATTTTCTCTGCCTACCTAATTATATACACAAGTCTTAGGTAGTTTACATCATCTTCTGGCCAAAAGGCCAATTCTACTATTTACAGTCTTTTCTGATAAGTGTTATTTTTTCCAAGGTCTGGCGCTGTTCTTGGGAGGCACTAAACACAGTTGCATTCTTACATAGCAAGGACACAGCAAGCAAGTGGAGTACAATAATTTATAAAAGAAAGCAATTAACTCGAAAGCCTAGTGTTACTAATATCAAAAAACTACTACATATCTTTTTCTAATTTTTTTTTTTTTTAATAGCTGAACTTTCCAGGTACAAATAAGGAGGTCTGGCAGCAATCATTGAGGCAACAGCGAAATCCTATCACTAATAGGGTTTTGGCTCTTAGAAAAGGTTTTGTAACTTTAAAACACTTCAAGGTCTTTTTGCCCCTCACAGTTAGGGGGATTGTAAGCAATTCACAAGCTTGTAAAAGATCAGGGGAACCTGTTTAGGCAAGATAGAGCATTGTCAAAGGGGGCTTGGGCTGAAACACTCCTTTCAAATGCAGGAAACTAAAGCTTTGAATTGACTCTTTCAGAGAAACTGTCAGAAAATAGTGGGAAAACAGATAAATTCTTATTTTGGGGGGTATATGCTCCGGAAAAACCAGGGAGAAATCCGAAGACTCAAATTGCTATGCCATATGAGTCTGCCACGTGACTCTGTCACGGGTGGGATTCCTCTCTCTGGCCCCCGACTATCTGGAGTAGACTGCGACTTCTGAGGGTCTTTTGGCATGGTGGCACGACCCCTGGAGTTCCTCTCAACTTTTCTGATGGGAGGACCTCCACTTGAGTTGCAATAGGTATGCCGGGAATCCTTTCCCGACAAAACAGGGAAAGGAACCCTCATCTTGAACTCAGGAGGGGAAAACGGGGCTTCTCTTGAGTTGTGGCATGACCATCAGTGTTACTCTCGAATGGAGACGGGTGGGTCGGGGAACTTTATGAGTTGTAGCAAGGGAGTGAAGGACCCTTTGGAGGTCCAAGAGGAAAGGTGAGATTTCCCTCGACATGCCACAGTGGAAAAGGGCCTCAACATGCCTGAAAGGGAGAACATCCTGGTTTTTCTCAATTGCGGCAGGTCCCTCTGTAGTTACGATGGGGACCTCAGGGAACCGCTCATATGGCCTCAGGAAAGGCCAGTCTCCATGCGAGTCACGAGGAGCCTCTCGGGATTCCTCTCCAGTCGGTGCCGGGTCCTCAGTCCTCGTCTGGAGCTGAGGCCAGAACCTGAGGTTTCCTCGAAGTGCTGATATGGGTCTTGGGTCCCTCTGGAGTGTCCACAGGGGAGTCAGGCTTCGTGTCAAGTGGAGACATGCACTCCTGCTTTCCTCCTGAGCTGTAGCAGCACTGTCAGCCTTCCCATCGAGTTGAGACAGGGATCTGTGGCTTTCTCTCGAGGGGCCACAAGGGTGTCACACGTGCCACCACGGGGTGAGTTGATCTTCGGATTGATGGTCAAAGCAGTGTATTGAAATCAGGTTCATCTGGAGTGAACTGAGACTTCTGGGGTTTTTTGGCCTGGTGTCAAGACCCCTGGAGTTCCTCTCGACGTTCCTGTTGAGAGTACCTCCTCCTTAGATGTGACAGGAATGCTGGGAATCCTTTCCTGATGAAGCAGGGAAAGGAACCCTCATCTCGAGCTGAGGAGGGGACAATGGGGCTCCTCTTGGGTTGTGGTGGGACCCTCAGTGTTCCTCTCGAGTGGAGACGTGTGTGTCTGGGAAATTCTTGAGTCGCATCAAGGGAGTGAAGGACACTTTTGAGGTCCAAGAGGGTGTTGGGACCAGACTCCAGCCATGACAGGCTCAGCGAGTTACACTAGGCCTATAACCTGAGTCATGTTTCTGTGAATCATACCCTTGAACTAAACCTGAGTCATTTGCACTAAACCTGAGTCATGTCTCAGGAAATTATACCCTTGAACTAATCAGCAGAGTCTCCATTTGCTCAAAACCTCAGCTAATCATATAATGCCAGCTACCCTGTTACTCAGACAAAGAATTGCCTGTATATAAACAACTACGACCCAGAGCTCAGGGCTTTTGTCGCATTCCACTGTGCTGGATGAGACATGGGCCCTAGCTCGAGCTACAATAAAAGCTCTTTATGCTATTGCATTGCTGTGGACATCTTATTCTCTCAGTTTTGGGGACTCGTACTCTGGGCACAACATTTGGGAGCACGTCTGGGATCCCTTTAACTGGGAGGAATAACACTCTCCCAGCAGAAGGGGTTTCCTCACTAGGAGGAAAGATATCTGAAAACCAGTGTTAATTCTGGTTAAGTCCAGTGTAAGGCCGAGGTCCCAGTATCATACTGGGAAGACGGCTGGCTCTGTTTTCTGATTAAGTCCAGTGTAAGCCTGAGGCCCCAGTAGCATACCGGAAAGGTGGTTGACTTTGTGGACAACCTATCAGTAAGATACTTTCAAGGGGAGAAAAGTTTCCAGGTGGCCCAGAAAGACCTAGTATTGTGTTCATGGCTGATGTATATTTGCTATCTGTTTGTTGTGTCTGTGTGAATGCCGGCACTGTCTCTGTGTGTTCGTTTTGTCTCCTATGTTCTTCTCTGTACCCATGGGGAAAGCAACTTCTACTCCTCTGTCCCTTATGACTGACCACTTTTCTGATTTTAAGTCTTGGGCACAAGATTTATCGGTGCTAATGAAAAAAATCGGGGGACGCACCGACAGGTCACCAGTGGGGGTCATTGGGAGACATCCCCAGCCCTCCAGAAGGGAACAAGAGCTCCTGTTTTCTGTTGATAATAGCAGGTCACTCCTGTTGAACAGCCAGAGGCTATTATCTTGCTTTCAGTTTTGTCTCTGAACTCCTGAAGGGCTGTTTCTTCCATCTCTCTGTCTGTCTGTGTGGCTATCTGTATTGTTTGTGTTGATTTACCAGTATGTGATTGATTCAAGGATGATGCAGCAATGCCATTCTAGCCCCACACCTTTATTCTTGGTTACTGATAATTTTAAGAAGATCAAGATGAGTGCTCATAAGATCTTGGACTGTGTCTCTCTAAATATGTCTTGGTAAGTCTCTGTTTCTGGGTAATATTTTTGAGGTTAATTTGTGTTCACCAATCTATAAAATGCTAATGTAAAGGTCATTCTTGGTTGCTTAAAGAAAGTAGGGTGTGTGTGTTCAGTAGAGAAGGTATGAGGAATGAAGTTACATTTTATGAAAAAAAAAAAGTCTGACTTACAGTTGGCTGTTTCAGGATGGGAGAACAAATGAAAGTGTAAAAGAAGGTTTTTAGAAAATGAGACCCAAGAAGAAAGTTCTTTGTGTGGTACATAGTTGAAGAGAAAAAGAAAGAAATATGGCTTATAGATGGTTATTTTATGAATGGACAAATAAAGTGATGAATACAGAAAGGGTAAAAATGGTTTGTGGCAAGTAGAAAAGATGAATACAGAAAGTGTAAAAATGGTTTGTGGCAAGTAGAAAAGATGAATACAGAAAGTGTAAAAAAATGGTTTGTGGCAAGTAAAAAAGATGAATACAGAAAGTGTAAAAATGGTTTGTGGCAAGTAAAAAAGATGAATACAGAAAGTGTAAAAATGGTTTGTGGCAAGTAGAAAAGAGTTTTATGCATGATACAAGTTTCTCAGAACTTATGCTAGCTATAGCTATATTATTTTCTATGTCACTCTTTTCAGAAAAAATTTCTTATGTTAACAAATGATGACTGAGCCTGTGATATAATGCTGATATGCAGTTCATTTTGAGATCAGTGATGGTAACAGTGTAACTCTAGATATGGCAAGAAACAACAAGAGGGAATATTTTCCTGGACCAACAAGCTAGTAAGACAGGTGGTCCAGAGAATTTTGGATACTGCTTTATGGCCTAGTCCAGTAATAGCACATTGAGTGGCCTGTCAACAGAATCTTTGCCAAACCTGAGAATGGACATTCTCAGTACCATGAGATAAAATGGTCATGAAATGCCCATGGGCTATGAAGGGGCCCTGCTGACTGGAAGTTGGTACTTGCCAGCTGCTTCTACAAAGATTACATCATGACCACTGCAAGCTGCTAACCTTTGACATCCCCTGAAAGGAATTCAGGGTAAAGATCAAAAATAAGGCACTCTGTGCTCTGGGAAAAACTGGCAGAACTGGCCTTAGATAGTTAGGTCTTTTCAAGAAAAGATTTTATGAGCCCCAATTCTTGCATCTTCTCATACCTAGAGAAACACTGATGTCATTAACGGTAAAAATCTGCTTTGGCTATTAAGAAAAGTTTACAATTAAAGGTCAAAATAAGATAGCTATGGTTCAGATATCTTGGGAAATAACTAGGTGATGCTATGAGTGTACTTTCAGATTAGAGCTTGTATTGCTCCAACCTGGGGCAGTCCTATGCCCCATTTTGACAAAAAGTTATCACAATCATAGTTGCCCAGTTCTCTAAATTAAAACTGAGCGGGACTCTGTGAGGCTCTAAGTACAGATCTGTTCTGTGTTTTTCATTTCTTTTCTGTAGGATATAGACTTTGTTCAGCCTCCTTGACCTTCCCTAAATTCCAAAGTGTAGATTATGTCTTTGAACCCTCACCCAGGTGGAAAATGGTAACTTCAGACTAAACACAAGATTCCTGGAGCACAGCTCTGTTGCCTCACCACCAACCAATCAGAAAGGGTCACAGACCCTGCAACCCTCACCCCAAATGTTGCCTTCTGTTTTCAGGGACCAGAGATGATCATCCTGTTAGGTCTCCTGTTTGGCCCTTGTCTATTTCATCTCTGAGAGGGGCCAACTAAATTGCTGTCACTACAAGGATAAAAGCTGGTTTCAGATGTGAAAAACCCCAACTTAGATCAGGTAGAGAGAGACTTCTGCTCTGCTAGGCAGGCCTATGCCAATGTACAGCAGGAAGAAGTTACAGAAGAAAGAGACCTCCGCCCCAGTTCTCCAAAAGTATCCTGAGTATGAAGTCTCTCAGGGGGCCTATGTGCTGCATTAGGGGAAAAACGTTCTTTTTATGTAAATCACTCGGGGGTAATCAGGGAGTCCCTGGCCAAGATAAGAGAAGGGCTAAATCAGAAAAAAGAGAGCGAAAGACACAACAAAGATGGTTTGAGTCCTGGTTCCAACAGTCTCCGTGGTTAACAACGCTGATTTCCACCCTGATGGGCCTACTTATATGCTACGATTAATACTCACTTTTGGCCCATGCATTTTAAACAGACTTGTGACTTTTATAAAAGAACATATTAATACAGTCCAGCTATTCATGCTTAGGCAGCAATAGCAGGCTGTGCCCCAAAACAAAGAGGAAGATTCCTCTATATGGTCTAGAGATGGGGAATGTTGGGACCAGACTCTGGACATGACAGGCTCAGCGAGTTACACTAGGATGAAAACCTGAGTCATGTTTTGAGGAATCATATCCTTGAGCTAAACCTAAGTCATTTGCACTAAACCTGAGTCATGTCTCCAGAAATTGTACCCTTGAAATAATCAGGAGAGTCACCCTTCGTTCCAAACCTCAGCCAATCATGTAATGTCAGCTACCCTGTTACTCAGACAAAGAACTGCCTGTATATAAACAACTACGACCCAGAGATCGGGGCTCTTGTCAGATTCCACTGCACTTGATGAGACATGGGACCTAGCTCGAGCTAGCAATAAAACCTCTTTATGCCATTGCATTGCTGTGGATGTCTAATTCTGTCCATTTTGGGGACTCGGACTCTGGGCACAACAAGGGAAGTTGTGATTTCCCTCGACATGCCACAGCCGAAAAAGGCCTCATCTCACTTGGAAGGAAGAATCTCCTGGATTTCTCAAGTTGAGGCAGGTCCCTCTCGAGTTACAACGGGGACCTCAGGGACCTCCTCGTGTGGCCTCAGGAGAGGCCAGTCTCCAGGCAAATCGTGAGGGGTCTCTCAGGATTCACCACCAGTCGGTGCCAGGTCCTAACTCCTCATCTGCAGCTGAGGATGGAACCAGAGGTTTCCTCGAAAGTGCTGACATGGGTCTTGGGTCCCTCTGGGGTGTCCACAGGGAAGTCAGACCTCGTCTCGAGTGGAGACATGCAAGTCCACTTTCCTCGTGAGCTGTAGCAGCACTGCCAAGCTTCCCATCGAGTTTACACAGGGATCTGTAGCTTTCCCTCGAGGTGCCACAGGGCTGTCACACGTGCCACCATGGTATGAGGTGATCCCGGGGTGACACTCGAGGCAGTGCAGGGAAATCGGTTTCATCTGGAGTGGACTGAGACTTCTGGGGTTCTTTTGGCATGGTGGCACGACCCCTTGAGTTCCTCTCAACTTTCCTCTTGAGAGCACCTCCGCCTGAGATGCGACGGGAATGCTGGGAATCCTTTTCCAAAGAAGCAGGGAAAGGAGCCCTCATCTCGAGCTGAGGAAGGGACAATGGGGCTCCTATTGAGTTGTGGTGGGACCCTCTGTATTCCACTCGAGTGGAGACGAGTGTGTCAGGGAACTTCTCAAGTCACAGCAAACGAGTGCAGGAACCTTTAGAGGACCAAGAGGGAAGGTGTGATTTCCCCCGACATGTCGCAGTGGAAAAGGGCCTCATCTTGCCTGGAAGGGAAAATCTGGTTTTTCTCGAGTTGCTGCAGGTCCCTCTCATTTCAATGCGGACCTCAGGGACTGGCTCATGTGGCCTCAGCAAAGGCAAGTCTCCATGCAAATTGCAAGGGGCCTCTCGGGATTCCTCTTCAGTGGGTGCAGGCTCTTAAGTCCTCATCTGAAGATGAGGCCGCAACCTGAGGTTTCCTCAAAAGTGTTAACATGAGTCTTGGGTCCCTCTAGAGTGTCCCAAGGGGAGTCAGGCCTCGCCTCGAGTGGACACATGCACGTCCACTTTCTTCCTGGGCTTTAGCAGCACTCTCAGTCTTCCCGTCGAGTTGACACATGGAAGTGCCACAGGCTGTCACATGTGCCACGGTGGTGTGAGTCGATCTTTGGGGTGACAGTCGAGGCAGTGCAGAGAAATCAGGGTCATGTGGAGTGGACTCAGATTTCTGGGAGATTTTTGAAACTGGGGCAAGACCCCTGAAGTTATCTCGACATTCCTGTTGAGAACACGTCCTCCTGAGATGTGACAGGGACGCAGGGAATCCTTTCCCGAAGAAGCAGAAAAAGGAACTCTCATCTTGAACCAAGGAGGGGACAACGGAGCTCCTCTGGAATTAAGCCAGGACACTCGGTGTTCCTCTTGATGGAGACACTTCTGTCGGGGAACTTCTTCAGTTGCAGCAAGGGAGTGCAGGACCCTTTTGAGGTCCAAAAGAGAAGGTGTGATTCTCTCCACATGCCACTGCAGAAAAGGGCATCATCTCGAATGGAAGGGAGAATCTCCTGGTTTTTCTCGAGTTGTGACAGGTCTCACTCGAGTTATGACAGGGACCTCAGGGACCCACTGTTGTGGCCACAGGAAAGGCCAGTCGCCATGCAAATCTCGAGGGGCCTCTCGGGATTCCCCTCCAGTCGGTGCCAGGTCCGAAGTCCTCGTCTGGAGCAGAGGCAGCAACCTGAGGTTTCCTCAACAGTGCTGACATGGGTCTTGGGTCCCTCTGGAGTGTCCCCAGGAGAGTCAGACCTCATCTCGAGTGCAAACATGCACGTCTGTTTTCCTCCTGAGCTGCAGCAGTACGGTCTGGCTTCCCGTTGAGTTGACACAAGGATCTGGCTTTCCCTCGAGCGGCCACAGGGCTGTCACACGTGCCATCATGGTGTGAGTCGATCCTTGGGGTGACAGTCGAGGCAGTGCAGGGAAATCAGGTTTATCTTGAGGGGACTGAGACTTCTGAGTGTCTTTTGGAAGGTTGGCACGACACCTGGAGTTCCTCTCGACTTTCCTGTTGAGAGCACCTCCTCCTGAGATGTGAAGGGAACGTCGGGAATCGTTTCTGGACAAAGCAGGGAAAGAAAGCCTCATTTTGAGCTGAGGATGGGACAGCGTGGCTCCTCTTGAGTTGTGGCTGGACCCTTGGTGTTCCTCTCAGGTGTAGACATGTGTTTTGCGGTACTTCCTCAGTGAAAGCAAGGCAAGGAAGGACGCTGTCAAGGTGCAAGAGGGAAGGCGTGACTTCCCTCGAAATGCCACTGCAGAAAAGGGCCTCATCTCGCCTGGAGGGAAAATCTGGTTTTTCTCGAGTTGCTGCAGGTCCCTCTCGAGTTTCGATGGGAACCTCAGGGACCACCTCATGTGGCCTCAAGAAAGGCAAGTCTCCATGCAAATGCAAGGGACCTCTCGAGATTCCTCTCCAGTCGGTGACAGGTTCTAAGTCCTCGTCTGGAGCGTACGTCGGAAACTGAGGTTTCCTCGAAAGTGCTGACATGGGACTTGGGTCCCTCTGGAGTGTCCCCAGGGGAGTCAGGCCTCATCTCGAGTGGAGACATGCACGTCTGCTTTCCTCCTGAACTGTAGCAGCACTGCCAAGCTTCCCGTCATGTTGACACAGGGATCTGTGGTTTTCCCTCAAGGTGCAACAGGGCTGTCACACGTGCCACCATGATATGAGGCGATCCTCAGGGTGATACTCGAGGCAGTGAAGGGAAAGCAGGTTCATCTGGAGAGGACTGAGACTTCTGGGGTTCTTTTGGCATGGTGGCACGACCCCTGGATTTCTTCTCAACCTTCCTCTTGAGAGCACCTCCTCCTGAGATGTGACGGGAACGCCAGGAATCCTTTCCCGACGAAGCAGGGAAAGGAAACCTCATCTCGAGCTGAGGAGAGGACAACAGAAGTCCTCTTGAGTTGTGGTGGGACCCTTGGTGTTCCTCTCGAGTCGAGACGCATGTGTCGGGGAACTTCTTGAGTCACAGCAAGGGAGTCCAGGACCCTTTCGAGGTCTGCCGCAGTGGATAAGGGCCTCATCTCGCCTGGAAGGGAGAGTCTCCTGGTTTTTCGCCAGTTGCAGCAGGTATCTCCCGAGTTACGACGGGGACCTCAGGGACCTGCTGGTGTGCCCCCAGGAAAGGCCAGTCTCCATGCGAATCCGAGGGGCCTCTTGGAATTCCTCTCCAGTCGGTGACGGGTCCGAAGTCCTCATCTATAGATGAGGCCAGTAACTGAGGTATCCTCTAAAGTGCTGACTTGGGTCTTATGTCCCTCTGAAATGTCTACAGGGGAATCAGTTATCGTCTCGAGTGGAGACATGCACGTCCGCTTTCCTCTTGAGCTATAGCAGCATGTTCAGTCTTCACGTCGAGTTGACACAGGGATCTGCGGCTTTCCCTCGAGGTGCCACAGGGCTGTCCTGGTGCCGCCAAGGGGTGAGTTGATCCTCAGGCCAACTCTCGAGGCAGTGAAAGGAAATCAAGTTCATCTGGAGTGGATGGAGACTTACAGGGTTCTTTTGGAATTGTACCACGACCCCTGTAGTACTTCTCGACTTTCCTGTTAAGAGCACCTCCTCCTGAGATGCGATGGGAAAGCCGGGAAACCTTTCTCGATGAAGCAGGGAAAGCAACCCTCATCTCAAGCTGAGGAGAGGACAACAGGGCTTCTCTTGTGTTGTGCTAGGACCCGCAGTGTTGCTCTCGAGTGGAGACACGTGTGTCTGGGAACTTCTTGAGTCACAGCAAGGGTGTGAAGGACCCTTTCAAGATCCAAGAGGGAAAGTGTGATTTCCTTTGAAATGCTGCAGTAGAAAAGGGCCTCTTTTCATCTGGAAGGGAAAATCTCCTGGTTTTTCTCGAGTTGTGGCAGGTCCCTCTCAAGTTACGACGGGGACTTCAGGGACCTGCTTGTGTGGCCTCAGTAAAGGTCTGTCTCCTTGTGAATTGCAAGGGGCCTCTTGGGATTTCTTTCCAGTCAGTTCCAGGTCCTAAATCCTTGTCTGGAGCTGAGGCCGAAATCTAAGGTTTCCTCTAAAGTGCCCTACATGTGTCTTGGGTCTCTCTGGAGTATCCACAGGGGAGTCAGGTGTCGTCTTGAGCTGAGACATGCATGTCCGCTTTTCTCTTGAGCTTAGCATCACTGTCAGGCTCTCCATCGAGTTGACACAGGGCTCTGTGGCTGTCCCTCGAGGTGACACAGTGCTGTCACACGTGCCACCATGGTGTGAGTCGATACTAGGGGTGACAATCGAGGCAGTGCAGGGAAATCAGGTTCATCTGGAGTGCACTGAGACTTCTGGGTGTCCTTTGGACCTCTGGCACGACACTTGGAGTTCCTCACGATAATCCAGTTGCGAGCTCCTCCTTTTGAGATGTGATGGGATAGAAGGGAATCCTTTCCTGAAGAAGCTGGGAAAGGACCCCTCATCTCGAGCTGGGGATGGACAACGGGTCTCCAGCTGAATTGTGGTGGTACCCTCAGTGTTCCTCTCAAGTGGGGACAGGTATATTGGGGAAATTCTTGAGTTGCAACAAGGGAGTGAAGGGCTCTTTTGAGGTCAAGGAGAGAATGTGTGGTTTCCCTCGAAATACCACAGAGGAAAAGGGCCTCATCTCGCCCGGTGGGGAGAATCTCCTGGTGTTTCTCGAATTGTGGCAGTCTCTCTCAAGTTACGAAGGGGACATCAGGGAACTGATCTTGTGGCCTCAGGAAAGGCAAGTCTCCATGAGAGGTGTGAGGGTCCTCTCCGGATTCCTCTCCAGTCAGTGCTGGGTCCTAAGTCCTCGTCTGGAGCTGAGGCCGGAACCTGAGATTTCCTCGCCAGTGCTGACATGGGTCTTACATACCTCTGGAGTGTCCACAGGGGAGTCAGACCTCATCTCTAGTGGAGACATGCGCTTCCGCTTTCCTCTTGAGCTGTAGCAGAACTGTCAGGCTTCCCGTCGAGTTGACACAGGGATCTCTGTATTTCCCTCCTGGTGCAACAGGGCTGTCACACATGCCACCATGGTGTGAGGCGATCCTTGGGGTGACAGTTGTGGCAGTGCAGGGAAATCAGGTTTATCTGGAGTGGACTGAGACTTCTGGGGGTCTTTTGACCTGGTGGCACAACCCCTGGAGTTTCTCTCAACATTCCTGTTGAGAGCACCTCCACCTGAGATGCGACAGGAACGTCAGGAATCCCTTCCAGACGAAACAGGGAAAGGAACCCTTATCTCGAGCTGAGGATGGGACAATGGGGCTTTTCTTGAGTTGTGGCGGGACCCTCCGTGTTCCTCTCAAGTGCAGACGCTTTTGTTGGGGAACTTATTGAGTCGAAGCAAGGGCGTGAAAGACCCTTCTGAGGTCCAAGAGGGAAGGTGTGATTTCCCTCGACATGCCACAGCAGAGAAGGGCCTAATCTCGCCTGGTGGGGAGAATCTCCTCTTTTTTTTTCGATTTGCGGCAGGTCCTTCTTGAGTATCATGGGGACCTCAGGAACCCGCTCATGTGGCCTCTGGAATATCCAGTCTCCATTAGAGTTGAAAGGGGCTCTCTGGAGCTAGCGTGAGGAATCCCACCCGTGACAAGGTCATGCGGCTAGAGACCTCAATGGGCAAGGTGTTTCAAGTCTCAGGGTTCCCCCTGATATTTCCTGAACATGTACCTCCAAAATAAGAATCTGCCTACTTTTCCTCTCTTCTGACTTTCTCTGGAAAAAGTCAACTCAAGACTTTAGTCTTCTGTATTTGACTGGTGTGTTTCAGCTCAACCCCCTCTGATAATGCTCTATCTTAAACACTCTAACTTGCCCAACAGGTTCTCTGGACCTTTTATAGATTGTGAATTGCTACAACCCCCAACTGTGAGGAGCACAAAGCTTACATATCTTAAAGTTACAAAGCCTTTTCCAAAACATATTGGTGACAGAATTTCACTCTTGACTCAATGATTGCTGCCAGACTTCCTTATTCATTATCTTTTAGGCACCTGGGAGGATGTTTATCAATGTAAACGGGATATGGAAAAAGATATATAGTAGTTTTGATGTTAGCAACACTAGACTTTTGAGTTAATTATTTTTTTGTTATAAATCACTGTACTCCTTTTACTTGTTACAAATTGCTGAATCTTTGCCATGTAAGTATTAACTTTAGTTAGTGCTTTCAGAGAATGGCACCAGACTTTGGAAAGAACAACACTTTTAACACAAATTATTCTTCTAGTTGACAACCCTTATCAGAAAAGAGCCATAAAATGTTAATTGGCCTTTTGGCGGGAAGATGGTATAAATCACCTAAGACTTGTGTATACAATTGGGTATGCAGAGAGAAAAGCCTGGTCTCGATAAGAGTCAGGGATGCTGATGCTGCATAATTTTATATATTATCCATTGATCGCTAAGTAAAAAAAGGTATAAAAGACCTTGAAGAACAATAGGGGCCAGAGCCAGTTATTGGAAGGACTGGTTTCCCCCGTGTCTCCTACTCTAATTTCAGGCTGATTCCCATCTGGGGCATGGAGGCTGGCCATGTCTACTTACTTGTCCCAGCTTTTAAATTCCACGTGAAAGGGAGCCCAGGGTGGGGCCCCCTTAGAGATTCAAGCGGGTGCCGGTGGCCCCAAGTAGGTGGTGCAAGCTCCTTGTCAGAAACTTTATTGGCTTTCCACGTAAACCATGTTATTCAGCCTTCTTTTCTCCATCTAAAATTTCCTACTATACTATTATTTCCTAATCTAATCTTATATTAATAATAAATAAGTTTTCCTTGCCTATCCATCTCCACTTCGAATCACCCTGGATCCACCGGGGCTGGACCCTGGTAAGTGGCACCCGCAACAGGCTATTCGAAGGTAGGTTCCCCGAGCAAGTAGGGTCATCAGCCCTATTGCTCTGGGCAATTAGGGTCATCAACTCTGTTGTTCCCCCAGTGTTGAGTGTTCGGGATGGATAGGACACCACTCAGGGTGCTGCAGACCCCCCTGCAGGATACACAGGTTGAGTAGGAGTGGGAAGTGTTGAAGAGGTTGAAAGAAACCTGCTATCTTAGGATTGAACAGAAAACCCCTCTTGCCCAGGGTAAAGTTCTGGATAGTGTAGACTTTCCTATCTCAGTGTTGAAAAAAAAAAAAAAAAAACCCCATTGGCTAGGTAAAACATCTGTCAAGGTAGACTTTTCTATAACTCTTAATTTTCTGACACAGGTAACAATGAGTCAGAATAATGACAACTCTTTATAGAAGTAATTTTGTAACTGTTAGACAAAAGAGAAATTAAAGTTAAAAAGGCTGCTGCTGCTACTGCTGCTAAGTCTCTTCAGTCATGTCCGACTCTGTGTGACCCCATAGACGGTGGCCCACCAGGCTCCCCCATCCCTGGGATTCTCCAAGCAATAACACTAGAGTGGGTTGCCATTTCCTTCTCTAGTGCATGAAAGTGAAAAATGAAAGTTAAGTTGCTCAGTCGTGTCCAACTCTTAGCGACCTCATGGACTGAAGCCTACCAGGCTCCTCCATCCATGAGATTTCCAGGCAACAGTACTGAAGTGGGTTGCCATTGTAAAAAGCTATTGTTACAAGAACAATGTCCTTGGTTTCCAGAAATAGATACTCTTAATTTAAATACTTGGGTGAAGGTATAAAAACAGCCAAAAACTTATTATACTTTGCATGAGACAGAAAAAGTTCCTGTAGATGCTTTTGCTCTGTTAAATATAATTAAAAATATTCTGGACCCCCGTCATGAGGCTGTTAGTTAGTTGGCCTATGGGAGAGGCTATAGCAGTGGATGGTAGTGGGTCTCCACCTTCTATGCAGATCATATTTTCTGCCATTGACTGACGAAAAGAGGGAGACTGTACTCTTCCTCCCGAGGAAGCAGAGTGCTTACAGAACACAGTGGCTGAGCGCCCTGGCAGACCCCCTCCCCTTCTACACAAACCAAACCTTTAAAAATTTATCTTACTTAAAGCGACCACTGCAACCTCTGCTTGCGCCTCCCCAGGACTTAAGAATCCCCCACTTTGCCTCCAAAGCCTCCTAGAACATCATTTAAGGTTGAAAAAGATAGGGAGAATATTTTTGAGCATAAGAGCTTTTAAAAAGGAACCTGCTCCTTGCAGAAAATCACCTCTGGAGGGCCTCACCTAAACAAAAAAAAAAAAGATAGAGAGAGAGAAACAGAGAGGAAAAGAAGAGAAAAAGAGAAAAAGAAAGAAAAATAATCATAATAAGAAGGATTTTACAAATAAAAAATGTTTCTCTTGTGCCCAAATAGAGCAATTTTGTCAGCAATGTGCTGCTAAACAGACAAAAAGTCACACCAATTAAACCCAGGACTTGGCAGCAGCAGGAGCAGCAGCTCAGGACTAGACCTCAGCTCCGCTAAGGCAATGATATTAACCCTTGATGTGCCGCTTACTCCGATTCCAATGGGAGTGGCTAGCCCCCTGCCTGAGGGCATTTTAAGTCTTGTACTGGGTGTAGCTTGCTTTCTTTTCAAGAAATTTCGGTGGTGTTTGGTATAGTATATTCTGATTACTGGAGAATTAAAGTTTTGATCCTGCTGCCTGCTAAAACTGTAAAACTTAATAAAGGTCAAGGAATAGCACAGCTTTCACTTTTACCTTATTATCAGATAGGAAAAACCTTAACTTCTCAAGCTAGGGGCCCCAGAGGATTTGAATCTAGTGATCTAGATTTTGGAGTGCAGAAAATTACAGCTTCTAGGCCTTTAAAAGATTTTTTAATTCAAGAAAATCAAAATGTCAGGGCTGATAGACACTAGAGTAGACGTTTCTTGCATTGCTGAGAAAATGTAGCCCAGCTTCTGGCCAACATATATTACTGAAAATGAGTTGGTGGGATTAAAGAAAGTGGTGTGCAGGATGGAAATGCTGCAGAGGGAAAGGTGAGAGAGAGTTTAAAACCCTGGAAAGTGGTGAGTTCCCCGTTGCTGGAAGTATTCAAGCATAGATTAGATGGTAAAGAGCTATAGACCAGATTTAGGTTATGAAAGGATAATTGGAAAAGCTTATAAAGATGTTGTACAACACCTCTCTATTTGCTTCTTATATTTAGGTCTGACAAAAGTTTTAAAACTGATAATGTCTCTCTAAAGCTGCAGAGAGATTATTTACTAACTTTAAATGATTTCCAGAAATTATTAAGGGATATTAATTGGATATGCCCACATTTAAAACTGACTACGGCAGATTTAAAGCCTTTGTTTGTTTCATTAAAAGGTGACCTTAATCCCAGTTCTAGGAAAAAGTTGACTAGTAAGACAGAGTTGGCTTTTGTTAATATGGATGAGGCTTTAAATGATCAGTTAATTAAGATTAATATTACCAAAAGATGAGATTAAATTATTCTTGCCACAAAACAGGATGCTTGTAACAAGAAGGCTCATTTGTTCCATCTGCCAGGTACTCCAAGAAAAATAGTTTTATCTTATCCCAGCTTGGTGGCACAATTAATTATAAAAGGAAGAAAAAAAAAGTGTGGAACTTTTTGGAAAAGAAGTAACAAATATAGTAATTCCATTTAATAAGGATCAATTGCAAGTCTTTACAAATAGTGATGATTGGAAAAGTGCCTTAATAGATTTCAGGGGTCAAATTTTGTTTCATTTGCCCTCAAGCCTCCACAGTAGCTAAAAGTACAAAAATGTGACTGGCAGTTTGAGGATACCTGTAAAACTTCCCAACTCTATGTAGTTGCTTCGCTCCCCTTTACCCTATGGGGGAGGGATGTGCTGTCTCAAATGGGAGTTGCTTGGAAAAGGGATTTCTCAATTTTTAGTTATCAATAGGTGGTAAAATTAATAATACTTCATATATTGATATACATACATAATATAAATATATCTGCCTAATTACAGTTTGCCTGATTGTGTATGGGTATAAATAAAATATAATAAAGGTTTAAATGTCTAAACTAGAAGAAACTTGAAACCCTCATGTTAATTCTTAAATGTAGTATTTCTAACTTGTGACAAGACAGACTGGTAGGCAGCCATTTTTGTGTCTTAAAATAACTGGGGGCATAGTTAAAATTTTATACATCAAATGATTGTGAAGGAATGTTGCAGGCAAGATGTGGTTATTTTTAGTTTAATTGAAATGTCTTAAGGTGACGGACGAGGGAGAGAAAATATTTAAAATTCGGAAAACCCTAAAACTTTTTGATAAGAAATTGTAATTTTTACCTATGTTATCTTCAAAGATATAAAAGGTTGATAAATTGGTGTAGTTAAATTGAGCTATAACCATTGGTGATCATGGGGACCAGTATTTAAGCCTGTAGAAATAAAAAAAAAATTACAATCTAAGAATCAAAGGAAAAAAATAATAAGATCCTAAAGATTTTAATTGCATCAATATCTGCATTTTATGTGCATTTAAAAACTGCAGTAAGTTGAATGGGTTAATCTTGTCTAATATAAGTAAATGAGTCTATAGACTGTGATCTCCCCAAACTAAAAAATACAGTACTTGAAATTGTGTTCCTTATAGTTGTAGTATTGGTAAAGTGCTAATATGCAAAAGATGAAGGAATTACACAGTGTCAAAAAAAAAAAAAGAGGGAGTAACCTAATTTTATTTATAGATCTATATTTAATTAATTCATATATAAATTACTATGTATACTATCTATGCATATTGAATATATACTGTATAATTATATATACATAGTGTGTATATTGCAGTAATATAATATATATGTGGCTAATATTAATTGGTATAGATTGGTGTGCTATAACATATATTGTGTGTGTGACACGTGTTATTACAATGCATTGGTTTGTGTTGGTATTGGCTGTGTGCATGTTGTATTGCTGCAATATATTAATATATATTAATTATAAAGATTAATTCAAGTATATCGATTTATTAAATTGTTTAGTAAAGAGCCATCAAAAATTGTAATTCCACATAACAGAGAACAATTTGATGCTCTTCTAATGTTTGATGATGATTGGCAGATTGCTATAGGAAATTATTGTGGTCAAATCTTGCATCATTACCCTCACATGCTTTGTTAATTCAAAAATTGAGAGGAGAATTTAAATATAGTATTCCCCCATTAGATTTTACAACATACTCTCTTTATAATAAGCTAAATGCTGATTTGTCTGGTGAAGCCATTGGTGAAGTGAAAAGACCTCCTCTCCAGACAATTAAAAAAAAAATCCCAACTCAAAACTAACTGCAGGTAGAGGAAGTGCTTGTATTTTTTTCCACAGGATGCAGATTCGCCAATTTGGATCCCGGACAGGCTGATTCATCACTTTGAAGTCCCCCAGGCACGTGGATCCTCCACCACCGATACTACAAAAAAAGAAAGAAAGAAAGAAAAAAGAGAAAAAGGGCACTCTACCACCGCAGCCACTGCGTGAAACAGCCGGGAGCTGCGGGCGGGGCAAGGGCCGCCAATAGCGTGGGCAGGAGAGACAAGATGAACACTGAGATTCAGGCGGGACTGACAGCTGCTGCAGAGTGAACTCTGACCAGAAAATGACTCGATTTACTCTATTTTAGCTTGTCTACCCTCTCCTTATGTTTTTCTTTTCACTAATGACTCTGGAAGACTTAACATATGATTGAATTGTAAAATGGACCTAATGTAGTGTCATGTGAACAATGTATGCTTTCATCTTGTTTGACTCCTGAATATAACGTTTGTTCTTTTGTGGGTTTTAAAAACGTCCACCTTCTGATGCCTGTAACTATAATGACTTATTGGTATGATAATTATGGTCTTGCTGTGTTACAACAACTGTTACTCTTATTACTGTTATTGTTACTAAGGCAGCTTTATCATTGACTCAACAAGTGCAAATGCCCAATATGTTGAAAAATCGTATTTTAGGTGTTTGGAACAGCTCAGTTCAGTTCAGTCGTGCAGTCGTGTCTGACTCTTTGCGACCCCATGAATTGCAGCACGCCAGGCCTCCCTGTCCATCACCAACTCCCGGAGTTCACTCAGACTCACGTCCATTGAGGCCATGATGCCATCCAGCCATCTCATCCTCAGTCGTCCCTTTCTCCTCCTGCCCCCAATCCCTCCCAGTATCAGGGTCTTTTCCAATGAGTCAACTCTTTGCATAAGGTCTGCTGACCTGCCCGCCTAACCGCTACACTACCACGGCTGACTTGGAACAGCTCAGATATTAGTTTAGACTTAGGAAAACTTCATAATCAGATTCAGACCTTGGAACACCCCCAATTAGATTCTACTGCCACAGGAGAAGCCAATGACTTTTTCCATATCTTCTCTAACTTCATTTCTGGAAAGACTATTCTGTATAATCTTGCTCCTTATAATCATTTTTCCTTGTATTATCAAGATTCTTTGGCAGAGCATTCAGAATCTCACAACTGAATTACACCTGATGGTGTTAAAAAACAAAAAAGGGAAATGTCGGGAGCCAGCGTGAGGAATCCCCCCAGTGACAAGGTCATGTGGCAAGAGACCTCGATGGGCAAGGCGATTCGAGTCTCAGGGTTTCCTCCTGGTATTTCCTGAGCATGTATGCCCCAAATAAGAATCTGCCTGCTTGTCCACTCTTCTGACTTTCTCTGGAAAAAGGCAACTCAGGGCTACAGTCTTCTGCATTTGAAAGGAGTGTTTCGCTCAACCCCCTCCAATAACACTCTAACTCAAAATCTCTAACTTGCCTAACAGGTTCCCTGGACCTTTTACAGCTTGTGAATTGCTTACAACCCCCAACTGCGAAAGGCACAAAGCTTAAGTATCTTTAAGATATAGAGCCTTTTCAAAATCATATTGGTGACAGGATTTCACTCTTGACTCAATGATTGCTGCCAGACTTCCTTATTCTTTATCTTTTAGGCAGCTGGGAGAATATTTATCAATGTAAACGGGATATGGAAAAAGATATATAGTAGTTTTGATGTTAGCAACACTAGACTTTTGAGTTAATTACTTTTCTTTTGTTATAAATCACTGTACTCCTTTTACTTGTTACAAATTGCTGAATCTTTACCATGTAAGAATGTAACTTTATTTAGTGTTTACTCTAACTCAAAATCTCTAACTTGCCTAACAGGTTCCCTGGACCTTTTACAGCTTGTGAATTGCTTACAACCCCCAACTGCGAAAGGCACAAAGCTTAAGTATCTTTAAGATATAGAGCCTTTTCAAAATCATATTGGTGACAGGATTTCACTCTTGACTCAATGATTGCTGCCAGACTTCCTTATTCTTTATCTTTTAGGCAGCTGGGAGAATATTTATCAATGTAAACGGGATATGGAAAAAGATATATAGTAGTTTTGATGTTAGCAACACTAGACTTTTGAGTTAATTACTTTTCTTTTGTTATAAATCACTGTACTCCTTTTACTTGTTACAAATTGCTGAATCTTTGCCATGTAAGAATGTAACTTTATTTAGTGTTTTCAGAGAATGGCACCAGACTTTGGAAACAAAAACATTTTTAACACAAATTTTTCTTCTGGTTAACAAACCCTTATCGGAAAAGAGCCATAAAATGTTAACTGACCTTTTGGCCGGAAGATGAGATAAATCACCTAAGATTTGTGTAAACAATTGGGTACGCAGAGAGAAAAGCCTGGTCTTGATAAGAGTCAGGGATGCTGACTCTGCATAATTTTGTATATTATCCATTGATCTCCAAGTTAAAAAAAAATGTATAAAAGGCCTTGAAGAACAATAGGGGCCAGAGCCAGTTATTGGAAAGACTGGTTTTCCCCGTGTCTCCTAATGTAAATTCAGGTGGAATTCTCACCTGGGGCATGGAGGCTGGCGATGTCTACTTACATGTCCTGGCTTTTAACTTCTGCACAAAAGGGAGCCCAGGGTGGGGCACCCTTAAAGATTCAAGCGGGCACTGGTGGCCCCACATAGATGGTGCAAGCTCCATGTCAGGAACTTTATTGTCATTCCATGTAAACCAAGTTATTCAGCCTTCTTTTCTCCACCTAAAATTTCCTACTATACTATTCTTTCCTAATCTAATCTTACATTTCTATATAAAAGTTTTTTCTAAGATGCCAACGCTGTCCTCCGAGTCGAATTCCCTGGATCCACCAGTGCTGGACCCTGGCAAGGGGCCCCTCGAGATTTCTCTCCGATCAGTGCAGGGTCCTAAGTTCTCATCTGCAGCTGAGGCCGGAACCTGAGGTTTCATCTCCAAGTTAATGACAATCAAGAGATTGTCATCAATCCACTGTATATTTTGCCTCCTTTGTCAAAGATAAGGTGTCCATAGGTGTGTGGATTTATCTCTGGACTATCTATCTTGTTTCATTGATCTATATTTCTGTTTTTGTGCCAGTACCATACTGTCTTGATGACTGTGGCCTCGTAGTAAAGCCTGAAGTCAGGCAGGTTGATTCCTTCAGTTCTTCTTTCTCAAGAGGCTTTGGCTATTCGAGGTTTTTTGTATTTCCATACAAATTGTGAAATTATTTGTTCTAGATCTGTGAAAAATACTTCTGGTAGCTTAATAGGAATTGCACTGAATCTGTAGATTGCTTTGTGTAGTGAGCTCATTTCACTATATTGATTCTTCTGATCCATGAACATGGTATATTTCTCCATCCATTAGTGCCCTCTTTGATTTCTTTCATCAGTGGTTTTTAATTTTCTATATGTAGGTCTTTAGTTTTTTAGGTATATTCCTAAGTATTTTATTCTTTTCGTTGCAATAGTGAAAGGACTTGACTCCTTAATTTGATTTTCTACTTTCTCATTATTAGTATATTCCTGTTGAGAGCACTTCTCCTGAGATGTGACAGGAATGTCGGGAATACTTTCCCAACCAAGAAGGGAAAGGAACCCCCATCTCAAGCTGAGGAGGGGACAACGGGGCTCCTCTTGAGTTGTGGCAGGACCAGCGGTGTACCTCTCGAGTGGAGACACATGTGTCGGGGAACTTCTTGAGTCACACAAAGGGAGTGAAGGACCCTTTCGAGGTCCAAGAAGGAGGGTGTGATATCCCTCGACATGCTGCAGCAGAAAAAGGTCTCATCTTGCCTGGAAGGGAGAACATTCTGGTTTTTCATGAGTTGCAGCAGGTTCCTCTCAGGTTACAATGGGGAAATCAGGGACCGGCTCGTGTGGCCTCAGGAAAGGCCAATCTCCATGTGAAAGGAGAGAGGCCTCTCAGGATTCCTCTCCAGTTGGTGCTGGGTCCTAAGTCCTTGTCACGAGCTGTGGCCACAACCTGAGGTTTCCGCGAAAGTGCTGACATGGGCCTTGGGTCCCTCTGGAGTGTCCCCAGGGGAGTCAGGCCTCGTCTCAAGTGGAGACATGCATGTCCTCTTTCCTCCTGAGCTGTAGCAGCACTGTCAGGCTTCCAGTCGAGTTGACACAGGGAACTGTGGCTTTCCGTCTAGATGCCAAAGGGATGTCACACATGCCACCATGGTGTGAGTCGACCTCGGGGTGACAGTCAAGGCAGAGCAGGGAAATCAGGTTCATCTGGAGTGGACTGAGACTTCTGGGGGTCTTTTGGCCTGGTGGCATGATCCCTGGAGTTCCTCTCAACTTTCCTGTTGAGAGCACTTCCTCCCGAGATGCGATGGGAAAGCCGGGAATCCTTTCTCGATAAATCAGGAATAGGAAGCCTCATCTTGAGCTGAGGAGGGGACGACAGGGCTCCTCTTGAGTTCTGGCGGGACCCTCGGGGTTCCTTTCTAGTGGAGACGTGTGTGTCAGGAAACTATTTGAGTTGTAACAAGGGAGTGAAGGACCCTTTCAAGGTCCAAGAGGGAAGGTGTGATATCCCTCAACATGCTGCAGCAGAAAAGGGCCTCATCTCGCCTGGAATGGAGAACCTCCTGGTTTTAGTCGAGTTGTGGCAAGTCCCTCTCGAATTAGGATGGGGACCTCAGGGACCCACTCGTGTGGCCTCAGGAAAGGCCATTCTTCATGCACAAAGAGAGGGGCCTCTTGGGATTCGTCTCCAGTCGGTGCAGGGTTAAAAATCCTCATCTGGAGCTGAGGCCGCCACCTTAGGTTTCCTCCAAAGTGCGGACATGGGTCTTGGCTCCTTCTGGAGTGTACCCAAAGAAGTGAGGCATCATCTCCAGTGGAGATATTCACGTCTGCTTTCCTGCTGAGGTGTAGCAGCACTGTCAGGCTTCCCATCGAGTTGACACAGAGATCTGTGGCTTTGCCTCGAGGTGTCACAGGACTGTAACACGTACCAACATGGTGTGAGGCGATCCTCATGGTGACCATCGAGGCAGTTCAGGGATATCAGGTTAATCTGGATTGGACTGACATTTCTGGGGTTTTTTGGCATGGTGGCACAAACCCTGGAGTTCCACTCATCTTTCCTGTTGAGAGCACCGCCTCTTGAGATGTGGCAGAATGCCGGGAAACCTTTCCCGACAAAGCAGGGAAAAGAACCCTCATCTCGAGCTGAGGAGGGGACAACGGGGCTCCTCTTGAGCTGGGCGGGACCCTTGGTGTTCCTCTTGAGTGAAGATGCGCATATTGGGGAACTTCTTGAGTCACAGCAAGGGAGTGAAGGACCCTATCAAGGTCCAAGGGGGAAGGTGTGATTTCCCTAAACGTGCTGCAGCGGAACAGGGCCTCATCTCGCCTGGAAGAGAGAACCTCCTGGTTTTTCTCGAGTTCTTGAAGATCCCTCTCGAGTTAGGATGGGGACCTAAGGGACCCGCTCGAGTGGCCTCAGGAAAGGCCAGTCTCCACGCGAATGGCGAGGGGTGTCTCTGGATTTGTCTCCAGTCGGTGCCGGGTCCTAAGTTCTCATCTGGAACTTAGGCCGGAACCTGAGGTTTCCTCAACAGTGCTGACATAGGTCTAAGGTCCATCTGGGGTGTCCAAAGAGGAGTCAGGCCTCATCTTGAGTGGATACATGCACGGCCGCTCTCCTCCTGAGCTGGAGCAGCACTGTCAGGCTTCCTGTCAAGTTGACACAGGAATCTGTGGCTTTCCCTCGAGGTGCCACAGGGCTGTCACATGTGCCACCATAGGGTGAGTCGATCCTCGGGGTGACACTCGAGGCTGTGCAGGGAAAACAGTTTCATCTGGAATGGACTGAGGTTTCTGGGGGTCTGTTGGCATGGTGACACGACCCCTGGAGTTCCTCTCGATTTTCCTGTTGAGAGCACCTCCTCCTGAGATGTGATGGGAAAGCCGAGAATCTTGTTGCGATGATGCAGGGAAAGGAACCCTCATCTCAAGCTGAGTAGGGTACAATGGAGCTCCTCTTGAGCTGTGGCAAGAGATGCAAGAGACAGGGAATTTCTTGAGGCGCAGCAAGGGAGTAAAGGACCCTTTCGAGGTCCAAGAGGGAAGGTGTGATTTCCCTCAATATGCTGCAACACAAAAGGGCTTCATCTCGCCTGGAAGAAAGAACCTCCTGGATTTTCTCGAGTTGTGGCAGGTCCCTCTCAAGTTACGATGGGGACCTCAGGGACCCGCTTGTGTGGCTTTAGGTAAGGTCAGTCTCATGCAAATGTTGAAAGGCCTCTCAGGATACCTCTCCAGTCGGTACTGGGTCCTAAGTCCTCGTCCAGAGCTGAGACAAGAACCTGAGGTATTCTCCTAAGTGCTGACATGGGTCTTTGGTCCCTCTGGAGTGTCCACAGGGGAGTCAGGCCTCGACTCGAGTGGAGATATGCACGCCCACTTTCCTCCTTAGTTTTAGCAGCACTGTCAGGCTTCACGTCGAGTTGACAGAGGAATCTGTGGCTTTCTCTTGAGGTGTCACAGGGCTGTCACATGTGCCACCATGGTGTGAGTCGGTCCTCAGGGTGACAGTCGAGGCAGTGCAGGGAAATCAGGTGCATGTGGCGTGGATTGAGATTTCTGGGGGTCTTTTGGCCTGGTGGCACGACGCCTGGAGTTCACTCGACTTTCCTGTTGAGAGCATCTCCTTCTAAGATATGACAGTAATATCAGGAGTACTTCCCGATGAAGCAAAGAAATGAACCCACCTCTGGAGCTGAGGAGGGGACAACGGGGCTCCTCTTGAGTTGTGGCGGGACCCTTGGTGTTCCTCTCGAGTGGAGACACATGTGTCGGGGAACTTCTTGAGTCTCAGCCAGGGAGTGAAGGACCCTTTCGAAGTTCAAGAGGGAAGGTGTGATATCCCTCGACTTGCCACAGCAGAACAGGGCCTCATCTGGCCTGGAAGGGAGAACCTTGTCGTTTTCCTCGAGTTGCAGCAGGTCCCTCTCAAGTTACGACGAAGACCTCAGAGACCCGCTCGTGTGCCCCCAGGAAAGGCCATTCTCCATGTGAATCGAGAAGGGCCTCTCGGGATTCCTCTCCAGTCGGGGCCAGGTCCTAAGTCCTTGTCTGAAGATGAGACTGCAAACTGATTTATCCTCGAAAGTGCTGACATGGGTCTTGGGTCCCTCTGGAGTTTCCACAGGGAAATCAGGCCCCAACTTGACTGGAGACATGCACGTCCACTTTCCTCCTGAGCTGTAGCAGCACTGTCAGGCTTCCCGTCGAGTTGACACAGGATCTGTGGCTTTCCCTCGAAGTGCCACAGGGCTGTCACCTGTGCCACCGTGGGGTGAGTTGATCCTCGGGGTGACAGTTGAGGCGGTGCAGGGAAATCAGGTTCATCTGGAGTGGACTGAGACTTCTGGGGGTCTTTTGGCCTGGTGGCATGACACCTCCAGTTCCTCTCGACTTTCCTGTTGAGAGCACCTCCTTCTGAAATGCAACGGGAACACCGGGAATCCTTTCCTGATGAAGCAGGGAAAGGAACCCTCATCTCGAGGTGAGGATGGGACCACGGAGCTCCTCTTGAGTTATGGTGAGACCCTCGGTCTTCCTCTCGAGTGGAGATGCGTGTGTCAGAGAACTTTTTGAGGTGCAGCAAGGGAGTGAAAAACCCTTTTGAGGTCCAACAGGGGAGATGTGTTTTCCCTTGACATGCTGCAGCAGAAAAGGCCCTCAACTCGCCTGGAAGGGAGATTCTCCTGATTTTTCTCGAGTTGTGGCAGGTCCATCTCGAGTTACGATGTAGACCTCAGGGACCCACTCGTGTGGCCTCAGGAGAGGCCAGTCTCCATGCGAATTGCGAGAGGCCTCTCGGGATTCCTCTCCAGTCAGTGCTGGGTCCTAAGTCCTCATCTGGAGCTGAGACCAGATCCTGACGTTTCCTCGAAAGTGCTGACATGGGTCTTGGGTCCCTCTGGAGTCTCCACAGGGGAGTCAGGCCTCAACTCGAGTGGAGACATGCACCTCTGCTTTCCTCCCGAGATGTAGCAGCACTGTCAGGCTTCCCATCAAGTTGACACAGGGACCTGAGGCTTTCCCTAGAGGCGCCACAGGACTGTCACACCTGCCACCGTGATGTGAGTCGGCACTCAGGATGACAGTCGAGGCAGTGCAGGGAAATCAGATTCATCTGAAGTGGACTGAGTCTTTTTGGAATCTTTTAGATGGTGGCACGACCCTTGTGTTCCTCTCGACCTTCCTGTTGAGAGCCCCTCCTCCTGAGATGTGACAGGAATACCGGGAATCCTTTCCCAATAAACAGGTAAATTAACCATCATCTGGAGCTGAGAAGGGGACAAGAGTGCTCCTCTTGAGTTGTGGCGAGACCCTCAATGTTCCTCTCGAGTGAAGTCGGGTGTTTCGGCAAACATCTTGAGTTGCAGCAAAGGAATGAAGGACTCTTTCGAGGTCCAAGATGCAAAGTGTGATTTCCCTCAAAATGCCACAGCAGAAAAGGGCCTCATCTCCCCTGGTGGGGAGAATCTTCTGGTTTCTCTCGTGTCCTGGCAGGTCACTCTCAAGGTACGATGGTGACATTGGGGACCCGATTGTGTGGCCTCAGGAAAGGTCAGTCTCCTTGTGAATTGTGAGGGGCCTCTTGGTGTTGGGGGTTGGCGTGAGAAACCCCACCCATGACAGGGTCCTAAGACAGAAATCCAATGGGCAAGGCGGTTCAGATTTCGGGGTTTCCCCCTGAGTTTCCTTGAACAGCTATCCCCCCCCCCGCCCCAAAAAAAAAGAAACCAGAATATGCCTACTGCCAGGAGCCAGTGTGAGGAATGCCACCCGTGACAGGGTCACTCGGCAGAGACTTTGATGGCAAGGCAATTTGAGTCTCAGTGTTTCCCCCTGGTATTTCCTGAGCATGTACCCCAAAAATAAGTATCTGCCTGATTTTCTACTCTTCTGACATTCTCTGGAAAAAGTCAACTCAGGGCTTTAGTTGTCTGCATTTGAAAGGAGTATTTCAGCATAACCCTCTTTGATAATGCTCTAACTTAAATGCTCTAACTTGCCTAACAGGTTCCCCAGACCTTTTACAAGTTTGTGAATTGCTTACAACCCCCCAACTGCGAGGTTCACAAAAGCTTAAAGTATCTTAAAGTTATGAAACATTTTCTAAGAGGTAAAAATCCTATTGGTGATAGGATTTCACTGTTGACTCAACGATTGCTGCCAGACCTCCTTATTCTTTTAGGCACCTGGAAGATGTTAGCCTATATAAACATAATTTGGAAAAAGATATGTAGTAGTTTTGATGTCAGCAACACTAGACTTTGAGTTAATTACTTTCTTTTATAAATCACTGTCCTCCTCTTGCTCGTTACAAATTGTTCTGTGCTTGCTATGTAAGAATGTAACTTTGTTTAGTGCTTCTCGATAATGGCACCAGATCTTGGAAAGAATAACACTTATCAGAAAAGAGTCATAAATTGTTAAATTGGCCTTTTGGCCAGAAGATGATGTAAATCACCTAAGACTTGTGTACACAACTAGGTATGCAGAGAAAAAAGCCTGCTCTTGATGAGTCAGGGCTGCTGATGCTGCATAATTTTGTGTTACCCATTGATCTTTATGTATAAAAGGCCTTCTGAACAATAAAGGATGAACCAGTTTCTCAGACTTGTCTCTCGAACAATTTTCTTGGAAATCTGGCTCTCCCCATGTCCCTCTCCTTTTCTCTCTCTCCATCTCTTCCTACTCTAATTTCACGCTGAATTCCCATCTGGAATGGAGAGGCTCACCACGTCTACTTACTTGCCCTGGCTTCTAAGATCTGCCCAAAAGGGGGCCCACGGTGGGGCACCCTTAGAGATTCAAGCAGGTGCCAGTGGTCCAATGTAGATGGTGCAAATATCTTGTCCTGAGATTTTATTGGTTATCACCGTAAACCAAGCTATTCAGCCAATTTTTTCCACTAATTTTCCTACTACGCTATTCTTTTCTAATCTAATCTTATATTTCTAAGTAAACAAATCTTTCCAAAGACGCCTACTCCATCCCCGCTTTGAATTCCCTGGATCCACTGGGGCTGGACCCTGGCATCTCCGGATTCCTCTCCAGTCGGTGCCGGGTCCTAAGTCCTTCTCTGGAGCTGAGGCGGGAACCAGAGTTTTCCTCTAAGGTGCTGACATGGGTCTTGGGTCCCTCTGGAGTGTCCACAGGGGAATCAGGCCTCGTCTCGACTGGAGACATGCACGTCCGCTTTCCTCCTGAGGTGTAGCAACACTGTCAGGCTTCCCGTCGAGTTGACACAGGGATCTGTGGCTTTCACTCGAGGTGCCACAGGGTTGTTACAATGCCACCATGGTGTGAGTTGAAACTATGGGTGACAGTCTAGGCAGTGCAGGGAAATCAGGTTCATCTGGAGTGGACTGAGATTTTGGTGGCTCTTTGAGAATGGTAATACGACAACTGGTGTTCTTCTCGACTTTCCTGTTGAGGGCACCTCCTCCTGACTTTCGACAGGAACTACGGGAACCCTTTCCCAACGAAGTAGGGAAAGGAACCCTCATCTCGAGCTGAGGAGAGGACTACAGGCCTCCTTTTGAGTTGTGGCGGGACCCTCGGGGTTCCTCTCGAGTGGAGACATGTGTGTCGGGGAACTTCTTGAGTCGCAGTAAGGAAGTGAAGGATCCTTTCGAGGTCCAAGAGGGAAGGTGTGATTTCCCTCGAAATGCCACAGGGGAAAAGGGCCTCATCTCGCCTGGATGGGAGAATCTCCTGGTTTTCCTCGAGTTGCGGCAGGTACCTCTCGATTTATGACGGGGACCTCAGGGACCCACTTGTGTGGCCTCAGAGAAGGCCCATCTCCATGCAAGGTGCGACGGGCCTCTCAGAATTCCTCTCCAGTCGCTGCTGGGTCTTAAGTCCTCATCTGGAGCAGAGGCCGGAACCTGAGGTTTCCTCGAAAGTGCTGACATGGGTCTTGGGTGCCTCTGGAATCTCCACAGGGGAGTAAGGCCTCATCATGAGTGGAGACATGCACGTCCGCTTCCCTACCGAACTGTAGCAGCACTGTTAGGCTTCCCGTTGAGTTGACACAGGGATCTGTGGCTTTCCCTCGAGGGGTCACAGTGCTGTCACATGTGCCACCATGGTGTGACTCGATTATTGAGGTGACAGTCGGGGCAGAACAGGGAAATCAGGTTCATCTGTATCCTGTGCCCAAAGTCCGAGTCCCCAAAACTGAGAGAATAAGATGTCCACAGCAATGCTGTAGCATAAATGGTTTTATTGCTAGCTCGAGCTAGGGCCCATGTCTCATCCAGCACAGTGGAATCCAACAAGATCCTCGAGCTCTGGGTCGTAGCTGTTTATAACAGGCAGTTTATTGTCTTTGTAACAGGGTAGCTGGCCAGTTGTTTGTCTTAGTAACAGGGTAGCTGGCCAGTTATTTGTCTTACTAAAAGGGTAGCTGGCATTACATGATTGGCTGAGGTTTGGCATGAATGGGGACTCGCTTGATTAGTTCAAGGATATAATTCCTGGAGACATGACTCAGGTTGAGTTCAAGGGTACGACTCAGGTTTAGCTCAAGCGTATAATTCCCAGAAACATGACTCAGGTTTTAGGCCTAGTGTAATTCGCTGACCCCGTCATGGCCGGAGTCTTGTCCCAACAATGTAGTGGACTGAGACTTCTGGGGCTTTTTTTGGAATGGTGACACAACCCCTGGAGTTCCTCTCCACTTTCCTGTTGAGAGCACCTCCACCTGAGATGTGACAGGAACACCAGGAATCCTTTCCCAAAGAAGCAGGAAAAGGAACCCTCACCTCAAGCTGAGGAGGGGAAGACAGAGCTCCTCTTGAGTTGTGGCAGGACCCTCAGTGTACCTTTCGAGTGGAGACCCGTGTGTCAGGGAACTTCTTGAGTCACAGCAAGGGAGTGAAGGACCCTTTCGAGGTCCAAGAGGGAAGGTGTGATTTTCCTCGAAATGCCACAGCTGAAAGGGCCTCATCTTGACTGGAAGGGAGAATCTCCTAGTTTTCACGAGTTGCAACAGGTCCCTCTGGAGTTACAATGGGGACCTCAGGGACCAGATTGTGTGGCCTCAGGAAAGACCAGTCTTCATGAGAATTGCAAGGGGTCTCTCGGGATTCCTCTCCAGTCTGTGCCAGGTCCTAAGTCCTCGTCTGGAGCTGAGGCTGGAACCTGAGGTTTCCGCGAAAGTGCTGACATGGGACTTGGTTACCTCTGGAGTGTGCACAGGGGAGTCAGGTCTCGTCTCGAGTGGAGACATGCACGCCCGTTTTCCTTCTGAGCTGTAGCAGCACTGTCAGGCTTTCCATCGAGTTGACACAGGGATCTGTGGCTTTCCCTTGAGGTGCCACAGGGCTGTAAACGTGCCACCATGGTGTGATTTGATACTAGGGGTGACAGTCGAGGCAGTACAGGGAAATCAGGTTCATATGGAGTGGACTGAGACTTTTGGGGCTCTTTTGGAATGGTGGCATGACCCCTGGAGTTTCTCCTCACTTTCCTGTTGAGAGTGCCTCCTCCTGACATGCGACGGAAATGCTGGGAATCCTTTTCCAACCAAGTAGGGAAATAAACCCTCATCTGGATCTGAGGAGGAGACAACTGGGCTCTTCTTGAGTTATGGCATGACCCTCGGTGTTCCTCTCGAGTGGAGACTGGTACGTCGAGGCACTTCTTGAGTTGCAGCAAGGATGTGAAGGAACCTTTCCAGCTGCAAGAGGGAATGTGCGATTTCCCTGAGACGCCACATTGGAAAAAGCCCTAATCTCGCATAGAGGGAAGAATCTTCTGTTTTTTTCTCGTGTTACAGGAGGTCCATCATGAGTTACCATGGGGAACTCAGGGACCCGCTCATGTGGCTGCCGGGGCCAGTGTGAGGAATCCCACCCATGACAGGGTCATGCGGCAGAGACTCAGATGGCAAGGCAATTTGGGTCTCCAGGTTTCCCCTGGTATTTCCTGAGCATGTTCCCCAAAAATAAGAATCTCCCTGCTTTTCTACTCTTCTGACAGTCTCCAGAAAGAGTTGACTCAGGGCTTTAGTTTTCTGCATTTGAAAGGAGTGTTTCAGCTCAACCCCCTTTGATAACGCTCTAACTTAAATGCTCTAACTTGCCTAACAGGTTCCCCAGACCTTTTACAAGCTTGTGAATTGCTTACAACCCCCTAACTGTGAGGGGCACAAAAGCCTTGAAATATGTTAAAGTTACAAAGCCTTTTCTAAGAGCCAAAATCCTATTAGTGATAGGATTTCACTGTTGACAACGATTGCTGCCAGACCTCCTTATTCGCCTCTGGAAAGAAGTTAGCCATATAAACAGAATTTGGGAAAAGATATGTGGTAGTTTTTGATGTTAGCAACACTAGACTTTTGAGTTAATTACTTCTTTTATAAATCATTGTACTCCTCTTGCTTGCTGTGTCCTTGCTATGTAAGAATGTAACTTTGTTTAGTGCTTCCTGAGAATGTCACCAGACCTTGGAAAGAATAACACTTATCAGAAAACAGCCATAAATTGTTGATTTGGCCTTTTGGGTGGAAGATGATGTAAATCACCTAAGACTTGTGTATACAACTAAGCATGCAGAGAAAAAAACCTGGTCTCGATAAGAGTTAGGGCTGCTGATGCTGCCAAACTTTGTGCTACCCGGAAAAAAGCCTGGTCTCGATAAGAGTTAGGGCTGCTGATGCTGCCAAACTTTGTGCTACCCATTGATCTTTATGTATAAAAAGGCCTTCTGAATAATAAAGGATGGACCAGTTTCTCAGATGATTCTCTCAAACTAGCTTCTTTGAAATCTGGCTCCCCCCATGTCCCTCTCCTTGTCTCTTTTTCCTTCTCCTCTCATACTCTAATTTCAGGCTGAATTTCCATTTGGAACAGGGAGGCTCACCACGTTTACATACTTGCCCTGGTTTCTAAGATCTGTGAGAAAAGAAGCCCATGATGTTACACCGTTAGAGACTCAAGCGGATGCCAATGGCCCCACCTAGATGGTGCAAATCTCTTGTCCTGAGATTTTATTGGCTTTCCCCATAAACCAAATTATTCAGTATCTTTTGTCCACTAATTTTCCTACTACACTATTCTTTCCTAATCTAATCTTATATATCTAAATAAATAATTCTTTCCAAAGATGCCTGCGCCATCCCCACTTCAAATTTCCCTGGATCCACCGGGGGTGGACCCTGGCATGTGGCCTCAGGAAAAGGCAGTGTCCATGAGAGTTGCAAGGGGTTGCTCGAGATTCCTCTCCAGTCGGGGCCAGATACATAGTCCTCCTCTGGACCTGAGGCCGGAAACAGAGGTTTCCTCTCCAGTGCTGACATGGATCCCACAGGGAGTCTTCACAGGGGAGTCAGTCCTCATCTCGACTGGAGACATGCACGTCTGCTTTCCTCCCGGCTGTAGCAGCACTGTCAGGGTTTCCAACAAGGAGACACAGGGATCTGTGGCTTTCCATTGAGGTGCCACAGGGCTGTCACATGTGCCACCATGGTGTGAGTCAATACTCAGGGTGACAGTAAAGGCAGTGCATGGAAATCAGGTTCTTCTGGAGCGGACTGAGACTTCTGGGGGTCTTTTGGCCCGGTGGCATGAACCCTGGAGTTTCTCTCGACTTTCCTGCTGAGAGCGCCTTCTCCTGAGATGCGACGGGAATGCCGGAAAATCTTTCCCGATGAAGCAGGGAAATGAACCCTCATCTCGAGCTGAGGAGGGGACAACGGGGCTCCTCTTAAGTTGTTGTGGGACCCTTCGTGTTCCTCTCGAGTGGAGACAGGTAGGTCAGGGAACTTCTTGAGTTGCAACAATGGTGTGAAGGACCCTTTTGAGATCCAAGAGGGAAGTTCTGATTCCCCTCAAGACACCGCAGTGGAAAAGGGCCTCATCTCGCCTGGAGGGTAGAATCCCCTGGTTTTCCTCGAGATGCAGCAGGTCCCTGTCAATTTATGTCAGGAACCTCAGCGACCCACTCGTGTGGCCTCAGGAAAGGCCAGTCTCCACGTGAGTTGCGAGGGGCCTCTCGAGATTCCTCTTCAGTCCGTGCCGGGTCCTAAGTCCTTGTCTGGAGCTGAGTCCAGACCCTGAGGTTTCCTCTCCTGTGCTGACATGGATCTTGGGGGTCCTCTGACGTCTATACAGGGGAGTCAGGCCTTGTCTCGAGTGGAGACATGCACATCCGTTTTCCTCTCGAGCTGTACCAGCAGTGTCATGCTTCCCAGTGAGTTGGCACAGGCATCTGTGGCTTTCCCTCGAGGTGCCACAGGGCTGTCACACGTGCCACCATAGTGTGAGTCAATACTTGGCGTGACAGTAGAGGCAGTGGAGAGAAATCAGGTTCATCCGGAGTGGACTGAGACGTTTAGGGTCTTTTGGAATGGTGGCACGACTCCTTGAGTTCCTCTCAAATTTCCTGGTAAGACCGCTCCACCTAAGATGCAACGGGAACATCGGGAAACCTTTCCTGACAAAGCAGGGAAAGAACACTCAACTCTAGCTGAGGATGGAACACGAGGCTCCTGTTGAGTTTCGGTGGGACTCTCGTGTCCCTCTCGAGTGGAGACGGATATGTTGGGGAACTTCTTGAGGTTCAGCAAGGGTTGAAGGACCCTTTCGAGGTCCAAGAGGGAAGGTGTGATTTCCCTCGCGATGCCGCAGAGGAAAGGACCTCATCTCACCTGGAAGGGAGAATCTCCTGGTTTTTCTTGAGTTGCTTCAGATCCCTCTCAAGTTACGACGGGGACCTCAGGGACCCGCTCATGTGGCCTCAGGAAAGGCCAGTCTCCATGTGAGTTGTGAGGGACCTCTTGGGATTCCTATCCAGTTGGTGCCCAATCCTAAGTCCTCCTCTGAAGCTGAGGCCGGAACCTGAGGTTTCCTCTTCAGTGCTGACATGAATCGTGGGGTCCCTCTGGAATCTCCAGCTGTGATCCAGCACTGGTGGATCCAGGGTGATTTGAAAGGGAGATGGATAGGCGTGGAAAACTCATTTATTTATTAATATAAGATTCGGTTATGAAATAATAGTATAGTAGGAGAATTTAGATGGAGATAAGGAGGCTGAATAACTTGGTTTATGTGGGAAGATAATAAAGTTCCAGACAAGGAGCTTGCACCATCGACATGAGGCCACCGGCGTCTGTTTGAATATCAGAGAGTGCCCTGCCCTGGGCTCTCTCTGTTATGGATCTTAGCAGCTGGGACAGGTAAGTAGACATGGCAAGCCTTCACGCCTCAGATGGGAATTCAGCCAGAAAGTAGAGTAAATAGGAGACACGGGGGAAAGCAGTCCTTCCAATGACTAGCCCCACCTCTATTATTCAGGGTTTTTTTTTTATACCTTTTTGATTGTACATAGAGATCAATGAGTAATTCAAAATTATGCAGCATTCTCAGCCCAAAAACCAGGCTTTCTTTTTGCACACCCTCCCATATACAAAAGGTCTCGGTGGTTTACATTATCTTATGGCCAAGAGGCCTGTTAACATTTTTATGGCTCTCTTCCTGGGTAATTGTCTAGCAACCAGAAAACTCCTTTTCCCTAGAGGTGTTTTTTTCTTTACTCTGCATCACCTTCAAAGTACTAAATAAAGTTACATTCCTGTAGAAAAAAAGGTGCAGTGGGTTACAACAAAGAAAGTACTTAACTCAAAGATCTAATATTGCTAATAACAGGTCTACTACATGTTTTACTATATAAACACTATATGAGATATGAAAATTTGGCAGCAAGTATTGGCTCAACAAATGAAACCTTTAATCAGTCCTATTCTAATGATTTTGACTTCTCAGAAACCCCTAGATTCCTAGGATGTTTTAAGCTTCCTGTGCCTCCCGCAGTCGGGAGGCCTCAAACAATCACATGTGCAGCCTGCAGGCAGGCTAGAAAGCCATCAGAGAGGTTTTTGGATTGAAACATCCTTTCAAATACAAAAGACTAAAGCCCTGAGTTGTCTTTTTCCAGAGAATGTCAGAAGAATGGAAAAGCAGGCAGATTCTTATTTTTTGGGGGCACATGCTCAGGAAATGCCAGGGGGAAAACCTGAGATCTGACTCATCCTTGCCCATCAAATCTCTGCCACATGACCTTGTCACAGGTGGGATTCTTCACACTGGCTTCCGGCAGTCTCCAAAGAGGAGTCAGGCCTCGTCTGGAGTGGAGACATGCACGTCCGTTTTCCTTGCAAGCTGTAGCAGCAGTGTCAGGTTTCCCGGCGAGTTGACACAAGGATCTGTGGCTTTCTTGAGAGGTGTCACAGGGCTGTCACACATGCCACCTTGGTGTGAGTCGATACTCTGTGTGACAGTCGAGGCAGTGCAGGGAAATCTGGTTCATCTGGAGTGGACTGAGACATTTGGGTGTCTTTTGGAATGGTGGCATGACCCCTGGAGTTCCTCTCGACTTTCCCAGTGAGAGCACCTCCTCCTGAGATGCAACGGGAACGCTGGGAATCCTTTCTTGACGAAGCGGGAAAGGAACCCTCATCTCGAGCTAAGGAGGGGACAACGGGGCTCCTCTTGACTTGTGGTGGGACCCTCAGTGTTCCTCTCGAGTGGAGACGTGTATGTCAGGGAACTTCTTGAGTTGCAGCAAGAGTGTGAAGGAAAATTTCGAGGTCCAAGAGGGAAGGTGTGATTTCCCTCAAGATGCCACAGCAGAAAAGGGCCTCATCTCGCCTGGAGGGGAGAATCTCTCGGTTTTTCTCGAGTTGCATTAGGTCCATCTTGAGTTATGACAGGGACCTCAGGGACCCGTTCGTGTGGCCTCCAGAAAGGACAGTCTCCATATGAGTTGCGAGGGACCTCTCGGGATTCCTCTCCAGTCGGTACTGGGTCCTAAGTCCTCATCTGGACCTGAGGCCAGAAACTGAGGTTTCAACTCCAGTGCTGACATGGATTTTGGGGTTCCTCTGGGATCTCCATAGGGGAGTCAGGGCTCGTCTCAAGTGGAGAAATGCACGTCTGCTTTCCTGCAGAGCTGTAGCAGCACTGTCAGGCTTCTGGTTGACTTGACACAGGAATCTGTGACTTTCCCTTGAGGTGCCACAGGGCTGTCACACTTTCCACCATGGTGTGAGTCAACACTCAGGTTGTCAGTCAAGGCAGTGCAGGGAAATCAGCTTTATCTGGCTTGGACTGTGACATTTGGGTGTCTTTTGGAATGGTGGCACGAACCCTGGAATGCCTCTTGACGTTCATGTTGAGAGTGCCTCCTCCTGATTTGTGCCGGGAACAGCGGGACTCCTTTCCCGACGAAGCAGGGAAAGGAACCCTCATTTCGAGCTGGGGAGTGGACAATGGGGCTCCTCTTGAGTTGTGGAGGGACCATCTGTGTTCCTCTCATGTGGAAACGGGTATGTTGGCGAACATCTTGAGGTGCAGCAAGGATGTGAAGGACCCTTTCGAGGTCCATAATGGAAGGTGTGATTTCCCTAGAGACATCACACTGGAAAAGGGCCTCATCTTGCCTGGAGGGGAGAATTTCCTATTTTTCTTGAGTTGCGGCAGGTCCCTCTCGATTTACAACGGGAATCTCAGGGATCCGCTCATGTGGCCTCAGGAAAGGCCAGTCTCCATGCGAGGTGCGAGAGCCCTTTCAGGATTTCTCTCCAGTCGGTGCTGGGTCCTACGTTCTCATCTGGAGCTGACGTTGGAACCTGAGGTTTCCTCTCCAGTGCTGAAATGGATCTTGGGGTTCCTCTGGAGTCTCCACAGGGGAGTCACGCCTCATCTCGAGTGGACAAATGGGCCTCTGCATTCCTTCCAAGCTGTAGCAGCAGTGTCAGGCTTCCTGTCGAGTTGACACAGGGATCTGTGGCTTTCCCTTGAGGTGCCACATGGCTCCTCACACTTGCCACTGTGGTGTGAATCGATTCTCAGTGTGACAGTCGAGGCAGTGCAGGGAAATCCGGTTTATCTTGAGTGGACTGAGACATTTTGGTGTCTTTCGAAACTGTGGCAAGACCCGTGGAGTGCATATCTACTTTCTTGTTGAGATCACTTCCTCCTGAGATGCGACAGGAACGCAGGGAATCCTTTCCTGACGAAGCAGGGAAAAGAACCCTCATCTTGAGCTGAGGAGAGGACAACAGGTCTCCTCTTGAGTTGTAGCAGGACCCTCAGTGTTCCGCTCGAGTGGAGACGGGTATGTCAGGGAACTTCTTGAGTTGAACCAAGGATGTCAAGGAACATTTGGAGGTCCATGAGGGAAAGGGTGATTTCTGTCGAGAGGGTGCAGGGGAAAAGGGCCTCATCTCACCTGGTAGGGAGAATCTCCTGGCTTTTCTCGAGTTGCACCAGGTCCCTTTTGAATTACAATGGGGACCTCAGGGAACCACTCGTGTGGCCTCAAGAAAAGGCAATCTCCATGCAAGTTGTGATGGGCCTCTTGGGATTCCTCTCCAGTTGGTGCTGGGACATACATCCTCCTCTGGAGCTGAGGCTTGAACCTGAGGTTTCCTCTTCATAGCTGACATAGATCTTGGGATTCCTCTGGAGTCTCCACAGGGAAGTAGACCTTGTCTCGAGTTGAGACATGCAATTGTGCTTTCCTCCTGTGCTGTAGCAGCACTGTCAGGCTCCTGAGATGCGACAGGAATGCCAGGAATCCTTTCCCGAAGAAGCAGAGAATGAAACCTTCACCTGGAGCTGAGGAGGGATCAATGGGGCTGGGAAGGTGTTATTTCCCTCGAGATGCTGCAGCGAAAAAGGACCTCATCTCGCCTGAAGGGGAGAATCTCCTGGTTTTTCTGGAGTTACGGCAGGTTCTCCTCGTGTTATGACGGGGACCTCTGGAACTTTCTCGTGTGGCCTCAGGAAAGTTCAGTCTCCATGCGAGTTGTGAGGGGCCTCTTGGGATTCCTCTCCAGTAGGGGCTGGGTCCTAAGTCCTTGTCTGCATCTGAGGCCAAAACCTGAGATTTCCTCTCCACTGCTGACATGGATCTTGTGGTTCCTCTGGAGTCTTTACAGGGGAGTCAGGCCTCGTCTCGAGTGGAGACATGCACGTCCACTTTCCTCGCAGGGGTACCAGGAGTTCAGGCTCCCGTCAAGAGACACAGGGATCTGTGGCTTTCACTCATTGTGCCTACAGGGTTGTCACACGTTCCACCGTGGTGTGAGTAGATACTCAGGGTGATAGTAGAGGCAGTGCAAGAAAATTAGGTTCATCTGGAGTGGACTGAGACATTTGGGGGTCTTTTGGAATGGTGGCACAATCCCTGAACTTCCTATCGACTTTCTGTTGAGAGCACCTCCTCCTAAGATGTGACGGGAAAGCTGGAAATCCTTTCCTGACTAAGCAGGGGATGGAACCCTCATCTCAAGCTGAGGAGAGGACATCGGGGCTCCTCTTGAGTTGTGGCAGGACCCAAGGTGTTCATCTCGAGTGGAGACGGGTATGTTGGGGAACTTCTTGCATTGCAGCAAGGGTATGAAGGATCCTTTCGATGTCCAAGAGGGAAGGTGTGATTTCCCTTGAGAGGCGGCAGCAGAAAAGGGCCTCATCTCGCCTGGGGGGGTGGGGAGAATCTCCTGTTTTTCTGGAATTGCAGCAGGTCCCTTTCGAGTTATGGTGGGGACATCAAGGACTCGCTTGTGTGACCTCAGGAAAGGCCAGTCTCCATGCAAGTTGCGAGGGGCCTCTTGGGATTCCTCTCCAGTCAGTGCCAGGTCCTCAGTCCTCATCTGGAGCTGAGGCTGGAACCTGAGATTTTCTCTCCAGTGCTGACATGGATCTTCACGTTCCTCTGGAGTGTCCACAGGGGAGTCAGGCCTCATCTTAAGTGGAGACATGCTCGTCCTCTTTCCACCCAGGCGGTAGAGGCCGTGTCAGGCTTCCGGTCGAGTTGACACAAGGATCAGTGGTTTTCCCTCGAGATGCCACAGGGCTGTCACACGTGCCACCATGGTGTGAGTCAATATTCGGGGAGACAGTCAAGGCAGTGCAGGGAAATCAGGTTCATCTGGAGTGGACTGAGACATTTGGGGGTCTTTTGGAATGGTGGTAAGACCCCTGGAGTTCCTCTCGACTTTCCTGTTGAGAGCACCTCCTCGTGAGATGCGACAGGAATGCCGGGAATCCTTTCCGAACTAAGTAGAGAAAGGAACCCTCTTCTGGAGATGCAGAGGGGACAATGGGGCTCCTCTTGAGTTGTGGCAGGACCCTCGGTGTTCCTCTCGAGTGGAGACTGGTATGTTTGGAAACTTCTTGAGTTGCAGGAAGGGTGTGAAGGACCCTTTCTAGTTCCAAGAAGGAAGGTTTTATTTCCCTCCAGTTGCCGCAGTGGAAAAGGGCCTCATCTCACCTTGAGAAATTCCTGGTTTTTCTCGAGTTGAGGCATGTACCTGTCGAGTTACTATGGGAACCTCAGGGACCCCTTCATTTGGCCTCAGGTAAGGTCTGTCTGCATGCGAGTTTTAAGAGGCCTCTAGGGATTTCCCTCCAGTCGGTGCCGGGTCTTAAGTCCTCGTCTGGAGCTCAGGCCAGAACATGAGTTTTCCTCTGCAGTGCTGACCTGGATCTTGAGTTTCCTCTGGAGTCTCCACAGAGGAGTCAGCCTCGTCTCGAGTGGAGACATGGCCTAAATTCCAGATGAGGCTCTCGGCCTTGGTAGTGACTGCAGAGGAATCTTGAGAGTCCCCTCGTGACTTGCATGGAAACTGGACTTTCCTGAGGCCACATGAGTGGATCTCTCATGTCCCCTTCGTAATTCGAGAGGAACCCCAAGTTTCCTGCTGCAACTCAAGAAAAATCAGAAGATTCTCCCTTCCATGCAAGATGAGGCCCTTTTATGTTGTGGCAACTTGAGAGAAATCCCACCTTCCCTCTTGAGCCTTGAAAGAGTCCTCGACACCCCTGAAGCAAGTCATGAAGTTCCCCAACGTCCCCCTCTCCACTCGAGAGGAGCAAAGAGGGTCCTGCCACAACTCAAGAAGAGCCCTGGGTTTCCCTCGTCATCTGGAGATGAGGGTCTATTTCCCTGCTTCGTCAGGAAAGGAATCCCGGCGTTCCCGTCACACCTCAAGAGGAGGCGATCTCAACTTGATCCTCAAGAGGAACTCCAGGAGTCGTGCCACCATTCCAAAAGACCTCTATGTCTCAATCCACTCCAGATACACCTGAATCTCCTGCACTGACTTGACAGTCACCTCAAGGATCGACTCCAAACATGATGGCAGGTGTGACAGCCCTGTGGTACCTTGAGAGAAAGCCACCCATTCCTATGTTAACTCGACACGAAGGCTGATACTGCTTTTCCAGCTCGAGAGGACAGCGGACTTGCATGTCTCCAAACGAGACGAGGCTGACTCCCCTGTGCAAACTCCAGAGGAATCCCGAGATCCATGTCTGCACTGCAGAGGAACCCTGAGTTTCCGGCCTCAACTCCAGATAAGAACCTCGGCCCCAGCAGCAACTGCAGAGGAATCCCGAGAGGCCCCTCACAACTTGCATGGAAACTAGATTTTCCTGGAGAGTTTTCAAGATGATGGAGGAATAGGACATAGAGACCATTTTCTCCCACACAAATTCATCAAAAGAACATCTCAACGCTGGGTAAATTCTACAGGATGGCTTCTGATGCGAGCAGAGGACATGAGGCATCCAGAAAAGCAGAACGCTGTCTTCAAAAACAGGTAGGAAAAACACAGAAGACGAAAAGAGAAACAAAGGAGGTGGGGAGGGAGCTCCGTCCTAGGAAGGCAGTCCTGTCCCGGGAAAAGAGTTTTAAAGGGAGAGAAGTTTCCAAACGCCAGGAAGCACTCTCACTGCCGAATCTGTGGCGAGTCTTATAGGCACATGGCAGGGAGGAGAACTGAATGGTGATTGAGACCAGCAGGTTGAGAGCCTGGCGGTGATTCCCCTGGTGGAGAGGCAGAGCAGACGCCTGCATCCGCCACTAGCAAGTGGGGGCTGGGCAAGGAGGCGTGGGAGATGCGGGCGGCAGCGCTTCTTAAGAATCGGGCCGGAACGCCCGCGCGTAACCAGAGCAAACTAACTCAGGCTACCACACCAGACTGTGGGACAGTTACCATGCAAAAAGCTCGAACATAAGACCCCGCCAGGACCACGCACAGAACAAAGGATGGAACAGAAATAGCCGGCTACCCGCCAGCCCCCGCCGGCGAAAGGCAGCCAGAGCCGTAAGGGCTGGAAACGTGGCAATCACAGCCCTGGAGGGACTTTGCTGATCAAACTGCAAGCAGGCTTCTTTGCTAACTGAGACTTCCTGGGGTGCTGGACAGTTACAATTTGCCTGACAAGGAGTCCCGGGTTAAACCCGGAAAACTGAGCAGCAGGAGAGGGCGATAAGCCACGCGACTGCGCTCGCCGAACACCTGAGCTGCTGGGTCCTAGGAAGCTCACAAAGCGCGGGCCCAATCGAGTCTGTGACTACCTGGGCACCGAGCCTGAGATGCTTAGACCAGGGAGGTGCATGCAGCCTAGGGCCAGCCTCAGACGGTCCACGGCGGAGAAACGTAGAGCCTGAGCGTTGTGTGCCGGGTGTAGGGACAGGCCCAGGGGGCTGAGACACTGCGAATATATGCCAGAGCTATTTGGTAGCAGCATCCCTCCCTCCCCACAGTGCAACTGACCAAGTGGCCTAAAAAAAAAAAAAAAAAAAAAGCGTGACTGCCACCGCCCCTCTGTGTTAGGGCAGAAATAGGACACTGAAGAGACCAGCAAACAGAGGAAGCTGAACAGAGGGAACTGCCTTGGAAGTGACCCCACACTGCCTACAACACCAGAGAAAGTCCCAGAAATATTGTTACTATTTTTTTCAACTGTTCTTTATTATTATTATTAGTAGTAGTAGGAGTAGTAGTATTTTTTTCTGGTAGATGTTTTTGTTTGATTGTTTTTTCTTTCTATTTTTCTTCTCCTTTTTTTAAATTTTTAAAGTCCTCTATTACTCTTTTAATTTTATTTTTTTTAACCTACTATCACTTTTTAAAAAAAAGACCCTATTTTTAAAGTAAATGCCATATATACATATATATACAATTTTTGGTTTGTTGTTTTGAGTGGCTGTTGGTGTTGGTCGTTAATAATTCCTGTGACATTTTTTTTTCTTGTTCTTCTTCTTTTCTTTAATATTGTATTTTTTAAAATCCAACCTCGACTCTTAAATTTTTAATCTTTGCTTTTTGGTATTTGTTGTCAATTTCTTACATTTAAAAACCCAATCTTCATTATCCAATTTTACCAGAGAGTGAGATTACTGGCTTGACCACTCTCTCCTCTTTTGGACTCTTCTTTCTTCCCAGTAGGTTGTCTCTCTCTCTCCCCTCTCTCCTTTCTTCTCTACCCAACCCTGTGAATCCCAGTGTGTTCCAGATGATGAAGAACACTTAGAAAGCTGGTTACGGGCTGGATCTGTCTCTCCCCCTTTTGATTTCCCGCATTTATCCTCCTGGCCACCTCTGACTACTTCCTCCCTCTCTTCTTTCCTGTATAACTCAGTGATCATCTCTGAGCGGTCCAGATGGAGGAACGCACATAAGAAAGTGATTACTGGCTAGCTCTCTCTCTTCTTTTGATCCCACCTCATTTCATTCCAGTCACCTCTAACTACCCCCTCCCTCTCCCTTTCTCTATGTAACTCAGTGAACCTCTCTGGGTGTCCCTCAATGTGGAGAAAATCTTCATCTTTAACCTAAAGGTTTTATCATTTGTGCTATATAGATGGAGAAGCCTTGAGGCTATTGTAAAAGTAAAACTGAAACCCAGAAGCAGGAGACTTAAGCCCAAATCCGGAGAACTGAGGAGCGCACATAAGGAAGTGATTACTGGCTAGCTCTCTCTCTTCTTTTGATCTCACCTCATTTCATTCCAGTCACCTCTAACTACCCCCTCCCTCTCCCTTTCCCTATGTAACTCAGTGAACCTCTCTGGGTGTCCCTCAATGTGGAGAAAATCTTCATCTTTAACCTAAAGGTTTTATCATTTGTGCTATATAGATGGAGAAGCCTTGAGGCTATTGTAAAAGTAAAACTGAAACTCAGAATCAGGAGACTTAAGCCCAAATCCTGAGAACGTTAGAGAACTCCTGAACCCAGGGAGCATCAATCAATAGGAACTCATCAAACGGCTCCATACCTACACTGAAACCAAGCACCACCCAAGGGCCAACAAGTTTCAGAGCAAGACATACCACACAAATTCACCAGTAACACAGGATCACACCGCTNTCATTCCAGTCACCTCTAACTACCCCCTCCCTCTCCCTTTCCCTACGTAACTCAGTGAACCTCTCTGGGTCTCCCTCAATGTGGAGAAACTCTTCATCTTTAACCTAAAGGTTTTATCAGTTGTGCTATATAGATGGAGAAGCCTTGAGGCTATTGTAAAAGTAAAACTGAAACCCAGAAGCAGGAGACTTTAGCCCAAATCCGGAGAACATCAGAGAACTCATGAACCCAGGGAACGTCAATCAATAGGAGCTCATCAAATGCCTCCATACCTACACTGAAACCAAGCACCACCCAAGGGCCAACAAGTTCCAGAGCAAGACATACCACTCAATTTCACCAGTAACACAGGACCACACGAAGAGTTTCAATATACAGGCAGCTCAAATTACTCGAAAATCATAGTCGTCTCCTAACCCATTTCTGGACACTTCATTGCACTCCAGAGAGAATAGGAACAAATATTTCCTGGAGGAAAGAACAAAGTTATTTTTGCTTCTGAATATTTTTTAGCATAGGCAAAGGAAAATATTCTTCGTTCCAAGACTATTTAACAAAGACACAGTAAATTAATTCAATTTCAGTCTCAGAGTCGAGAAAGAAAGTAACATTTATTAAACATCAGTTATTAACCAGGTAATACTGCATGCTTTAATCTTCACTCTAGCCCTGAAGAGTTAAGTGGTATTATTAGTTGACTCATTGCAAATAACTCTGATGCTAGGAAACCTTGAGGACAGGAGAAGAAGGGGGCAACAGAGGTTGAGATAGTTGGATGGCATCACTGACTCAATGGACATGAGTTTGAGTGAACTCTGGGAGGTAGTGAAGGACAGGGAAGTCTGGTGTGCTGCAGTCCATGGAGTCACAGAGAGTTGGACATGACTTAGCAACTGAACAACAACATTCCTGTTTTATAGATGAGAACTGCTGCTGCTGCTAAGTCCCTTCAGTCGTGTCCGACTCTGTGCGACCCCACAGACGGCAGCCCACCAGGCTCCCCCGTCCCTGGGATTCTCCAGGCAAGAACACTGGAGTGGGGTGCCATTGCCTTCTCCATAGATGAGGACAGTGAGACTCAATTACCCAAGGTCACAGAGCAACTGATAGTGCCAGGAATTTACTTTCCTGTGGGAGTGAAGAGTTGGGGAAGGATATTAAAAGGAGAGAATATTCTAGATGACCTCAAAGATACATAAGATAGCAACAATTGGGGAAGAGAAGATGGATAGGAATGGGGAGAATGAATTCAGGGAAAGGAAACAGTATGAATGTCTTCACCCCAAGGTGTGACAGTGCCTAACACATTTTAGGGAAGGCCTGCAGGTTTGTGGAAGATTGATAAGAGGCATGAGGAACCTATGTAATTAGAATTAGGGCTATGAAAAGAAACACTTTTCTTCATCTCCTTCCGTTGTTTTTGTTAAATGGGGACTTTCACCAACATGTCCACCTTCTCAGGTTTGGACTGAAGATGTAGCTTAAACTTAAACTTTCCCAGTCTTCAAAGCAAGGGGTCACTAACCTGGTTAGTGAGATGGGGTGAAGTTCCCTGTGCTTTGTGGGCTAGTGTCTTAAATCTCGCTCTCTCACTGAAAATGGTGGTCTGCCTTTTCTCTTGCCTTTGCAGCATTAGCTGCTTATTATTCTACCCCCACCTTGGAACTATGCTTGTATCATGTTAAATGTATACCTTCCATGATAAACATTAATTCAATGAGTGATTAAGTAAATATATGGAATGAAACATAACCATTTTGGGGAGTATTATTGGAAACAAGAATGGTTGTAAATAATTTTCTTCATTCCAAACATACCTATTTTCTTATTCTTTGTAGACTCCAGAGGACTTGAAGCGATTTCTTGATTTTTTATTTTTGTTTCTTTTTTTTAAAAAATCATGAGTTTATGATATTCTTTCATTGTTAACCTGAACGGATGTCACTGTTGACTTGTTCCAGAGTGGATTTCAGGCAACTAAAAATAAGCCGGGTGTCAGAAATGATTGCATTTGAAAATTATCCTCGCTCTTCCCCTGAGTCGTGGAATAAAGACCTCCTACCAAACATGGTCCTTCACCCAGGCTCCTCGAAGTATCTTTTTAATCCTCCTCCTTCTTTCCTTTTCCTTCCCCTTTTATATGGCAGATACAGAGACATTCACAGGCATTCTGCCTCTGTTCTTTCTGTCTCTCTTACACACACACACACACACACACTTGGGCAGGTCATTGATAGGGAGCATCTTCTAGAAGCCGAAGCTAGTTCTCTACTTTCAAAGTGATGAGTCTGGTTGAGGCTAACATGGGGCTGGAAGAGGTTTGAGTTTGCAGGGTAGTGGTTTTGTGTTTGGGGCTACACTTTACCTTGACCAATTGAACATCTTCAATCCTGTCTTAGATCCTTTGTTTTCCCCTGTCTGGTGGGATAACAGATCTGAATGTTCATAAAACATAGCTGTTCATTTTGAAAGTCATTAGTTTATGTTCTAGGCATAACTAAAATTCGATCAGATAATTGCTGGTTGACAGCATGTATACCCAAAGGTGATTTAGTCTGGTTTATCTTTTATTTTCAAGGACTAGTCATTTGAATATAAACCTTCGTAGAATGTTTAAGCCACCAGTATGATTCTTCACTAAAGTTCCAAATAAACGATGTCTCTCCTATGTTTGTAAAAAGCAGTAAAAAATGAACTGCAGGTGATTACCTGGTCAATTTTACCACATTAGGATGAATTGTTTTAAAATTAGTTTTATATCAGTCCTTAGGAAGATAGATTTAATTCTTCCTCTCCCAAATATATCTTAATATCTTTATAATCCTAATTGAAGTTTTTCATCACAGGAAGGTAAATATATAGTGTGTATCTTTTTCTTTTTTTTTTTAAAACAAACCTACATTTTAGAAATCCATTTTAAATGAATTAAAATTTACAACTATGTAAGTAATTTGAACAAAAATTTTGTTATTTTGTTTACCAAAGCAGATGGAAACAGTTAATTGTGAATATGCTGGGAAATGAGCCATTTCCAATTCAGACAGGTAATCATAGATATTTGGGAGAGATGTTTGCCAAGCCATGATACAAGGTTAGTACCCATCACCAAGCATCATTTTTACTTAACTAAGACAATAAAATTATGTTTTCTGACATACATTTATACAGAACCAGCATATCTTCATTTGGCCTTAAGCTGTGTTAGTCACAGCTATTATCCATTGTGGATTTTATAGGTATTTTCAGGCTACTTTTATTTTTCCTATTTTATAGAGAAGAAACCAAGGTGCTTATCTGTTATTTTCTTCTCGATCTTATTTCTGAAGAGTCAGACTCACAATTTGAATTTAATGGGACTGTCTACCTCCTATTGTGAAGAAAGGTTTTCTAAAGAAATAAATTAATTCTAAAGAATTCAATTCATAGTTAAAATTTGTGAAATTTCTGAAATCAATTAAACTGGAACCTTGAAGTGTTGAATAGGGCTTAGTGAGTTAATGGCTTCTTGTGACATTGAAAGGAAAGTACTCAAAATGTACAACATAATTAGGAATTAATGTTTTATCCAGTTTTGGGAGTTTTAGAAAATCCTAAATGAAAAACCTTCCACTGCACAGGGAAATACTGTTTGCTGTAGATATAAATATGGGTAGAAATATATTTGTTTACTGTATTGAGTTTTACATATTTTCAGGCTTTATTTATTTGAGGTATAGTTGAAATATTAGTTTCAGGTGTACAATATAGTGATTCAACATTTTTAAATTTGTAGCTTATATATTTTATACATGATAGTTTGTCCTTCTTAATTCCCTACCACTAGTTTGTTCTCTCTCTGAGTCTATTTCTGTTTTGTTACATTCATTCTTTTTTTTTTTTTTTTTTAGATTCTACATATAAGTGATCATGTAGAGTATTTGTCTTTCTCTGTCTGACTTATTTCACTAAGCACAATACCCTCCAGGTATTTTTGATGGAAAAGCATTTTCTTTTTTCCTTTTTAAAAAAAAAAATTATTTATTTTTTGGAGGGTAATTACAATATTGTATTGGTTTTGCTATACATTCTGTCATTAAAAATATTTATTTTTAATTATGCTTCTCTATTTTTTTTGAAAATGTACATGTAAAATTACAAAAATTTAAAAATACACAAAAACAAAAAAACAAGCCTTCTTTCTGCTACATTTCAAAATTATCAGCTCCCCTTCTAGAGTCAATGACTGTAATAAATGGTCTATCATTTAACAAAATTTTATGCCTATACAAGTGTCTATCCACATTGTTTTCTTTAAACACAAACTATTAACATGCTATACAAACTTACCCTTATTTTGATTCTTTTGTTTAACCATTTGTCTGAAAGATTGTTCTATATTGTCTTATAAATTATTTTTTATCTCTTTTTAAACAGCTACAAAATATTCTCTTGTATGAAAGAACCATAATTATCTAATGTGTCTGCAGTTTAACAATCACCTCAGATAAATGAACAAGAAGACTTTATATATTTTTCTTTCTCTTTCTTACTTTTTCATGTGTTGAGGCTTGGCTTGTCCTGACACTTGCATCACCCCTCTGCTCTACAATGCCTCAGCAAACAATTTATATGACATGTAGTTTACTTTTCCACATTCCCACAATCTCAAATTCTGTTTGTGAGCTTACTTGACAATGAATCGAGGATTTGTGATCTTTGCAATAATCTGTTGAAAACTAAGTTGATGTTCATCAGTCCAGGAGTCTTGAGCCACTGTGTCATTGAAGTCATTTTCATTCTGTCAGTCCTGCCCAAAAGGAATTCAGTATTTTCCCATGACAGTCTCTGTCTGGATAAATGATCTAATCCACACAGTTGTTAATAAAATTGCTTTTTGTTGTACTGATGAACTTTGTCAAAGTCAACATATAAATATCAGTAAGTGAATGCTCAGGTTATGAAAAGGCACTGTAACCTATTCTTCATTAAGCAAAACACATTAAGTATCTGCAGGGTTACTGGTAATAGGCTACGTATGGAAGTGCAAAGGCCTCCTAGGTGGTGCTAATGGTAAAGAACCCGCCTGCCAGTGCAGAAGACGTAAGAGATGTGTGTTCAGTCCCTGGGTGGGGAAGAACCACTGGAGGAGGGAAGAATTCATGCCTGGAGAATCCCTTGGACAGAGGAGCCTCATGGGCTACAGTCCATACGATCTCAAAGAGTCAAACAAGACTGAAGCAACTTAGCACACACCCATGGAGAAATAAAGATAAATGGAGTATGGTTTTTGCCCTCATAGGGCTTACATTAGGTTTCAGAAATAGATATAAAAAGAGACAATGTCTTTTCAAAGGTGGAGGCTTGATTTGCATCATGCTATTTTCCATGTATTGAAAGCTTGCATACATCAAAAAACTGTGTTAAAACAAGGTAACTGGGGTCTGCTGCTACTGCTGCTGCTGCTGCTAAGTCGCTTCAGTTGTGTCTGACCTGTTGTGACCCCATAGATGGCAACCCACCAGGCCTCCCCATCCCTGGGATTCTCCAAGCAAGAACACTGGAGTGGGTTGCCATTTCCTTCTCCAATGCATGAAAGTGAAAAGTGAAAGTGAAGTCGCTCAGTCGTGTCTGACTCTTTGCGACCCCATGGATTGCAGCCTACCAGGCTCCTCCATCCATGGGATTTTCCAGGCAAGAGTACTGGAGTGGGATGTCATTGCCTTTTCCGCTATAACACTCTAACTCAGACCTAACCTATGGGTAGTGACCTTGAATGTTACAAGTACACTATGAAGCATGCTATCTTATTTGTCTCTCTGTCTCTCTTTTTGTGCTGTGCCGGGTTGTTTGTGGGATCCCTGACCAAGTATCAAACCCAGGCCTGGTAGTTAAAGCAACAATTTCTAACAACTAGACCCCCAGGGAATTGCCTGAAGCATGGTATCTTAGAAGTCACAGAGCAGAAAGGATCACAGGCCACAGGATTTATTAAATAAACAACACACACAATAATATCAAGGGTAAAGAGATACAGTAAGTAAACATTCTTAGATTAGGGTACAAGCAGATGGAAAGACCATCGTATCTAAGACCTGGAGTTCACAAGCCTCACGTATCCTCTTTTCCTCTTTGTCTCTCTTTGCCATTGCTATCCTCCCTGCTCATAGTGTACTTATGAGGACCAGAGTTGATGATTGAGGTGGAACTTCATAGGTAGTAGTCCTGGGCCATGATATATACTTGTTTTACTGTAGACACTCAAGACCAATGACATTTGGACATCACAGTGAATTGTCAGCCTGCTAAATAGCAATGGGTCTTATGTGTGATTACAAATAGGGGTAGAGTACTCAAGTCATCTGGGGTAGAGTACAAATGGGGCCAGAATGACATACTAGATGTCACCAATGGATGACCAAATTTGAGGCTGACATAGTATTCATCCTAGAGTTGGCATGATTTGGTCTTTTTGTTCCTTTCCACCTCCAAACAATCTTGTTTATTCTATCATATTTTTATTTTATTAATCATAGTTGGCATATCTTACAGGTTGCTAACTTGCCATGTATTTTAACATAGCACATGAGTTCTACCTATGTCTCCTGAGCAATTTGCTTACTTATTACTCGCTTGCTTATTATGTATATATAACATATCCTATAAGCTTTACCTATATTTGTAATTTATATGAACTATATTTAACAGTTCTTATGAGTTCAGACCCTCCCATTTGTTTTCTTATCTTCTATAGTACAACTGAATATTCTCCAACAACATGGGAAATGCACATTTTGAGACTTTGTTCTTGAATTCCAATCTCATTTTGTATATGGGTTTTGAGACTCAAGTTCAGTAGTTCCAAATTGGACTCATCATCTTTCACTATAAATGCTTCCTTGAATACTCTACAGTGATTGTTGACATGAATTCTCACCTTAGTTTTAAAATTCTCTTTACATCTTCCCTCTCTTTACCAGAATCAACAAAGAATTTTGCTTTTATCCTAAAATTATCTCTTTTATCTTCTATTTCTGATGTTCCAAGGCTTTTCAACTTGCTGACAGCTTTACTTTTCTGCAATACAAGCTGATTCCTAGCTACTTGTCCAACCTTCTCCCATCCTCCTCCAGTATTACTTGCAATGTTTCCTAAATACCATGCATATTCATACATATGAGTATTAGCATATAAAACAGTAAAAAATTGAGATAATTGTAAATTCACAGGAAGTTGGATAACTGACATAGGTCTTATTTATGTATGCTTCATCCATTTTGCCCCAGTTCAGTTCAGTTCAGTCACTCAGTCATGTCCGACTCTTTGCAACTCCATGAATCTCGGCACGTCAGGCCTCCCTGTCCGTCACCATCTCCCGGAGTTCACTCAGACTCACGTCCATCGAGTCCGTGATGTCATCCAGCCATCTCATCCTCTGTCGTCCCCTTCTCCTCCTGCCCCCAATCCCTCCCAGCATCAGAGTCTTTTCCAATGAGTCAACTCTTTGCATGAGGTGGCCAAAGTACTGGAGCTTCAGTTTAGCATCATTCCTTCCAAAGAAATCCCACGGTTGATCTCCCTCAGAATGGACTGATTAGATCTCCTTGCAGTCCAAGGGACTCTCAAGAGTCTTCTCCAACACCACAGTTCAAAAGCATCAATTCTTCGGCACTCAGCCTTCTTCACAGTCCAACTCTCACATCCATACATGACCACAGGAAAAACCATAGCCTTGACTAGACGGACCTTAGTCGGCAAAGTAATGTCTCTGCTTTTGAAATTACTGTCTAGGTTGGTCATAACTTTTCCTCCAAGGAGTAAGTGTCTTTTAATTTCATGGCTGCAGTCACCATCTGCAGTGATTTTGGAGCCCCCAAAAATAAAGTCTGACACTGTTTCCACTGTTTCCCCATCTATTTGCCATGAAGTGATGGGACCAGATGCCATGATCTTCGTTTTCTGAATGTTGAGCTTTAAGCCAACTTTTTGACTCTCCTCTTTTTGCCCCAGGTACATGTTTTTTCTATGTTTGGGATATCACTCCTTCCCTTAACTGATTGACATATTAATATTTTAACCATCCTTCTTTTAATACCTGGCTTCAAAGTCATAAAGCTTTCCAAACTTCACCCTGCTGTTGCTGAATTAATCATTTCTTCCTTAATGCTGAGTTTTTATCTTCTCTGAGAATCCATAACATCTTTGAGAACAAGGACTGTGTTTTATTCATTTTGGAAATCACAGGATGTAGCTCAAATCTTGGCACATATTAAGTCCCCAAGGCTTCAGCAATACGTGAACAGTGAACTTCCAGATGTTCAAGCTGATTTTAGGTTCCTCTGGCAGAGGAACCAGAGACCAAATTGCCAACATCCATTGGATCATCGAAAAAGCAAGAGAGTTCCAGTAAAACATCTATTTCTGCTTTATTGACTATGCCAAGGCCATTGGCTGTGTGGAGCACAATAAACTGTGGAATATTCTGAAAGAGAAGGGAATGGAATATCAGACCACCTGATCTGTCTCTTGAGAAACCTGTATGCAGGTTAGGAAGTAACATTAGAACTGGACATGGGACAGACTGGTTCCGAATAGGAAAAGGAGTATGTCAAGGCTGTATATTGTCACCCTGCTTATTTAACTTCTGTGCAGAGTACATCATAAGAAACACTGGACTGGAGGAAGCACAAGCTGGAATCAAGATTGCTGGGAGAAATATCAATAACCTCAGATATGCAGATGACACCACCCTTATTGTAGAATGTGAAAAAGAACTAAAGAGCATCTTGATGAGAGTGAAAGAGGAGAGTGAAAAAGTTAGCTTAAAGCTCAACATTCAGAAAACTAAAATCATGGCATCTGGTCCCATCACTTCATGGCAAATAGATGAGGGAACTATGAGTGTCAGACACAGTGTCAGACTTTACTGTGGGGGTGTTCCAAAATCACTGCAGATGGTGACTGCAGCCATGAAATTAAAAGATGCTTACTCCTTGGAAGGAAAGTTATGACCAACCTAATCAGCATATTAAAAAGCAGAGACGTTAGTTTGTCAACAAAGGTCTGTCTAGTTAAGGCTATGGTTTTTCCAGTGGTCATGTATGGATGTGAGAGTTGGACTGTGAAGAAAGCTGAGTGCTGAAGAATTGATGCTTTTGAACTATGGTTTTGGAGAAGACTCTTGAGAGTCCCTTGGACTGCAAGGAGATCCACCCTGTCCATCCTAAAGGAGATCAGTCCTGGGTGTTCATTGGAAGGACTGCTGTTGAAGCTGAGACTCTGATAATTTGGCCACCTGATGCAAAGAGCTGCCTCATTTGAAAAGACCCGGATGCTGGGAAAGATTGAGGGCAGGAGGAAAAGGGGACAACAGAGGATGAGATGGCTGGATGGCATCACTGACTCAATGGGTATGAGTTTGGGTAGGCTCCAGGAGTTGGTGATGGACAGGGAAGCCTGGTGTGCTGCCGTTATGGGGTCACAAAGAGTCAGACATGACTGAGTGACTGAACTGAACTGAATAAAAATATTGTGAATTTTCTAGAAATTATATTTTATTTCAAGAAAACAGGATGTAAAAGACAATTGTACAAAGCAGATGCATTTAGTAGGTCATGTTTTAGTAAGTGTTAGTCACTTGGTTGTGTCCGACTCTCTGCAATCCTATGGACTGTAGCACACCAGGTTCTCTGTCCATGGAATTCTCCAGGCAAGAATATTGGAGTGGGTAGCCATTCCCTTCTCCAGGAGATCTTCCTGACCCAAATATTGAACCTGAGTTTCCCACATGGCAAGCAGATTTCTTACTGTCTGAGCTACTAAGGGATGTTATTGCAGATTCCTTTCAATATGGTATTCCCTGGAGAATTTAAAATATAATTCAGTTTCCCAAAAAAAAAATACTATTAAGTTCATGAGTGCATCTACTGAGTAATATGAGATAAATATTGAAGAAGTATGCAAATAAAAAATCCCAGTCTAAATTTGGAACCAGTTTTATTCTCTGTCCTTCCTTCTTGTTACAAAGATGTAGTAATAACATCACTTCTGGGATCAGAAAGTTTTACTTCCTGCTCTGTTGACTCCTGTCTCACTCTCTGGGAGAAAAGTTGCATGTGATCTGAATGTGTGTTGACTTCACTTGCTCTGCGTGTGAATGAGGAGGCCACATGAACATGTTGGTGACCCCAATCCCTCCTCAGAGTTTCCTAAGCTTTGTCTCACTAGTGGCCTTGATCAAGACTTCGAATCTTCTCCCTCTCTACAGTGGCTGCATCTGGCAACCCATTTGCTGTGCTGGGGTGGTGGGCACTTTCTGGCTGCTGTTCATCCTTATCCTATAGCTTCATTGCTGCACAAAGGTTGTGACAGAAAGTAATGCATACCCATCACGTGCACCAAAAGTGTTTGTATGAACAGCTTCAAAAAAGGCATTATGTTGACATTGCAGTTAAGATTGTGATGGCAGGAAAATGAGGAAGAAAGTGAAGACAAGACTGCCATATAGATAGAGGAAATAGGTAAATGTGGTACTTTTCATATGCGTGCTCACTTCCTCAGCTATCATTGATGATAATCTTACCAAACAACACGCCACCCGCCCGGCTGGCTTCACCATGTCTTAGCACCTTGTCATATCTCTGAACTCTGTTGGAGTCATATTCTCTCCCTTGTTAACAATATAAACTCAAATTTATATCCAGCATCTCATAAGTTTCTTCATCAGAAAAACATTTTCGTCCCTTTCTGAGAAAGATTAGACCTAGTCCGTGAATCTGGTTTAGGCTATCTTGTCCTCTCTATTTTTTGTGTCTTTTCCAACTGTACTTTTCCCCAGGGCTCCTGCAAACACTCTTCTCACCTCCGAAAGTGCAAATATGAAAAGCCCTCATGTCAGGCATAGGAGGAAGAGGCTGCTCTAGGTTGGTTAAATTGGAAGTTTAAGGAGGGAGGGTTGTTTTTCCTGTAATTGTGATCCCTGTTAATGAACGGTACATGTTCTAAACTTTTACCACAGTTTCTTTTGTCTTTGTTCTCTCACTGAATTAAAAATAAAGTATGGATATTTTTCAAGACAAGTGAAATTTTTTAAGTCACCAGAGAATTAAAAACAGAGAATTGCACTTCTTGTCCCCCTGTTGACTTTAGGAGCAACTGGTGTTGTTCGGAAATGATCACACAGGCATGCCTACTTCTGGGCACTGAAATTACTTTTCTCTCTTTTCATTCCCTGACATCTTAGAAGGGAAAACAAGGATTTTTCATCTGTTAGGGGACAAAGAACTGATGGAGTGAGTGACACAGCACTTTTATTCTTGGCAAGACTTGACATCGAAAGAGCAGTGGGAGATAGCTTTCAAGTGGGCCTTAGGAGAAAATTCAAAGGACTGTGTTTCTGCAGGGTCAAGTATCTCTATCCTGAGAAATCACTCAAAACAGGGCTAGAGGCAGTGGGCACTGTCACTCGCACATGCTATTAGCTGTCACATTCTGTTCTGTTTTGCAGAAGACCTTACAAGAATAGTGATTCATCGAATAAAGAATAAAGTTCATTAAGATAAAATTAGATGGTCAGGAAAGTAAGTCAGCATTTTAGAACTGTTACAGTAAAAAAATATTTTGTAAGTGTTTTAGAATTCATGTCCTAAATAGTATTATCTTGATTGTCTGTGGAGAGCATATCAGTGAAGAATCTCATATGTTTTTGCATACAAGCCTTTTCTCCATCTGTACCAAGCTAGTATCCTAGATTGATTGTGAAGTTGCAATCAATAAATAAATAGAAAAATTAATAATGTAAGGTGCTAAATTTTTGTTCTTTGAATGAGGTTATTTAGGTCAAATTTCATCCTAAGTTTAGTTATTGTATCTCACCTGGGCATCATTCTCTCATTGATTCAAATAATTTTTTCCTCATCTGTTTCCTTCCCAACTTATAACTAACACCACATCTTAACTCTACCTGCAAATATAGTCTTGTCTCTGGAATTAATGAAATTAAAGTGAAAAAAAGCAAGGTGAACAATAGAATTTGGACATTTTATTTCTGTATTTCTTAATAGATTCCTTAAAGTAAAATCCATATTTCACAGTTAGACAAAATTATTGTTTAATCTCATTGAAATATCCAGTACACAATTTACATTTACTGATTGGCAGCGTTATGGTAGTGGATTTCTCAGAAACCCAAAGCTCATAAATTTCTTTGAGGAAGAAAGTAGTCTGAGATACTCAAGATCCATAGAGATACAGTGAAATGTCATATATAATTTTCTCCTAGTAGTTACATTAAAAAATATAAAAAATAATACATTAATTTTCAATAATGTATTGAATTCAATGTATCTAACATTATTTCCATATATAATCAAAATGTAAAAATGGAGACACTATATTTTATATTTTTTATTATACCAAGTTTTCAGTATTCAGTATGTATTTTATACCATCTAAATTTGAACTAGCCACATTTCAAGTGTTCAGTAACACTTGAAACCACATGTGGTTAGTGGCTACTATATTAGACACACAGAGATAATAAAGGTAATAAAATTAGTACATGTTCTAAATATATGCATAACTATAATTTTAAAATATTTTATACTTCCCACAACCTTGGGTTTTCTTAAAATAAATTTTTACAAATTGATTTTGAAATCTCATAGGTACTAAGACAGGCATGTTATAGATGATGGGTATATAAAATAAATTTAATTTAAAAATACATTTTAAAAATATGAGTATGATGTATTTTTTGTATGTGGATTTATACACATATACCAAGTGAATTTCTTTTATTAATTTTGATCTATAGATCCTTTTTTACAAAGTCTTCATTATATTTCAATGGCCTAAAGTTTGACTCAATTTTTCTTGTTAAAAATATATTGAAAGAATGAATTCAAGAACCAAGCATTTTTAGAGCCAGCATTACAAACTTTTCACTGTTTGTTAGTGGGATGCCTAATTTGACAGGTGTGGTTTTTAATTTGCAGTTAGAAATGCAATCATCTTCTTTCTTTTTGATTATTTGACTGCTGTTGAGATAAATGCAGCATACGCTACTTCATTGGCCTCACTTTCTTTTTCCATCTGAAATTCTGTTTAAGTCAGATTCACCTTTGAAGACTCACACTGGCTCATCTCTAAAACTTCTGCTAAAATAGACCCATACCATTTTTGGATTTAATGTAAACAGTCTTGTTTTCTTAAAATATTTTAGATATATTTGCTTTAACAGTGAAAAAAAGTCAGTGTTTCTAAGTGTCTTTGAGATCAGAGAGTGAACTTGAACTTATAGGTAGTGAGACCAGAATGTGGGCGTCAGTCACTAAATTTGGAAGTGAATAGAGCTAACAACCAGAAGATTATGCCTTATCCCACTGGTTTTCTTTACTCACCTTTGTGATACACTAATTCTTGTGAAGCAATAACATCTTTTCATGAAAAATGGTCCTGGGATTAAGTGGCACTGAAGTATAATTACTAGGGAGAGAAAAGAGGGGAAATAGTTCTTTGACAGAAAATACTGTATCTGGATAAACTGAAACAAAGATGTTGAATATTAATACCTAGATGTGACAAACTGCTGTACAGGAATAAGAAAAAGTGGTATCTGAAATTAGTTCACTTAGAGTTCGTGTGGCTAACGTCTTTCAAGACAGGGGTCTCACACTTTTTCTGTAAAAGTCCAGATAGTAAGTATCTTTGTGGACCATATGGTGTCTGTCAGAATGAATCAGCTCTGCTATTGTAGTTCAGACGGCAGCCATAGGCAATTACAAATGAACATGGCTGTGTTCCAATAAAACTTTATTTACAAGCAGGTGCTTGGCTGTATTTGACCCATGTAACTCCTCTCCAGTACTCTTGCCTGGAAAATCCCATGGGTGGAGGAACCTGGTGGGCTGCAGTCCATGGGGTTGCTAAGAGTTGGACACTACTGAGCAACTTCACTTTCACTTTCACTTTCACTAACTCCTGTGTAAGAATATGCTGGGTAGCTGCACTGCAACTTTCACCTTCTTGGATACTTCTTGAAAATATCCACATAATGGATATGGTTTCTCCTGAATCACATTTCCCACAATGAGACACATTTCTTATCCCAAAGTAACTATTTTATAACTATTTTATAGTTAGGTTATGAATTTGGCTGCTCTAAAGAAAGATCTGAAATTATAGTGGCTTTAAGCAAGATAGAGGATTATTTCTGTCATAAGTAACTTTCCCTAGAAGTGTATAGCTGATAAGTGATTCAGGGTGTCACCTTATCTTCATTCCCATCCGTGGCTCACCATTACCCAGTCTGCCTTTGGAAGGAAAGGTAAGGGTAAAACCCGGAAGTTGATCACATCACTTCTCAGATCTCACTGCTGTTGCTGCTGCTAAGTCACTTCAGTTGTGTCCGACTCTGTGCGACCCCATAGGTGGCAGCCCACCAGGCTCCCCCATCCTTGGGATTCTCCAAGCAAGAACACTGGAGTGGGTAGTCAGCACTTAGCCAAACAGCCCCATCTAAAACTGCAAGAAAGGCTGAGAAACAGAGCATTTATTTGGCAAAAGGAGAGCACTAGAGTGGTAGAGTAGGGTTCAGAAATAAATTTCCCAAATAAATTTCCAGAACTCTTACTACTACAGAAAAGATGAATAACAATGGGGAGGGTACATAGCTGCAACTAGCTTTTCTGCTAACTCTTATATTTATAGAACGGTTTAGGGCCTAAGAGGAGATACTTACGTTTTAAAGTTATATTTTATGTAATTCATGTGACAGATTATATGCTGTTGTGTTATTTGAGGATAGAAACTGTCCTAAAGTCTTCAGGCATTTTTTGAAACACAAATAACAGGTATGTACTATACTTGGTTAAAATGTCGTTTTACAGCTTATGTAATGACAACTACCTTGCATATGCTACTTCTTTTCCTGAGTCTATGATAGATGTTACTAATAAATCTTAGCATTCTTTCCCATTGAATTCAGACTTGGCCTTGGGTTCCTCTGTATTCTGTTTCAATCAGGTAGAGATGGCATTCCATCAGCAGTTCATTTGTTCTTCTTGCTTAAAGTTACAGCATTTTTCTTTTTGTTATCTTTGACACCAATCTTATCTACAGATAGTGGTGTTACAATAAATGAAATACTGTTTTTTGTCTTTTTAAGTCAAATTTTCCTTAAATTTTGTTTAATTTTCATCTTGCTTTTATTTCCAGACTTGCTTTTATTTCATTTTATATAACTAATTTTAGTCACACAACCAGAATTGGAATAATTTTATTCAACTTCTTAATTTTTTAAATAGAAAAAACTGAAACTCAAAAAGATGAAAGGACTTACCCATGGGAACACAGCTAGATAGTGCCAGCATTGAAACTAGGTTTCTGAACCCCACTCTACCACTCTAGTGCTCTCCTTTTGCCAAGATGAAATCAGTAAGTGACAAGAATATATAAAAATCAGGAATAATTACAGTACTAATTAGATAAGACTGATCAATATCAGAACTTTAATTTTTCAAGTTTCTATTTCTTACATTTGTAGGCAAGAACCAATATATTTCATTGTTTTTTTTATGTAAAAGAATTGGTACCCTAAGCAATCCTTGCTCTAATGTTTGGCTGCTTCTAGAAATTTTCAAATTTTGCAAAATGGATTTGACGTTGTGAAAAGTAGGATTTGAAGATTGCTTTCTAGTACATCCTCATTTTAGCTATGAAGAATTATGCTGCTGTTCTTTTAATACCTGGGCATTTCCTGCTTCAGTAAGGTGCCTTTATGTGAGATTCAAAGTACTGGCTTTTGTAGAATATTTTCCAGAGTAATTTATAACAGTGATTTTTAAATTTGTTTTTGTGTATTTTGAACCATGGGTCTATCAGGTTATGTTGCTTCTCATTTTATTCAGATCTTTTCATGCATTCAAAATTGCTTGTATTCTCTCAGGCAAGGCTGTCCACTTCACTTTTCCTTATGTGCTAACAGTTTTTCTCAGCAGGTGTGCTGCTGCACCTGAAAACCCTCATAAACAGGCAGGTGAAGTTATAGTATCTTATTGTTTCAAGGACAGAAAAAAAAAACCATCAGCAAAAATAAGTTCAAGACAGAGAAATCAATTATAGAGCAAGAAAATCTAACTACAGTGTGCATCTAAGAAAGTATACTTTAAAAAAACATATTTTAAAAGATGGACTAAATCTTCCCATTAAAACTTTCAGTCCTCTAAGTTCCAAAAATGATGACACTTTCACATGACAGAGAAAACTAGTCTAGTACAATAGACAAAAAGAAATTTTGATAGATCAAAATATACTAAAAATAATTTTGAAGAAGTACTTGAAAGCAATGAAACTTCCTGAGTGTAACCGAAAGACAGAACATAATTCATTCTGATGGAGCTAATCCTTGAGCTTACCTCATATTCCACCCTTTGAGAACATTGTATATTCAGACACGAGAGGACAGGATTCTCCTGCATACTGAAACCACGCTCAGGTAAATCTGGAATGCCTGCTCATCATTTGGACACCTTCCCTGGATGCATGGTATCTACTTTTACTTTTCTGCTTCCAAGTTGGCCCCCCAAAAAACCTTTCTCAACAAATAAACAGTGACTTACAAACAGTCCATGTGACTTTTCATATAAGCAATGACTTACAAGCAGTCCATATGGCTGTTTTAGTGGTTCATTTATTTAGTAAATATTTAATGAGCATTTACTATGAGTTAGATGCCAGGAAACTTATGTTGGAAAAGTCAAAGTTGTAGCCCTCAGAAATTCACCATCTAATATGCAAGATAAATAAATGAACAAATCATTTCTGGACTACACAGCCAGTTACTGCGAAAGCAGGGAGTTTTGCCCAAGTGTCAACAGAGGAGATGGTTGGAAGCCGGCTATGAGGCTTTAGGGGTTCATCAAGTGGAGAGGGTGGGACAAAGAATTCAAGTTGAAAGAAGGATAAAGTAATGGGGATACAATATGGCCCTTTGGTTGTTTGGTGTGGCAGGAGTGTAAGGTGAGGGGAAGGGTGTGGCAAGGAATTGCATTTAATAATTTATCAGATATTGAACAACTCTTTTACTTGGGCCCTGTGCAGGGACTCTTTCACACATATTTTTTAACATCTTTATTAAGATATAATTCACATACCAGAAAACTTACTCACTTAAAATATTCAATTCAGTTGTTTTTAATATATCCAAGTTATCTAACTGTTGACATACATTTTTTCCTAGTATATGTTAATAATATTTTTTTTCTATAATGTTAGGTTATTGATTTGAAATCTTAATCAGTACTAATGAGATGGATGAAACTGGGGCCGATTATACAGAGTGAAGTAAGCCAGAAAGAAAAACACCAATACAATATACTAACACATATATATGGAATTTAGAAAGATGGTAATGATAACCCTGTATGCGAGACAGCAAAAGAGACACAGATGTATAGAACAGACTTTTGGACTCTGAGGGAGAGGGAGAGGGTGGGATGATTTGGGAGAATGGCACTGAAACATGTATACTATTATGTAAGAAATGAATTGCCAGTCTATGTTCGATACAGGATATAGGATGCTTGGGACTGGTGCACGGGGATGATCCAGAGAGTTGATATGGGGTGGGAGTTTGGGGGTGGGGGGCAGTTCAGGATTGGGAACTTATGTACATCTGAGATGGATTCATGTCAATGTATGGCAAAACCAATACAGTAAAGTAAAATAAAGTAAAAATAAAAATTAAAAATAAATAAATAAAAAAAATGGGAAAAAATATGTGTTTACAGCTATAAATTTCTCTCTGAGTACTGCTTTCTTTGCATCCCATCCATCTTGGTATATTGTATTTTTGTTTTTATTCATACTAAGGTGTGATCAGCAAAGGAACTGCGAAAGAATGAGTAATGTAACAAACAGGAAGAAAGGCAGAGCATTTAGGTAGCAACAGGGGTAGGTGGTGATGCTGGAAATGTGAGAGAATTCCTATATGGTTATATCTAGCTTCTAGAGAAATACAAGTTGAAGTCAACAGTTAAAAGAGTGGGTTGGGAATATTGGAGGTCAGAAAACAGATGAGAAAGTATTGAATGGGCTTCTTGGAGAATGTGGAAAATTTCTGATAGGAAACATTAGATTTACTGGGCATTTTTTGGTACCTCTTTTGAATTCAAGAGGAGCCCAGTCAGCAACACTATGCTCATTTTCTGAAGGGCAGGACTCCCAGTCAGTAGAGGGTTCAAGGAGAGTCAGTTGTTTTCCCAGATGAGTGAATAAAGGATCATAAAGTATCAATAATAATATGTTAAATGTGCTTCATCACACATATACAGATCCAGACACAGCACACACAGACACGCATCCGCCACACCACACTTATTCACATACATACTACACTGCCATGTGCATGTCTACACACTCATATGTATCACATTTATGTATACACCCTCACCACACTTAGCACTAGCCCACTTAATTTTTGCAATAACTCCCCAACAGCATTTTACTACTATTTTTGAAGAATGTGATGATTAAAGGGCACTTATAGTTTCCTCTGTGTGAATCATTCTCCCCAAATCCTTCAAATGTTTTAAACTTGATTATGAAATAAAGTAGAGCCAGTGTTAGGATTCTGTTATGTCCATTTGAACCACTTCTTTGGTGAACTTTGCCTTTGGAACTTTGTCCTCTGACACCTCCTACTCTCCCAACTGTCCTAGGATCTCCTCGTGCAGTGAACTATCTCCAGACACTCCTCTCCACTCATCCACCATCTCTGCTCACTCATCAGTGTACTTAGAATTCAGGCTCTGCTCCTCACTGTCTGTGTGATAGACTTTGTAATATGGGAGCAATAATAATTTATTGTGAGGATTCAAAAATAGAATGCAGGGACATAATATGTATTCAAAAAATGTCAGATCTTTCTCTCTCAGTCTCAATATTTCTTTACCTATTGTATCTGTCCTCATCATATTTCCTCAAGGATCTTCATTTAGCTAAGCACTTTTTTTTTTACTAGTATAATTTAATTCTTTAATTTTTGATGATAGAATTGTAAGTTTAATAGGGTTCTTCTGGAAATAACTTCAGAATCTGTGTGTTAGTCACTCAGTTGTGTCCAAATCTTTGGGACCCCATGACTGTAGCCTGCCAGGCTTCTCTGCCCATGGAATTCTCCAGGCAAGAATACTGGAGTGGATTGCCATTCCCTTCTCCAGGGAATCTTCCTGACCCAGGGATTGAACCTGGGTCTCCTGCATTGCAGACAGATTCTTTACCATCTGAGCTACCAGGGAAGTCAGAATCTATGTTGACTGAAATGCAACTTCAGGTGGGCAAAAGCATTATATTTGGGGTATGTGGATTTTTTCACTTGATTCAGATCATGCAGAAGAACTGACTTTTATAATCATGAGTTAAACTGTAACATTGAACACATTTTTTTTTCTTGCCATGGTTGTTCAAGTATTTCATAAGTAAAATGAATTATTAGGTCTTTCTGAAATATCTTTGAAATATCACAGGTTTGTTCTGTTTCCAAGGATTTTTGACAATGTAGCAGAACAACATTGCAGTATCATAAAAAGGTGTTGTGTGACTGGCATAAACTCAAAGGACATTTCTTTAAAAAGCATCCCCTAGGGAATGAGATAGAAACCATTGCTCTCACTTCACTTCTGGCTCCTGTGACACTGGCTGTCACATCTGCTGTTCAAGTCCCAAGTTGTGAGTCATTTTTGGTCTCTAAGGACAAAGGATTTTAGATAAATGCACCTCTTTGACTAGTCTGTTTTTCCTGTAGTGATTATAACTCACTGTTTTATTTTGAAAACAATACTAATGACTAAGGTTAGTCCTGAGTGGTGGCAGAAAGTAATAAAATTAATGTATTCCTGCTTTTTAGAAGTTGTAAGATTGAGTACATTAGCTTTTTGTGATCTGTTGCATACAATTGTCGAGAGGCAAAGCTGAGAATTTGTTTTCACCTTTCACATTTCCCTTTTATTCCTTAGTTCTTAGAAATAGTGACAAATTATATGGTAGTCAATGACTTTGTGTATATTGGCAAGTGCAATTAATACTGCACTTAAACTGATTAGCAGAAATGGCTCATAATCTATGCAGAATACAACCACCCCCATCGCTGGCATTATAGTCATTGGTATTATGCATGCAAAGCTATGTTCCTATGGTTTTGATGTTATGGAAAGTAGCAGACTGTTTTCTTAATTCTCATAAGTTGAATTTCCCCCTAAAGACTCATTATGAAAAGGCATGTTGAAACATGTGGTGTCATTCCAAGATTGTTCTCACTTGGTGACAGGCAACAAAAGGAGAAAAACGTTTTTGACAATTTCTGAAATGTGATCATTAGAAATCACTCTCTGAAATTAATGAGATGCTAGAGAAAGCCAAGAGCTTAATAGATCATATCGTGTGTGCAACTTGATGAGGGTTTTAAATGGGAATGTAATTATTTGCCAAGTGAAGGCAACAGTTTTCATGATCAACTACTTTCTCACTAATTCTGCTTAATGAAAGTTGAGCAGATCTACAATGATAAACACTGAAATGATTAAAAAACATTCCGACCCTGAGGAAATTATTTGTAATTAACAACTAAAATTTTAGTTTTACTCACCTAAATAGTCTATTTTTTTTTATTTTTTTGAGACGAAATATTTAAAAAATCAGCTAGAAGGTAAATCCTCCCACCCAAACGACTGAGTCTCTCATTTTAGTTCCTTGTTTTTCCCCAATCTGTTGACTCTTGGCGTTTCCCTTTACTGCTTCTGGTCCCCACCTGGTCCCGTCGTGATTCTTCTATTGAGCTTCTGTCTCCATGGAGACCGACTGCTAACAGGGAGGAGCCCAACACAGCATCCAGCCCTCTACCTCACCGGACCCCCTCGGTGGATCAGCCTCGGTCTGATCGCGGTTCAGAGGAGAGACGTTACCTCATCTTTAGAGGAGCATAAATGTGTTTGAGACCTAAATTCCTCCCTCTGTGTGGGTTCTGAGACGCAGTTCGATAAAGCCCTGAGAGGAGAGCGAGGGCGCCATCTGTTTCCCCCGCATCAGTGTCAGGAGAGTCATGATGATTGTCAGAAGGACGCAAAGAGGAAAAGAAGATGAGAGAGAAAAGAAAATTAAGGATTCTCTGACAAATTTACAGCAGCAACCAACTGTGCAGGGGAAAGTTTAACTAGAAACTCGGAAAAAAAAAAAAAAGAAATAAAGAAAAAAAGAAAAGCTAACTGTATATATACCTCTGTAAAATACACCATTGTTACAAATACAAAAGTACTAAAATTCATTTTTAAAAAATGTGTCCCTTAATGACTAGAGGAACTGGGCCATTAAAGAATGTCAGAAAAATTGCTTATTTTACAGAGAAGGCACACAGGTTTATAGGAAAGCATAAAATCACTGAAATTCTGTTATTGGGCAGTGTCTTACACTTTGGACATTCGAGCCCTTTTATTAATATTTTTTTCTACCAACAGTAATATTTCTTACACAAGTATATCTGGAAAGTTTTAAAAGTAGATTTAAAAACCTGAATAAAAAGCTGTAATTGCCTATGTGATAGATATGTGTTAAAGTTTAAATTAAAAAATTAAATACATATGGTAGACATTGAGTGAATGCCACTTTTAATTTCAGGGTATCAGAATCACTGTGATATTGGAGGCACCAGAACTGAGAGGCAAATTCTTTTGTCTTCTAAACAGACTTGTGTAGAAAGACATTATTACCTTCCTGGTGTGCAGTGATGTCTCTGGACACCTGGATGAATCCACGATTTGATTTTCAGTCACTCCATCACACTGGAATTCACTTCCAATTTGCAATTATATCTCTCTGAATCACTGCTTTTAAATTGGGTATTTTCTTACAGTATAGATCTTTACCTTCTATATATACAGAAAGAGACATCTATGAAAACAATAGTAAATAACATTTTTTTTTTCTTTATGGCTTATGGAGTCTCTAGGAACATACCTGGCTTCAGCTAGATCTTAAAAGAAGGCCGAGAAATGGGAATAGTTATGATAACCAAGGTTCAGAGAGGTCAAGTGATTTGCCCAAGGTCATATAGCCAGTAAGTGGGAGATCTAAAACCCAGTTCTTTTCACTCCAGTGCCTGTGCAAGCCTACATGCTAATTAGCAGTTTGCTAAAGGTAAGCCTAGATGCTTTCCTTTAAAGAGTCACTCAGGTGTTAGACTGTAAATCAGTGTAACAAAACTAGGGAATAAAACAGGATTCTGACATTCTCTGGGAATGATTCCTCAGTACCTTTGTCTGCTGTGCACTTTTCAGTATAAAGAGAATCCAGCTGTACTCATCCACTACAAGACATAATACTACCTATGAGTTTTCTAGGAATGAAAATAGAAAATCTCTTTACTCTTAGCACTGTTTCTTTGGTATTTATGCAATACCTGCCGAAAGCAAGTAACCTGAAATAAGTGGGCCTTAAAATCCTAGAATCTAACAAAGCTATTTTTCTCCATGTTGGTAGCAGGAGTGTGTGTTACTGAGTTAGTCCTGTTTAGATGGGCTCTTGACTCCATGAGCTCGGAAGCCGCATGGGCTTTTGTGATTCCGTAAGCTATCTTAGGCTAGTCATTCCCATCATTCCTGTGCTCAGTAGTGCCAGATGACAATAAGAAGTCCTGCCCAATCAGCCAGTGACTAAAAGAGCTCATTCATCATTTAGTGTTCTCACTGTTAATAATTTAGCAAACATTAATTAAATATTTTCAGCACCAAATGTTGTGCTCACTACATATAAGAAAGGATAAAACATTGTTCCTAGCATTAAAGATCTTACAGTCTAGTTAAATTTGCCACCCATATGAACTATGAATTCTGCTACTGATGGGCTGTTTCTGAGATTTTGAAAAAGAGAAGTTTGATACACTGGGAAGTCATTTAAACCTGGTTATTTAAAACCATACAAATTGGTGACAAACCTAGGAAAGGGTTCCTGTATGTTCACCAAACTGATCTCCACCGCTAGCCCACCTTGTAAAATACGATTGCATCATTTCAGGATGAAGAGTAATGCTGATTATTGGCTAATTTTGGCTCTCTATGCTTCATTATCAAGTGCACTTCCTGAGAGCCCTTTATTTCCTGGTTTAAGTGTGACTGATGACGTACTTGTAACCAGGGGACTCAGGTCAGCGCAAGTGCTTCTCTCAGAGTAACAGGGACATGCCAAGTAAACAAGCACTTGGCTGTGCTATGTCTAAAGGAAGGAATGCAAAGATTAATTCACTGGCCCTAATATCTTTAATCCAATGATTCACAAACAAAATGATGCCATTTGAATTTTAGTAACTGTAATGTTACAATTACTGACTTTTATTAGTATGTAATTAACCCTGTAGTGTGTCAAGATGACAGTAGTAATTTTCTGTTCACTCAGAGTTGCTCACAGACCTCCATATAACCAGTTGTGTTATTTTCAAGGATATATTCATTCAATACTCTGATGGTCAATGTCAACATTTGTGATCCTGTTGACAGCTAACATTGATAGGTATGCTTATTACATTTCACAGAGTATTTGCTTTAATCCTCAATGGATTTAAAGTTCTGAGGCAAAGGTGGAGTGTATGATTGGAGCTAGCAGTGGAGAGGGTGTGGGGAGAGTTGGGCAGTCCATCATGCCAGTACTCCTAGGTTCAGGACTCTTTCATCTGACCTGTATGACTGTCATTCCAAAGATGATTTGGCATGAATTAGCCATGAGTGTACATTCATGTCAATGTGTAACAAAACGAATACAGTATTGTTAAAAAAAAAATTAAAAAAAAAAAAAAAAAGATGATTTGGCAATGAGGTACCATTTCACCCCAGTCAGAATGGCTGCGATCCAAAAGTCAACAAGCAATAAATGCTGGAGAGGGTGTGGAGAAAAGGGAACCCTCTTACACTGTTGGTGGGAATGCAAATTAGTACAGCCACTATGGAGAACAGTGTGGAGATTCCTTAAAAAATTGCAAATAGAAATGCCTTATGATCCAGCGATCCCACTGCTGGGCATACACACCAAGGAAACCAGAATCGAAAGAGACACGTGTACCCCAATGTTCATTGCGGCACTGTTTATAATAGCCAGGACATGGAAGCAACCTAGATGTCCATCAGCAGATGAATGGATAAGAAAGCTGTGGTACATATACACAATGGAGTATTACTCAGCTATTAAAAAGAATACATTTGAATCAGTTCTAATGAGGTGGATGACGCTGGAGCCGATTATACAGAGTGAAGTTGTTCAGGACTCTTTCATCTGACCTGTATGACTGTCATTCCAAAGATGATTTGGATCAACCTACCATGCTTCCTTCTATGAAGCTGTCCTGAATGATGCAGTTACCTCTCTCCATGTCAGGTCTTGTCTATTCTAGGACTGTCCATTGCTGAGTTCACCACAGCATTGTTGCAGTCTTCATCACTGTCCTGGAGAATCTTCTGTCATGTCCACACTGATACCTGCTCTAGGCCACTGCCAGAGCGTGGAATACTATTGTTACAGGGACTCATAGCTGTGAGTGTCTCTGGCACATGGGTACCTCTCTTCCCAGTGTTCCTCCTCTTCTGGCCTTTGAACTCTCAAAGCATGACGTGCCTCATGAAGTACCCCTTCAGGGCAGGAATCAGACCACACCTGCCTATGTTTTACCTGTGGTACATTTCAGTGCCATCCTTAAAGCTTAAGGCTATTAAAGTAGGGCAGAGGCCACGGGTCTGAGCTAGGCTGCAGGAGACATGTCTTTTCTCTCTTTTTTAAAAGCCTCTCTTTCCTATTATAGTGGCCACTTTCACTTTCCCTATCACCCCTATAAGGTGAGTTTCCCTCCATCCCAAAGCTTGTGACCTTACACAAATAGGTAATAAATTTCCATAGTCTCTACATGAAGGAAATGGCAATCCACTCCAGTACTCTTGCCTGGAAAATTCCATGGACTGGAGCCTGGTGGGCTCCAGCCCATGGGGCCGCAGAATCAGATATGACTGAGCGACTTCACTTTCACTTTCTATATGAACCTAAGCCACACATACTGTTCAGAGGAAGCCAGAAGGTTGTTTTCATCAGTAATGGTCCCAGTGTTCACCAGTGTGTAAAACACAGCTAATAGTCATAGAATAGATTGCACATTATTGGCCTTTAAGGCCTTAATTAAACCTATCTTTGTATTCAAAGCAAGTAGCAACTGGTTCATATATCTACCTAAAGTTTGTCAAATTCTTGAAAGCTTTTGGGATCATTTGATAAAAATGAGCAGAGATGGTAGCTCAAGTTGTTTTCTGGGTAATAGATCTTGTTTAGGCTTTTTTCCCCTAGTGCAGCTTGAAAACCACCTGACAGTAATTAAATTATTCTAACAACTCACTCCCACCTCCCACACACATTTTCTCCTTTTGTTTTGTTATTTGGTGGTGTGTGCAATTATCTTCTTTTAAGAAACAAGCACAGCCACCCACAACTACACGTGTTAACTGTGAATCTGAACTTGTGGCAATGGGAAGGAGGCATTCTTTTGCCTTTTCCTCACAGGTTGTAAACTGGTTATTCACATTTTCTTTGATGAGAATTTTAAGCACCGAGCTCTGTCTTCATAAGCACATGCAGCAGATGGTTGGGAATATTGTGTGATAAGGAAAGCTAGTCGATTTCTTTAGTTATTTTCACCTCCTGAACACATTCCAGAGAAATGCAATGGCATATTTTAAGGTGTGTCTTTACAGGACCTCTTTCCTTAAATATGAATATAATTTGCTGATCTGTTCACTTTAAGATTAGGATTCATCTGGAGGATGTCTCTGCTATAAGTGATCTTGTAGCATTTTCATATAAAATTAGACTTCTGTCGAAAGCTCTCCTGGGTGTTGCTGCCTAGGAATTAACCCAGCTGTTCCTTCTCTTCGCGTAGGCAGACTATGAGGCAAGAGGGAATGAAGCACAATATTTAGATGACCTCTAATGACCTCCACGCACTTTATCTGTGTGATGAGATAATCTGCGTAGAGAAGAAAAGACATTTCCAGGTCTCTGACTTGCTCTGTGAACTAACTTCACCTTTTACTAGCTTGGGGTCTTCAGCCATGGTTCTTAGACTCCATATATTTCTGTAAAATGGGATAACCATTACTATTTCCTTGGGTCTGTGAGGATCAACAGACATTAGAGGGTAAAGACTTTTTTTTTTTTAATCAGAGTGCTCAATGAAAAATAGTGACACTGCTGGACAAATGATATAGAAATGTGAATACACAATCTAATTGGTATGCATGAGGGCTTTCTTTCTTTCTTGTTTTTAAGATTTTTCTTGATATGGACAATCTTTAAAGTCCCAACTGAATTCATTACAATATTGCTCCCACTTTACCTCTTGGTCCTTTGGCCATGAGGCCTGCAGGAATCCAGTTTCTAGACCAGGGACTGAACCCACTACTCCTGCACTAAAAGACTCAGCCTCAACATTTGGGCCACCAGGAAAGTCCCTGCATGAGGACTTTCTTTCTACAGAAACATCTCAAACATCTCAAAGTCCTTTGACAGCCAGCAATGCCCTATATGGCCTCAGCTCAAATGAAAATGCTTGTTGGCCTTATATTCCTTCCCAGTATACTTCCTTGTCTCCAGTTACTACTTTCAGAGAGCATGCAGGCTGACAAATTGACTTCAAACTTGTAGATTCAGGGGAGATTAGGGTAATAGACTGTGGGAGTCAGAAGGGAGCTCCCAGTGGGAGAGGCGGTGGTAGTAGCCATAGCAGCAATAAACCTCCAGGGAAGCAGTAGGATAGACTACTGAGTCGTTAACAGATCACCCACTAATTTGGCAATTTGAATACCACTCGTGTATTCAACAAACAATGGGTTAAGACAGTATGCTATTTTATTGTGTCACTGTTTCTGTTTATGTCCAAAATCACTGCAGATGGTAATTGCAGCCATGAAATTAAAAGACGCTTACTCCTTGAAAGAAAAGTTATCACCAACCTAGATAGCATATTCAAAAGCAGAGACATTACTTTGCCGACTAAGGTCCATCTAGTAAAGGCTATGGTTTTTCCAGTGGTCATGTATGGATGTGAGAGTTGGACTGTGAAGAAGGCTGAGCGCCGAAGAATTGATGCTTTTGAACTGTGGTGTTGGAGAAGACTCTTGAGAGTCCCTTGGACTGCAAGGAGGTCCAACCAGTCCATTCTGAAGGAGACCAGCCCTGGGATTTCTTTGGAGGGAATGATGCTGAAGCTGAAACTCCAGTACTTTGGCCACCTCATGTGAAGAGTTGACTCATTGGAAAAGACTCTGATGCTGGGAGGGATTGGGGGCAGGAGGAGAAGGGGACGACAGAGGATGAGATGGCTGGATGGCATCACCGACTCGATCGACATGAGTTTGGATAAACTCCAGGAGTTGGTAATGGACAGGGAGGCCTGGCGTGCTGCGATTCATGGGGTCGCAAAGAGTCGGACACAATGGAGTGACTGAACTGAACTGAACTGAAGCAACTTTAGTGGAGAAGGCAACGGCAACCCACTCCAGTGTTCTTGCCTGGAGAATCCCAGGGACGAGTGAGCCTGGTGGGCTGCCATCTATAGGGTTGCACAGAGTCGGACATGACTGAAGCAACTTAGCAGCAGCAGCAGCAGCAAGCGACTTTAGTATTGTGTGTTTTTGCTTGTGTGTTTAAGATATCCAGGTCTTCTCATCTCATGATTTTTATGTATATTTCTACCATTTACATAAAGGATTTAAAATTTTCTTTATTTGGATTTATCCATTTACCTATAATGTATGTACATATTTTATAAGGACAAACTACAACTTTTTGGAATGTGATTTACATTCTTTGTAAAGATTTGCCCTAGGTCTTACTCTGAATATCCAAATAAGGTTTTAGATAACCTCTGGTGAATTTATTTTTAATTATTTCATTTGTATAGAAGTTTTCATGTCTCTAGTCCGATGACTGTATATATAGATTTTTACATTTTAAATGTTTGGATCAATTTTAACTTTGGAGAAGTAGTAATAATTCATCCATTGAAGCATCAATATTAGAGAGAAAGGATCAGTTGTTTTTCAAAAAAAAAAAGGCAAGAGTGATTTAGAAGAAATAATAAACCAGAAACTTTTTCTCGCTCAAATAATGATCAATAAATTGATGCAAATACTAATTTGGAGAGAAAAGAGATTGTGGTGGAATTAAAAGTTTCTATTTCCTAATGATAATTCTAGCTTCATGTTTATTTGGAAATAGTCCACTTTTTCGGTTTGTTCAGTGTAAGTTTCCTGTTTCCTATGCCCCTGAATCAGTTAATGTTTTTAAGAGGCCACTATCAAAATGCAAATAGAGTTTGCATTGTAAATGAACTTAGGGGACTTAGGCAGATAGAGGATGACCTCAGTAGTCCTAGACTAGAAATTCTGAAGGATCTTAAGAGTGAAGTGTTAGTTACTCAGTTGTAACCGACTCTTGACAACCCTATGGACTATTGCCCACCAGGCTCCTCTGTCCATGGAATTCTCCAGGCAAAATTATTGGAGTGGGTTGCCATTTCCTTCTTCAGAGGATCTTCCTGACCTCAGGATTGAAGCTGGGCCTCCTGCATTGCAGGCAGACTCTTTACCATCTGAGCAACCTGGTCTATAATTCTAGTGCCACACTGTCCAATACAGTAGCCACTAACCAAGAATATTGAAATGGGTTGCCATTTTCCATGCCAGAGGATCTTCCTGACCCAGGGATCCAACCCATGTCTCTTGTGTCTTCTGCATTGGCAGGCAGATTCTTTACCAACTATGCCACCTGGAAGCCCCTTACCGGTGAGGCTGGTCTATAATTCTTGTGCTACACTGTCTAGTACAGCAGTCACTCGAAAAATATTGAAATTTAAATTAATTAAAATTACATTTAAAGTTTAATCATCAAAGAACCTCTTCGATTCAGTCAGTTCAGTTCAGTTGCTCAGTCGTGTCTGACTCTTTGCAACCCCAGGGACTGCAGCACGCCAGGCTTCCCTGTCCACCGCCAACTCCCAGAGCTTGCTCAAACTCCTGTCCATTGAGTTGGTGATGCCATCCAGCCATCCCATCCTCTGTCAACCCCTTTTCCTTTTGCCTTCAATCTCTCCAAGCATCAGGGTCTTTTCCAATGAATCAGTTTCTTCACATCAGGTGGCCAAAGTTAGGCTACAGTTTTTTAGAATATTTGGAGGCATTTTTCTTTATATTCATGCTGTCTCATTTCACTCATTCATTCAGCAAGTATACATTAAGTGCCTAATATGCACCAAGGGATACAGCAGAAAATTAGCAAAATTCCTACTTGAAAACAACTTCTCCTTTAGTAGAGGGGAGCAGACAATAAACTGAACAAAAAAAAATTGGTAGAATACATATTGATAGTAGTATTAGTACTGCTTTAGCTAAAGTTTTGCAAATCTCCTTAATATTTCGCTTCAGAGAAGACAGATTCTCATATTTCCTACTGCATTTAATCTGCTGTGATATGTTGTTTTGGTTGAAGTATATGAAGAAAATCTATTCTTGCAGAGATATGTTCTTGGAAAAGGGAAGTGTTTTCAAATAATAGTGGATATTCTTCTTTGATATTCTACAAGTAATAATTCTTTGGGACTTAGCCCGTGATCCAGAGGTTGATTCCTTCTTCCAGTGCAGGGGGCAGGAGTTTGATCCCTGGTCAAGAAACTAAGGTCCCATATGCCACAGAATGTGGTCAAAATTTTCAAAAAGTTAATATTCTTCAACATTATTTTCAATATCAATTCAAAATATATTTGAGCAATATAATTTTATTGAAACTATATCAATAACTTTTTGTACTCTGTTTTATTAATACTCATTGGTCTGTCTCATACTGTGAATACATCTTTATTCATGCCTAATTTGACAACATCGTGAAGTGGTCATTTGGAAAATATTGAATATTGAGTTATGCAGATTTCCAAAATGGTAAGATGCATTTTATTGTATTAAATAAAAAGCACATTCACTCAATTGCCACCAGTCTTATCAAAATGTTTTCAACTATTCAGAAGCTCTCAAGCCCCAGTGGCAGATATGCCTTTTCAAAAATTCTGATTTCCCAAATAATCTTCAATTTTATCATTGGCATCAAATTTCTGTGGTTCCTTTTCCTTGAAAAGTGACAAGCTCATTGTTCATTTTTCAGGAAAATACCTGCAAATAGCCAATACCAATGATGATAGTTTGTCTGTCAACTATTCTTTTAAGTTAAAATGGTCTTCCATGGAAAAAGTGGTTAGTTGAGCTTATAGCACAAACAATTGCACATGTGTATTTCAGCATTTAACAAAGTATTTTATTTATGTGTTCTCTTTTATCATCTTGAGTCTTACAAAAACATGAACTCAAAGGTTGATATTTAATAACATTAAAATTAAAAATTGATAGTGATTCATTAAGGGCATTCTTAAGTGAAAACTGGCTCCCTCTCCCTTACTCCCTCCCACCATGAGTGTGTGCCAGTGAGAAATACAGATCAATAGTGCAGTTTTGTGCCATTGGTTGGATTTGTGTTAAGAACAGTTTTCTTGGCCATTTTTGGGACCATCTCTGTAAGCAACAATACAGTGAAGAAGTCAAATATTTGAGTATTTTGTAATTTTTTTCCCTTGAAGTGATAGGCTTACTTTGTTGGACTGTCCCTTTCCCTGTAAGGTTCTTGGGGACTGCAGTGGAAGGTGAGGTACTGACTGCTATTGAATACATTTTCAAGAATTTGATGGTATTTTAGTTGTGGGGCATGAGAAAAATAGGTGAGCAAGGAAGATTCCAAAATTGATGCCTGAATAACTAGTGTTCTTATTTGCGAGAATGAGAAGATGGAAGGAAACAGGTGATGGAGTGGTGATAAAGGAATAAAGGTGGAAAGTTTGGGCTGGGTACAGAAGATTAGGAGTTAGGTATTGAACTTTCTGCCTTGGGAAAACTTGTTGGCTAGTTTTTAAATTTTTTATTTCTTAGTTTTGAAAGCTTAAGATTTACGATTTATTCTGACTTTTAAGCATCTGGAGCATTTTCCCAATCTTTTACAAGTTTGTGGAAATCATGACTGTTCTTCATAGCTAGTGTAGCTTTCTTAGTTCTCTCTTTAAGAACTTTACCTTCATTTGGAAAACTCTTTTCTTAGGACTCTCTATAGACGTGGTTTATAATGCTAGTATTTGGGCCAAATAGCCCTTTGGGAATCTGACAACAGTTTATGGACACCCAGTTTACTGCTGGTCAGTTCTAATGTTAACCATTCAGAGTTAATGTCAGACTCCACAAGTTTAAGGGCACAAGCCCCACAAGGCTGTCCTCACTTCGTACGTCCATTGCAAGTTTGGGGTTCCCAGGCAACCTGTACTTTTAACCAGCTGGCCACAAATTCAGAAATTTTTATAATTCACCAGAACAACTCACAGAATTCAGGGAAGTGTTAACACTTAAACCAGTTTATCGTAAAATACACCAATGAGGACCTGTCAAATGAAGAGACTCATGGGACAAGGCTGAGACGGTTTCAAACACAGTTTCCACTGTCCTCTTCCAGTGAAATGAGAATGCATCACTTACTGGATATTGATGTATCAGTGTGTTCAACAACCAACAAGCAGGAAACTCGCCTAAGTCTCTGTGTCCAGAGTTTTTACTGGTGCTTCAGTACATGAATTTGATTGATTGAAGCACTTGTCATAGGGCTGAACTCGCTCTCTGGCCCTACTTCCATCTTCACAGGTCAGGCTGGGTTAAAGCCCCAATCATATGGCTGTTTGTTCTGGTGAGCAACTCTCATCCTGAGTCATCTCATTAGTGTAAACTAAGGGGTGATCTGCTATTGCTATTGCTAGTCACTTCAGTCGTGTCTGACTCTGTGCAACCCCATGGACAGCAGCCCACCAGGCTCCCCTGTCCCTGGGATTCTCCAGGCAAGAACACTGAAGTGGGTTGCCATTTCCTTCTCCAGTTCATGAAAGTGAAAGGTGAAAGTGAAGTCGCTCAGTCAGGTCCGACTTAGTGACCCCATGGACTGCAGCCTACCAGGCTCCTCCATCCATGGGATTTTCCAGGCAAGAGTACTGGAGTGGGGTGCCATCGCCTTCTCCGAAGGGGTGATCTAGGGGCTCATAAATAACAAAGATAATGCCATCACTCAGGAAATTCTGTTTCAGAAGCTCCATGCCAGAAACCCAGAATAAAGAACACACAAATTCTTTATTATAAAACAACTCTCTTCACAGAAAACGTCCCAAAGTTTGCTTAAAATGTCAAGGGTTAATGAATACCTGTAAAACCCCAGGGTAAAAAAATCCCTGGTTATAGAGTCAAAGGCAGACTTCTCTAATGCAGAGTTGAGGCCAGCACCCAATTCAGCCTTAAACTTATTAGGTGCATGAAAAGATTTCTAAGCTTGAGGTGTAAAGACAGCCTTCAGAGAGTTTTAGGAATGCTTTTACTAATCCAACCAAATCCAACCAAGGATAATTTCAAAAATATTACTAGTTTTTTTTTTTTTTTGCTGTGATATGTAGGTTAAGAGAAAGTGCTAATTTGTAGGACAAGCTGTTGGAGGGAACAGAGGTGTTTAGGACTTCTGATTGATCTAAATATTAAGGGATAGAGAGTTTCTGCACATGTTGCTTAATGTTAGGCTTTTACAGCAGGATTCATTGTAACACTGAGTTTAACAACCCCACATGAACAGACCCTCCAGCTCAGTTGATCAGGCTTTCGAGGCATTCGGTATTTTTTCTGATTTATTATAGAAGGAATTTTTCGTAAATGAGAGAAGACTGTTCTTTCCGCCTACCTATAACTGGTGACTGGTCACGTGCATTAGTGAAGGGATTGCCTCTGACTTGAAAGGACCTTTCTTGAGGTGACTTGTGTTCGAGGTCACAGGCATTGTACTCTCTAAGCTTATAGGCCTCATGGCACAGTTTTGGAAAATGCTATGGTGTTAACATAACTGTACTAGCCAAATTCCAGGCCAGCTAATTACATTCTTTCTATCTTAAATTCCACCCATTTTCATAGACTCCTGTGAGATAGCTGCTTTTAAATACTTGTTAATTTTTAATTTTATATCTTGGAAAACAGACATGCTACACATGCAAGGTGAAGAATAGAGTGAAGGTCATTATCCTGGTCAGATAATTGACATAATGTTGTTTTAATTTAGCTGTAATTACAAAGATAATAAGTTTACTTTCCCTATTTTACTCTCTCTCAAGAAAAGGGTTCACTCTGTCAAGATGTGTAAGATAAATTCTTTCAAAATATAAAAAGAAAATCTTAAGTACACTGTACTCTGTTGAGGTGAGAATACTACAGTTCAGTTTAAGAGGAGGTACTTGTGTGAGTTGTGTTATGAAATAGGTGCTTGCTTGGGCTCTATTGGTCAATCTTGTATAGTGGTATGGAAGTGAGAATGGTTCTAAACATCTGCTTTGTCGATCAGGATTTTAATGATTCTACACCTCTTTAATAAATAGAGAGAAGCAGTATAGTCCTTTCAAGGGCTTTTCTGAATCCCTTTAAATTTATCATGTTATGAGAAATAAAATCATTTATGTTCAGGGAAATATATTTGATTATTCTTAACTTTTTTTGAATTTTAGAAGGGTTAGGGGTGTGTGTGTGTGTGTGTGTGTGTGTAAAAAGTCACTTTTAGTGATGGTAACCTCTGTCTCTCTTGCCTCACTCTCTTTCCGTTTACTGTGCCCCTCTGCCCTTGCAGGCCAAGACTCCATCCATTGACGTGGAACTTGCATTAGAGATCATGAATCTTAGTTGCCGCAGGATCTTTTCTTGTAGTTACTATATACTAGCTATGTTTTTTAGAGGATGTTGACATATATCCACATGGTATTTCCATGATGACTAGATTAGTTATCTGAAGAACAAAGGTTTCATAATAATGTAGGGACAGAGTCACATTTATCTGTAAGAAATGTAACATGCATCTCTTTTGGTTTTACACTGACAGACATTAATATAGACTCTTTTTTTGCATGTTTATCCAAGTGATGTTCCTGGCTCTCCTGGCATTCTATGTAACTGAGCATCACAGTGCTAAAACAGTCATGAATTAACTCACGTGGACTCGTGAACCTGGTGGTGGTGGGCAGCCTACTGCTCCTGCTGAAAGGATATTCTATTTTAGAGAATTTTTTTCCCCCATTTCCATGATCCAATTAAGTGTGATTCTAGGGAGAGTAAAGATATGGTAGAGTTATTTTTCAATTATTTTTTTATTAACTTCTAGTCATTTATTTTCTTAAGCAGAAAGGAACTGTTCTGTTGAAGATCATTTAGGGGGCCCTCCTCCCTCTTGGTGTTACTTATATTTCACCACTATTTTACTATGTTATATTTCATTATTTTGTTGCTTATATTTTATTAACTAAATTTATGTTTTTAAAGGCAAAGATGATAACATTTTAAACTCATAATGCTTTAAACTTAGCTACTGGTAGATACTTAAATATTACTAATTGATGAAACAGATGACTTGAAAGTAGGACTTTCAGATCAAATAAAATGAAGATATAATTGTAAAAGTTATCATAAGAGATACAAAATTTTTGTCAACAGAATTACTTAATGTCTTTAAATCATATTGTCTGCTCTGATCACCCCTAAATTAAATACTTGCTCTAAAATTTTAGGTGTGCTAGGAAATCTAGTGTCAGATTTTCCCAGTGCTCAGAAAGTTGAAAAAGCATTTTGGGGATTCACAGTATTAAATGCAATAATGGCATCTGATGTGTTTTTAAGTTAGAAAAATCAAACATCGAAATTATTATTTAAATCTTGACCTTTTAAAAGTGAAATTTGAGGGCTTCTATGTGTGTATGCTAGGCAGCCTTCAAGGTAAACTGCAGTGACTCTAACCTTTTAATATTTGTGATGTGGGTAATCATTTCCCTTTGAATATGGATTGGAGTTACTGAGTCACTTTTCATAAATAGGATATAGCATGAATAAAATACACTTCTGAGTTTAGTTTATTTAAGAAACAAACAGACAAACTGTGGTTTACATCTTAGGTCCTCTATAAATCTTTGTTGCATCACTTCCTCCAGGGAAAGCCAACTGGCTACTGTGTCATGGGGCAGTCCTGTAAAAGGACCCAAGTGAGCAAGTTTGAGAGTGAGTCCTCCCCTTTTGAGCCTTGAAATGACGGAATTTTTGGTCAAAAACTTAGCTGTAGCCTTGAGGAGAACCCGAGTCTGAACTACAATGCTTAAGCTATTCCCAGATTCCTGACCCTCAGAACCATGAGATGTTAAATATTTGTTGTTTTTAGGTCCTAAATTTTGGATTAATTTATTACACAGTGACAGATAACTAGTATAGTGCATGCCTAGTTGTTGGGAGAGAACAGTCACAAGCAGCAAAAGACAAATTAGACTTTGTGAAAATTAAAAACGGTTGTACATCAAAAGACCCTATCAACTGAGCAACAAAGCAGTTTACATAAAGGGAGAAAATATTTACAAATTATACTTAAGATACAGGATTAATATCTGGAATGTATATAGAACTCCTAAAACTCAACAACCATTGGTATGGGTACTATTTAAAAAAACAGAAAATAAAAAGTATTAGTGATGATGTAGAAAAATGGAAACTTTTGTGCACTGTTGATGGGAGTTGAAAATGGTGCAGCTGTTGCTGAAAACAGTATAGTGGTTCCTCAAAAAGTTAAAAATAGAATTACCATCTAACCTAGTAATTTTGCTTCTAAGTATATACCCTTAAAAATCGAAAGCAGGATCTTGAAGAGATATTTGCACACTCGTGTTCATTGAAACATTATTTCCATCAGCAAAATATGAAAGCAACCTAAATGTTTATTTATGGATAAATGAATAAGTAAAATACAGTATATACAGTAAATGTACCTTTAAAAGGAACAAAGCTCTGACATATCTACAAAATGGATGAAACTTAGAGACATCATGCTAAGTGAAATAAGCCAGTCACAGAAACACAAATACTGTATGATTTCACTTAGCGTAGTCCAAATCATAGAGATGGAAAGTATAATGATGGTTGCCAGGGAGTAAGGGAAAAGAGATATGGGCAGTTATTATTGAATGGGTACAGAGTTCAGTTTTGTAAGATGAAAGCATTCTGGAGAAGAATGGTGGTGATTATACAACATTATGAAAGATGAAAGAATTGAATTCCACTCAACGGTATACTTAAAAAGGATTAAGATAGTAAATTTTATGTGAATGTGTATTTTACCACAGTAAAAAATTGAAAAAAAAAAAAAAGAACCCTATAAATACACAGTTTATTTCTTTTTGAATGAACTATGGTATTGTGTCTTTCAAATACTTTTTCCATTTTATCTGAGTTGTTAAATTTATGATATTTTCCTTTTAGCATTGTGAAATCAGTAGTGATATCATCTCTCCTATTCTTGACAATGGTAATGTTTGTCTTATGACTTTTTTTCCTAATTTGTCTAGATATTTTTTCCATTTTATTGATCTCAAAAATATGTTTTTCTTTGTTTTCTATTTCATTGGTTTCCACTCTGATTTTTATTATTTCCATTCTTCTGCTTACTTTGACTCCATTTCCTCCTTTATTCTTCTAGTTTATTAAGATAGACATTGAGGTCATTGAGTTAAGATCTTCCTACATTTCTAATACACAGTTCTAGTACTATACATTTTTCTTTTATTGGTAACCTACAAATTTTCATATCCTGTGTTTTCCTTTCCATTCAGCTCGAAAAAAATACTTTCTGTATTCCATTTGATGTATTCTTTATCCATTTGGTTATTTAGAAATGTTGTTTAGTTTACAAATATTTGGAATATTCTAGAGAAATTTCTGTTATTGATTTCTATTTTTATTCCATTTTACACAGAACATACTTTGTGTGACTTGGATAATTTGAATTTACTGATACTTGTTTTTAATTTTTTAATTTTTTTATTTTTTTTGATACTTGTTTTAACAGTCAGAATATGATATATTTTGGTAAGATTTCTTTATGCACTTGAAAAGAATGTGTATACTATTGTTTTAAAGTGGTATATTCTAAATATGTCAATTAGGCCAGCTGGTTGGTGATATATTTTCAATCTCCTTGTTTCTGGTTATTGTCAGAGGATATTGAAATCTCTGCTTTTAATTGTGAATTTTAAAATTTCTCCTTGCATTTTTTTTTTACCAACTTTTCTACATATATCTTGAAGTTTGTTTGACTTTTTCTGTCCTCCTGGAGATTTATTGCTTTAACATTGTAAACTGACCTTATTTATCCCTGAAAACCACTGTTTTCTCTGAAAAAGAGATTAATAAATTATATTAACAGAGTCACTCTGGCTTTCTTTTTGGTTAGAATTGGCATGCTATTTCTTTTTCTGTTTTTTACTCCCCTATGTGTATCTTTATGTTTAAAGTACATTTCCTATTGGCAGCATACATAATCCTTGCCTTTTAACTGGGGGAGTTTAGGCATTTTACATTTAATGTGATTATTGATATAATTAGGTTTAGATCTGTTATCTCAATTGGTGAAGAATCCACCTGCAATGCAGGAGACCTGAGTTTGATTCCTGGGTTGGGAAGATCCCCTGGAGAAGGAAATGGCAACATTCCAGTGTTCCTGCTTGGGAAACCCAATGGACAGATGATCTTGGCAAGCTACAGTCCACAAAGTCACAGGAGTCGAACACGACTTAGTGACTAAACCACCACCACCAGATCTGTTATATTACTATTTGTTTTTTTACTTCCCTATTTCTTATTTTCTTTTTTTTTTTTTTTCAGGAAGCTGATAATGGTGTAGAATAAAACACCAGTATAGATATATTTCTGCAGAATTAGCCATGGCATCTGGTCCCATCGCTTCATGGGAAATAGATGGGGAAACAGTGGAAACAGTGTCAGACTTTATTTTTTTGGGCTCCAAAATCACTGCAGATGGTGATTGCAGCCATGAAATTAAAAGGCGCTTACTCCTTGGAAGAAAAGTTATGACCAACCTAGATAGTATATTCAAAAGCAGAGACATTACTTTGCCGACTAAGGTCCATCTAGTCAAGGCTATGGTTTTTCCAGTGGTCATGTATGGATGTGAGAGTTGGACTGTGAAGAAAGCTGAGTGCCGAAGAATTGATGCTTTTGAACTGTGGTGTTAGAGAAGACTCTTGAGAGTCCCATGGGCTGCAAGAAGATCCAACCAGTCCATTCTGAAGGAGATCAGCCCTGGGATTTCTTTGGAAGGAATGATGCTAAAGCTGAAGCTCCAGTACTGTGGCCACCTCATGCGAAGAGTTGACTCATTGGAAAAGACCCTGATGCTGGGAGGGATTGGGGGCAGGAGGAGAAGGGGATGACTGAGGATGAGATGGCTGGATGGCATCACTGACTCGATGAACGTGAGTCTGAATGAACTCCGGGAGTTGGTGATGGACAGGGAGGCCTGGCGTGCTGCGATTCATGGGATTGCAAAGAGTCAGACACCACTGAGTGACTGAACTGAACTGAACTGAGCCAGTATTTAAATTGCTTTGTATTTTTCAAGTGTAGTCATAGCTCTTCCTGGAGAAGGATATATAGTAAAGAAGTAGGAAAGTGTACCTGAAATTGTAGAATGTCTTTTTCATTTGTTCCTATATTTTTATTGTTTTTACTACTAGACTACCATATGCTTCATAAAAACCCAAGACTTTTGTCTGTTTTCTGTTTATCTAGCTATCCCTAGCTAATATTAGGTGAAAAATAAATAGTTTTTTACTGACAGATTAAAAAAATATTCTTAGAGTTGAGACCCCTGATCCAGGTACAGTAAAATGAGAGGGAAGCCAGCCAATAGGTGCACATTTCTTAAGTATTTCGTGTTCAGTTCAGTTGCTCAGTCGTATCCGACTCTGCAACCCCATGGACTGCAGCACGCCAGGCTTCCCTGTCCATCACCAACTCCTGGAGCTTACTCAAACTCACGTCCATTGAGTTGGTAATGCCATCCAACCATCTCATCCTCTGTCATCCCCTTCTCCCGCCTTCAGTCTTTCCCAGCATCAGGGTCTTTTCCAGTGAGTCAGTTCTTCACATCAGATGGCCAAAGTATTAGAGTTTCCACTTAGCATCAGTCCTTCCAATGAATATTCAGGGCTGATTTCCTTTAGGATGGACTGTCCAAGGACTCTCAAGAGTCTTCTCCAACACCACAGTTCAAAGGCATCAATTCTTTGGTGCTCAGCTTTCTTTATAGTCCAACTCTCACATCCATACTTGACTACTGGAAATACCATAGCTTTGACTAGATGGATTCTTGTCAGCAAAGTAATGTCTCTGCGTTTTAACATGCTGTTTAGGTTGGTTATAACTTTTCTTCCAAGGAGCAAGCGTCTTTTAATTTCATGGCTGCAGTCACCATCTGCAGTGATTTGGGAGCCCCCCAAAATAATGTCTGTCACTGTTTCCATTCAGTGTTAGAAAATCTAAATAAAAGCATGAGATAATGCAAGAACCTAGAACTGGCAAAAAAAAATTGCAGTCAGACTTGCTACGAACCTGTGAAGAGAGCAACAGATATCAGAAATCACATATGATTCTGATCACAGCCTACAAAGTTGCTTGAGTGCTCTTCTTTACAAACTCTTCTGATGATCCATGGCCTGACTACCAACACAGTGCATCGATTGCTCTGAAATACATGCATTTCTCTATGAATTTAGTGGAAATTTATTCAGTGCTTTTTTTTTGTTGTTTCAGGATTAATGAAGGCTTGTCACAGCTTAATAAGGAGATAGCTATTTCCATATGTATATAAATTATTATAAAGCATAATGAAGAGTATAGTAATGGGTGTGCATGTGCATACATCTGGGATAGAACTATGGAAGACAGGGAGGAAGACTACCTTTTCCAGGGTGGCAGATCAAAGAAGATCTTCATAGAGAAAGTTTTAAAAAAATGAGCAGGAGTTTCTAAAGTGAACAAGGTGAACAAGGCAGGGAATGGTACCATAGTAAGATAAAAGAAAATGTGAAAAAGCCTAAGGACATGAAGTACCATGGCCTATTCAAGTTAAAACAAAGAGATTAAGAGAGGAACTTTAGGTCTGCTACTTACTACCTGTGGATACTTGAATAAGTTACTAATGTCTCAGAGCCCCACTTCTTTCAACTGTAGAATGGGAATAATAATACCTGCTCTGTGGTGATATTATAAATATTAAATGAGATAAACTATTTAATATTTTATCTCTCATGTAATTGATGCTCCATAAATGGTCACTGTTATTGCTACAGATATTTCTAGTACTGCCATTTCTGTTAGTATCGCTAGAGCATAAGGCATAAAAAGGGAGCAAGATTAAACCAGAAGGGTAGGCAAAATCCAATCCAAGAAGAGCCTCATATGAAAGAACTTTAGCTAGATATTGTGGCTACTGGGGAATATGTTCTTAAAGAATTTTGTCAGAGGGATTAATATGTTTTGAAAATGCCTATTCAGAGCATTGCTACTGACACCAATATACAGGAGTTGATTAGGAGATAGCGAGGAAAGTTGGGAAATATATCAAATGTCAGAAGAGTTAGCTCTTAATGAAAAAAAATTTGCCAAAGATAAAGTACGAAGTAGATAGTTAGAGATTGAGCATGTAGTAGGCCAAATACAGCAGCAGCAGCAGGCCAAATACATGTAAAAACCAGACAAGCACATATATAGAAAGATGAATAGATAGAATTTCAGTGTTGACTTCTATTCGATAGTTGATTCACAATTGTCCTAATATCTCTTTTCAATGGAGTTACATCAGTCACTTATTCCTATCATATTTTCTGCTTCCTCCCATAGCCTCTCTCACTCAATATAAAAAGATACACTATACTATGCTTTATTGAATGTTTGGCCACTTCTAATTGTAAAGTTACACTTAATCAGAAATGCTGGATTCACACTGAAGCAATTGACTGGCTAATTACTCTTCTGGGAATGTAGCCTTAGATTAATCATTATAAATAATGAGAAACCAGAGAAGCTTACTCTTGCATCCAAAACAAAGAAGAAACAGTATTATTTTTATGGTTTTAGCTTCCCTCACTTTCTAGATGCTGCAGCTGTGTCCTCATTGTATTTTATAGCCAGAAAAAAATCACCCCTCAGCAGTTCCTATATTTCAAATTTATAACTATGTCCAGGGTAATTCACCCGTAAGCCAACTAGAAATAAAAATAGAGGAGATAGGCCCATCTGTTGGAGTGATTTTTTAACTGCAGAAAACATTTTCCTTTCTTTAAAAGCAAAGCTGTAAAATCTGTATAAATTCCAATTCGTAAACCATGAAACTCTAATTTTTCCGCTTTTCTAGTCACTTTGAGTAAATGATTTTGCATATGTAGGATGTCAAAAATCACCAAAATGGTCCAAGGGAGTGTAAGAGATTGATTTTAACTACATGAAAATCTTCTAAGTGAACGCAAAAGATTCTTCAGGTAAATTAAGACCATAAAGAATTCTGTACTGCTTGATACTGAAAGATCCGTATCTTTTGTTAGTTCCCCCCTGCCAGTCCTGCTTTCAAGGGAGCTTCAACATCTTATTTATTTTTAGTTAACTATATGTTTCCTTAGTAATTGAAAAATTAAACTTCTTTTCTTAAATCTTTTATCTCTATTCATCAAATAAGTTCTCACTTAGAGATTCTGATAGGGCTATTTACTTTGGTAAAGCCATTATTTAACAGGAGAAATACCTTATCCTGAATAATTCAGGCAAGAGTAATTGTTTTGCTTGAATGTTCTGGCTATGATTCTATCAAATTCCGTCTTACTCTGCTTGTGTAGAATGAACTTTAGCTGGCAAAAAAGGCTTTTTATTTTATGGAGAGTGTAACCTTGGTTCTTTGTGTGATAAATCTAAACGTAAGGCATTTGGAGTAGTCACCACTTGTGCAGCAGAAACTACTTTGTTCCAAACCTACACACCTGTATTCTGTGAAAAGAGAGGTTTTCCTGTGGAACACCACATAATGGCAATGCTTTCACTTTTCACAAGCTGGCAAAAGCACACACAATGAAGCAGGAGTGCTGTACAGATAATGCCTTACACCACCACATAATCCTCTTCTCAATGAGATAAGCAGGAAGGCTAGGAACCTCCAGGCAGTCATGCTGCAGTTATACCCAAACCATTTTGCAAAGTAGAGTGAGAATCAACACTTTTTAATGCAACTGTCATCACTACTCTGAGGCATTCCTAGTGTTGTGGTATGCCCTAACAAGTGAAGGGATCTGAAAGAGGAAGAATCTTTAGTGATATTTAAAGCTTATAGCTATTGAGCAGTCATGGAGAGTGATTATATTTAAATCAGATTGCCTGCTTCCCAAACCATTTGCTTACCAGGTTGCTTCCACCATATTTTGCCTTCTTTTGTTTCTTTGTTCTTTCACTTATTCACCCATTTAATAAATATTCTAGTGCTTCTGTAGATTGAAGAGCCCAGAACATGTTAGTGGAATCCAGGAAAGATCTGAGGAGATATGGTTTCTCTTTCCTGGGTTATCAGAAAGATAACTGGACTGAGAACAGTTGAGTTTGCATCATGGATTGAACTTTAGAAACTCCGCTGAACACTTGACTTAAACATAAGCAGACATAGAGTGAACTGGTTCCTGTAAGGACTTGACTATGTGCGCGGCTTGGGTGTCAGGGGCAAGCTTCCCTCCCCAGAAGTCAGGAAAGTGGCATGTGGAAGGATGGACTTTAAGACCGAAAATGTTGGTGAAAATTCTGCCAGCTTTCTAGTCTGCCTCAATCCTTGGCAAATTGCAAATAAAGAGAAATGTGTCCTCAGCATCTCACAAATGTTTGTCCTTTCCTCCTTTCAGGATAAATTCTTCCAGGTTCTTAAAGTCAGTTGAACCACACAATTTTTTCTCAGGTAAGAGTTGATATCAGTTGACATTATTTTTACTTTGGTGTGAATTTGGATCTCTCGGTACTGTTTGCATTTTAACAGGAGTTTGGAAATAAAAGACCATCTTTTATTGAAGGAAAATCAACAATAAATGACTCTTATAAGGAGACATTTTGGGGTCAGAGTCCATTCCAAACAACAGCAAATGTCTTCTTTATGACAGGCCTAAGACTGCCCTCCCTGCAGCCCTCATTGATGGGTTAGTTGGTATAATGGTCCTAAATTTCCTCTCTTTGAAGTGAGCCAACACTTGGGATCACATGAGACTATTTGTATCTTCTTTTAAGCAGTGTTTGATGAGAGCTATTCAATGAAAAACCTTTCTGAGATAGTACAGAATATATGATTTGTCATAGATCTAAAAATAGTGGCAGAAATGTGTTACCAGAATGCCTTCAAGTAAGAAATGATTAATTGTAATTAGAAAACAAACCATGTACCAAGCACACAATCATGAGAAATCTTATAGAAGGGGAAACCTCTATTAATAGGACATAATTAGACATGACACTCACACACCTGTTGTTCCATTTATAGAATCCTTTGTCCTATAAAAAGTTTCTCTGGTGGCTCAGTGGTAAAGAATCTACCTGCCAATGCAGGAGGTGCAAGAGATGGGTTTGATCTCTAGGTCAGGAAGATCATCTGGAGTAGGAAATTGGCAACCTGCTCCAGTATTCTTGCCTGGAAAATTCCATGGACAGAAGAACCTGGTGGGTTATAGTCTGTGCGATTCGCAAAGAGTCAGACATGACAAAGAGACTGAGCATGCATGCGTGTTGTCCTCTAAAGAATGACTGGAGTATATATTCAGCAAGAGTAAAATGGGAAATTGTAGCATTCTAGTTGATCGTGACTTATCAAATGCTTCTGCAGAAAATTAGTTTCCTGTAAAAGCAGTTCTAACCTTATTCAGTTGCGCAAAAACTCTCTCATGTGCTACTTGATATACTAAGAAACTGTGTTTGTGTGGTCATTTGTGTCTGACGCTTTGTGACCCTGTGAACTGTAACCCATCAGGCTCCTCTGAATTTTCCAGGCAAGTGTACTGAAGCAGTTGCCATTTCCAATTCCAGAGGATCTTCCCAACCCAGGGATGGAGCCTGAGTCTCTTGGATCTCTGCATTGGCAAGCAGATTCTTTACCCCTGCACCACCTGGTAGCCTGAAACGTTATGCCTTATTCGTTTGTATCCTTGGTGGCATTCAGAGGGCTCAGAACTTAGATGTTTGTCTAGTGTCTCTTGAAGGCTGAATAAAAGTATAATGTTGAAAAGAGTAAAAAAAGCGTGGCCGCCGCCTACGCTTAAAAGTATAAAATGTATATTAGTTCATAGCAAACCTTGATTTTCCGAATTTAAGTATCCCAAATGTAAATAATATACTGATCAAACCTCCTAATAATTTTCTTTCAAGTAACTTTTTATATCTCATTATGTGAATTTGTATACCATTTTCCTGAGGTTTTTATCTCAGCAGTAGAAATATCAAAATGCTAAGTGAATAATATATAACTGAAACACTATGCCAAATGCCCAAATCAATACAGAATGGGGCACTGAATATTGTAACAAATTGCTAGTGGTAACCCCCAAATAGATTCCTTCCTTCTGTTGCTCAGTCTCCTTGGTCTTGTAAAGCTCCAACTATTAAATTAGTGATTTGAGCCCTGGAAATTCAGGATCCTGTGATGCACACCTTGGAGAGGTCCTTGACAGTTTACAGAATTGTAAATTTCTGAGGGATTATTTATCACATCATCAGAGTCAACATTCTACACCAGCTGTTAGATTCAACTTCTTCTACTTTAAGAAAATGGACCTGAAAGTATTATCTTCTGAATATTCAGTTGGAAATTATTTCTGTATTAGAGACTCAACAGATGTTTATTAACCACCGATTCTTCCTTGTCTCACTTGTATCTTTATTTGGTGTGGTGGAGGAAGCCACAGAAGAGCTAGCTTTCTGTTCTTCATAACTTTGTCAGCTGGTTGAACTAAGACCTCCATGGGAATAAGACACAATCAGGGAAAAATTCATATAAAATTATGTGGCACTTACTGTGTTTGCACTTGGGATTCAAGGAAGAAAATGACAGTTTGTGAAGTCAGTGCATGCTGTGTAGAGAGCTTTGGATCTAAGGTGTATCTTGAAGGATTGGCAGAGTTTTGATAAGCAGAAGGAAGGAAAATAATCACTATATGTAGAGAGATTGTTGGTGGGAGTGTAACTGGCAATGACCAAAGGCATAGAGAACCGAGGTACTAACTGAAGAAAAATTGCCTGTGGAGGCTGTGGAGAATCTGGCAGGGTTGTGTCTAATTCCTTAGCATTGTAATGTAAGGTGAGGAACTCAGGAGCTGCAAAAAAGGAGAGACCAGAGGTTACAAGTAGAGAGGTAGCAAGTTGTGTAAACAGAAGACCGGAGTGGCAGATGGAACAGTGGCTAGAAATCAACTAGAAAGCACTGTTAACAGGCAAGGTACTGTGTGTAACAAATAACCAATACACCATGCTGTGCACCAACTTTGTCCTTTTGTTTCACAATGATTTATTTGTTATATCACCACCCTCATTATCTAAAACAGAACACTACAATTTCATATACCATCTGTGAGCTCCAAATGGTCATAATTAACAATTATAAATGTTCTAAAAAGGTGATATGCTAAAAATAGCCTTATCAGGCTTGTCAGCAGGCTGCTTCTGTGGCTACCGTGACAGTCAGTGAAAGAAAGACTACGTTTTGCTATGCCTTTACATGGTTATATTTATTACACAGATTATAAAATCATGAAAACATGCTTTTCTAATTAAAACATCTCAAGGCTTAATATTTTGACTAATGGTCAATTAGGGGCAAAAACATCAAGATCACTTCAAAACTAAATTTCCTTCAAATGAGATCTGGCTACTGTAATATCTAGAGCATAGTAAATATGCTCCAAAATGCTTGTTGAACGTAGGAAAAATGTCAGCCACTTGGGTGTATTTGTGGCATATGTGAAGGGCCGTTACATTGCTTTGTCATCAAAGATTTCCATTCTTCTTGATTCCTAAGGAGAGCTCAATAGAGACATCATGTTTTGATGCTGAAGGAGAATGAGCCTTCTTTAGAGTATGCACTGGAGAGTCCCTTAGAAGTGCAATGGTCTCAACAAAGTCAGGATTAAGAGCCTGGGGTTTAATTTTCACCACTGAAAATGGTCATCTTTATTGTGTGTCCTTATTGCTGTCTAAACTCTTACAGCCAGCTAGAAAAGCAATGAACAAAAAAAAGTGTATATAATTACATCTAATTAAAGGTGCACCTATTGTAAGGTGCACCATTATTTTATATACTACTTAGAGAAAATAATTCAAATTAAACCATGGCACAGTGCCTCTTTCCAATTAAACAACATTTTGTATATTGAAGAGCTCTTTTAGACTTATTTAGCATAGTTTAAAAAATGATTTATCACTTGTTCCTTTTAAAAGGGAAATATAAATGAAACTGATTGGTTAAAGCATTCCTGAAATACTTCCCATTCATGGTCTGACTCTTCTAAATGACTTTTGACTCACATCCATAAATGCATATGTCAGAAACCTTGATGATGCAACAGTTCTTGAAAGAATGCTCCGTTGTTTTGTCTGGAATTTTTCTCCAATCCACCAACAGTTTTAGTGCTATCATTTTGTTGTTCTTGCTAGAACTGTCTAGACACATCTCAAAAGCATCCAGAACTAACATGCTTGATGGGTTACTTAGGTTCTTTGGGGCTTCTTTGATGGAATGTAATCACTCAGCTGTCACAAATAATTATTTGGGGGAAAGTGATGTTTATTTGGGGGGTGATTTCTTACTCTAGATTTTTTTTTTTTTTGCTTTATACTCTTAAGTGTGGAACCAAACTTTTGGCCATTGGCAATTTAGCATAGCAACACAGTAATAAACCACTCTTTGTTACTCAAACCCATGATTTTGATTTCTTGATTTCATTATAATATAATTTCTAAGCATGTCAAAGAATACTGGAGTTTCTCTAGGGTTTTCTATACTTGTCTAAATTCAATTTCATGTTTTTATCAATTAAATCACTTTTATTGGAAGTTAAGTGGTTCCTGTTCAAACTTAGAAGACAAAATAATGTTCGGTCTCTTAATGCTAGTCCCATTGCATGCACAAACCAATCACATCAGCCTCTCATTGCTTTGAATTTTCCGTCATCCTTCTGATGGTCTGAGCAATTTCCTCTCCCTTCAAATATGTTGCTTAGGTGTGATTGTCAGTTCTTTTCCATTATCTAATTAACAGACAGAGAAGGCAGAGGCACCCCACTCCAGTATCTTGCCTGGAAAATCCCATGGATGGAGGAGCCTGGTAGGCTTCAGTCCATGGGGTTGCTAAGAGTCGGACACAACTGAGCGACTTGACTTTCACTTTTCACTTTCATGCATTGAAGGAAATGGCAACCCACTCCAATGTTCTTGCCTGGAGAATCCCAGGGATGGGGGAGCCTGGTGAGCTGCCATCTATGGAGTCGCACAGAGTCTTAGCTAAGTCTTAGTGACTTAGCAGCAGCAGCAGTAACAGAATGTTACACAGATTCATTTGGTTGTGGGTGTCTTTCTTTTTTAGTTCCTACAAAGCACTTGATTATTGTTTTTTGCAATAAAATATAGAATTTCAGTCATTCTTCCAATAACAAAGTTTGGCTTTACTAAGTTCACACTTATGTTCCATTGCTGTTTCCATTCCTTCCTTCACATATAGCAGCTTTTCATGTCAAAGCTGAATCATAGTATGAGCTTCCAAAAGATATTTTACATGGAAATTCAACTCATCATAGTTATAGATCAATGCGTATCACTTAGCATAAGGGACCACAACATGAACAACTCTGACCAAGTTTGTACAGACACAGCTACATCAACACTGACCAGCAGCTATTACAGGATACAATCAATGTCAGACTTACACTGGGTGAGGAACCTCCTGAGGAAAAGTAAAACTTGACCCACATTCACGTCAGACAAATTGGGTGGGTCTAAGAATGGGAGCTGGGAGATAAGGATGGGAGTCGAGCAGTAGAGGTCATGTTGCAAGATGCAATGGCAAAGGCCCTGCCCTGCCAGGGGAGCTTTCCTGTGAGTTCTGGCAGTATAACCAGACTCAGACTCAGTGACAAGGCATATGGGTTAGGGGAGAGGACCCAGCAACCCTGCTGTGTTGGTCCTCCCACCTTACCTAAGTGTAACACAGAAGGGAGAAGGCTTGTACTCATTTTGCATGGCCTGGTATAGTAATAAAAAAAAGATGAAGAGCAGCTGTGGTCTTGGATGGACAGATGCTTGTAGAGTAAAATGCGGCTAGATCACCTAGGCTCAGAAAGAAAAAGATTACTGGAAGCTTGCACTAATTCAGGGATATAGGCACCTCTCAGGGACTGTCCAAATATTTATTGTGCAATTCTTGTATGCAAGGTATTCTGCTTTTAAATATACTGAAATTCTTTCATAGCTCTAGCAAGGGTATATAATGTGGCCTCCTCCATAACCATGGGATGGTGATGCTGAGCAAGAGTTACATGATCTGTTTCAGTATTAAATGTCTCAGAATTTACAAAGAGATAGCAAAGAGGTGGATTTTCCCATTCCTCTCTTTTTACTTCATACCTCATAGATAGATTTTTCCCTTTCCTTTTGTTTTACCTCATAGATAGGACTTAACTAGAGTTAAGTCCTAAATTTGTTTTTCTCTAGTTTTATTGAGATATAATTGACACACAGTACTGTGTAAGTAAGTTTAAGGTATATAATGTGAAATAGTTACCCAAAGAAGTTTAGTTACATCCATCATCTCAGGTGGGAGAGGGGTTCAGGATAGGAAACATGTGTATACCCATGGCGGATTCATGTTGATGTATGGCAAAACCAATACAATATTGTAAAATAATAAATAAATAAATAAAATGACTAGAAAAAAACAAAAAAGAAAAAAAAAGAAAAAATCTCTTTCTTTTGTAATGAGAACTCTTAGGATCTACTCTGTCAACAACTTTTACATATATATTAGTCATCATGTTGTACATTAGCACTTGAAATATGGCTAGCATGACTGATTTTAAACTTTATTAAATTTAACTTTAAATATCTATATGTGGCTAATGGTACCAAATTGGGCAGCAAGAGCAGGGTAACAGGCAAGTATTAATATATTAATCTGTAAGGCTTCCTTGGTAGCTCAGTGGTAAAGAATCTGCCTGAAAATGCAGGAGATGTGGATTCGATCGCTGGGTCAGGAAGATCCCCTGGAGAAGGAAATGGCTTCCCACTCTAGTATTCTTGCATGGAGAAGCCCATGAATAGAGGAGCCTGGCAGTCTTCAGTNAAAAAACAAAGTCTGACACTGTTTCTACTGTTTCCCCATCTATTTCCCATGAAGTGATGGGGCCAGATGCCATGATCTTCGTTTTCTGAATGTTGAGCTTTAAGCCAACTTTTTCACTCTCCTCTTTCACTTTCATCAAGAGGCTTTTTAGCTCCTCTTCACTTTCTGCCATAAGGGTGGTGTCATCTGCATATCTGAGGTTATTGATATTTCTCCCGGCAATCTTGATTCCAGCTTGTGTTTCTTCCAGTCCAGCGTTTCTCATGATGTACTCTGCAGAGAAGTTAAATAAGCAGGGTGACAATATACAGCCTCGACATACTCCTTTTCCTATTTGGAACCAGTCTGTTGTTCCATGTCCAGTTCTAACTGTTGCTTCCTGACCTGCATATAGGTTTCTCAAGAGGCAAGTCAGGTCGTCTGGGATTCCCATCTCTTTCAGAATTTTCCACAGTTTATTGTGATCCACACAGTCAAAGCCTTTGGCATAGTCAATAAAGCAGAAATAGATGATTTTCTGGAACTCTCTTGCTTTTTCCATGATCCAGCAGATGTTGGCAAGTTTATCTCTGGTTCCTCTGCCTTTTCTCAAACCAGCTTGAACATCTGCAAGTTCACGGTTCACGTATTGCTGAAGCCTGGCTTGGAGAACTTTGACCATTACTTTACTAGCATGTGAGATGAGTACAATTGTGTGGTAGTTTAAGCATTCTTTGGCATTGCCTTTCTTTGGGATTGGAATGAAAACTGACCTTTTCCAGTCCTGTGGCCACTGCTGAGTTTTCCAAATGTGCTGGCATATTGAGTGCAGCACTTTCACAGCATCATCTTTCAGGATTTGAAGTAGCTTAACTGGAATTTCATCACTTCCACTAGCTTTGTTCATAGTGATGCTTTCTAAGGCTCACTTGACTTCACATTCCAGAATGTCTGGCTCTAGGTAAGTGTGAGTGATCACATCATCATGATTATCTGGGTTGTGAAGATGTTTTCTGTACAGTGCTTCTGTGTATTCTTGCCACTTCTTAAATCCTCTGCTTCTGTGAGTTCCATACCATTTCTGTCCTTTATTGAGCCCATGTTTGCATGAAATGTTCCCTTGGTATCTCTCATTTTTTTTGAAGAGATCTCTAGTCTTTCCCAGTCTATTGTTTCCCTCTATCTCTTTGCTTTGTTCTTTGAGGAAGGCTTTCTTATTTCTCCTTGATTTTCTTTAGAACTCTGCATTCAAATGCACCCTATACAAAGTTTACACAAACCAGTGGACCAACCTTAGGAGGTCAGAAACCAAAAGGAAGAAAGAAATCAACCTTGAAGCCTGGGAAAAGGAGACCTCAAACACAATAAGTTAATAATAATAATAATGTAAAGTCAGAGAACTACTACACAAATGAAGAAACAAGATAGAAACAGTGAAGTCCAAATAAATGAAGGGAAAATAGGCTAACTACCTGAAAAAGAATTCAGAATAATGATAGTAGGATGATCAAAAAGCTTAAAAACAGACTGGAGAAAATGCAAGAATCAATTAACAAAGACCTGGAAGAATTAAAGAATAAACATACAAAGACAAACAACACAATTACTGAAATTAAAAATACTGCAGAAGGAAGCAATAGCAGAATAGCTGAAAAAGAAGAACAAATCAGTGAGCTGGAAGATAAAATGGTGGAAATAACTTATGAAGAACAGAATAAAGTAAAAAGAATGAAAAGAACTTGGGATAGTCTCAGAGACTTCTGGGACAATACCAAACACACCAACATTTGAATTATAGGGCTCCCAGAAGTGGAAGAGCAAAAGAAAGGATATGAGATAATTTTTGAAGTTGAAGTTTTCTTCAAGTTGAAATTTCCCCAACATGGAAATGGAAATAGTCAATCAAATCCAAGAGGTGCAAAGAGTCCCACACAGCTTGAACCCAAGCAGAAACATGCCAAGATACATACTAATCAGGCTAATAGAGACTAAACACAAAGAAAGAACATTAAAAGCAGCAAGGGAAAAGCAACAAGTAACATACAAATGAAATGCCATACATATAACAGCTGTCTTTCAGCAGAAATTCTGCAGGCCAGAAGGGAATGGAAGATATATTTAAAGTATTGAAAGGGAACAATCTACAACCAAGATTACTATACCCAGCAGGGATCTCATTCAAAATTGATGGAGAAATAAAAAGCTTTTCAGACAAGCAAAAGTTAAGTTAAGACAATTCAGTACCACCAAACCAGCTTTACAGCAAATGTTAAAGGAACTTATATAGTCAAGAAATACAAGAGAAGAAAAAAATCTATAAAATAAACTCCAAACAATTAAAATGGAAATCAGTTCAGTTCAATTGCTCAGTTCTGTCCGACTCTTTGCGACCCCATGAATCACAGCACGCCAGGCCTCCCTGTCTATCACCAACTCCCAGAGATCACTCAAACTCTTGTCCATCGGAATGGTGATGCCATCCAGCCATCTCATCCTCAGTCGTCCCCTTCTTCTCCTGCCCCCAATCTCTCCCAGCATCAGGGTCTTTTCCAATGAGTCAACTCTTCGCATGAGGTGGCCAAAGTATTGAAGTTTCAGCTTCAGCATCAGTCCTTCCAATGAACACCCAGGACTGATATCCTTTAGGATGGACTGGTTGGATCTCCTTGCAGTCCAAGGGACTCTCAAGAGTCTTCTCCAACAACACAGTTCAAAACCATCAATTCTTCGGCACTCAGCTTTCTTCACAGTCCAACTCTCACATCCATTATGTGAAGAGTTGACTCATTGGAGAAGACCCTGATGCTGGGAGGGATTGGAGGCAGGAGGAGAAGGGGACGACAGAGGATGAGATGGCTGGATGGCATCACGGACTCAATGGACGTGAGTCTGAGTGAACTCTGGGAGTTGGTGATGGACAGGGAGGCCTGGCGTGCTGCGATTCATCGGGTCACAAACAGTCAGACACGACTGAGTGACTTAACTGAACTGAACTGAACTCCTTGGAAGAAAGTTATGACCAACCTAGACAGCATATTCAAAAGCAGAGACATTACTTTGTCAACAAAGGTCTGTCTAGTCAGATCTTTGGTTTTTCCAGTGGTCATTTATGGATGTGAGAGTTGGACTATGAAGAAAGCTGAGTGTCCAAGAATTGATGTTTTTGAACTGTGGTGTTGGAGAAGACTCGTGAGATTCCCTTGGACTGCAAGGAGATACAACCATTCCATTCTGAAGGAAATCAGCCCTGGGATTTCTTTGGAAGGAATGGTGCAAAAGCTGAAACTCCAGCACTTTGGCTACCTCATGTGAAGAGTTGACTCATTGGAAAAGACTCTGATGCTGGGAAAGATTGAAGGTAGGATGAGAAGGGGACGACAGAGGATGAGATGGTTGGATGGCATCACCCGCTCAATGGACCTGAGTTTGGGTGGACTCCGGGAGTTGGTGATGGACAGGGAGGCCTGGTGTGCTGCAGTTCATACGGTCATTGCAAAGAGACATGACTGAACAACTGAACTGAACTTTATAGGGTGAGATTTGTGCTGATTTTTTTTTTCCCCTCTTATGGGCAAAGGTGTGGGGCGGTAATCTTGTCTGTTCATGATTGTGTTTGTATTTATGTTTTGTTTGTTGTTTAAATTAGATGTTTTACACAGGCTTCTATTGTTGGTTGGGTGATGCCAGGTCTTGTATTGAAGTTGTTTCCTTTGTTGAATTCTCACTATTTGATACTCACTTGGTTTAGTTCTCTGGTAATCTAGGGGCTTTGAGTCAGTGCTCCCACTCCAAAGGCTCAGGGCTTGATCTCTTCATCTTGGAACAAATGAGAAGAAAATGACCTTTTTTTTTTTTTTTTTTCAAATCTGCTGTTGTAGTTATTTCCAGAATCTTCAGTTTCTCTGCATCCAGCATTCCTCAGGAGCTACAGTTCCTCTATCAAAAGATTAGTATTTTAAGGGAAACATTTTATGAATGTAAAGTGCTTTTTAGTGTTTTTTCTCCCCTGATGAATTTAAAGGGAAATAGTTCTAATTTCCTTGTCTACCTTCCTAAACATCACTAAGTTCTGGCATAGCTTACTTCAGTCACTAACTTAAAAGAGTTTTGTTTTCCATTTGTTTCATTTTAAATTATAAAAAGAAGTCAATAATACTTTCTGTAATTTATCTTTAAAAAGTCTTAAAAACTTTAGTAAGAGTTCATCCTGAAGTGAAGAAAAGGATGCCCAGAGGCAGAGAGTCACAAAATATTCAACTGTAGGTCTAAGTCTAGAGAGAGGAGCAAATGCAGAAACTAATAGAGCCTTTCTCAGTGTTAAGCACAACCTTAGCTTATCTTTAGGGCTTAGGCTAAACTGTTCCTTTTCTTTTTCCTTCACATACTTCAAGCTAAAAGCTGTGTGGTAGGAATGCAGTGCAAAAGGTGAAATCATCGATAGATATGCAATGTCACTTGCTTCCCAAATGTGTCAGTGGTTAGTGTCAACTGTGGTACCCTTTCTTCCTGGACCTAACAATGAATTTTAACTTTGTAAGTTAAAAGAGATGAGCCAAAGGCCATCCTTATTTAATCTTATCTCTTTAACAACTATGAATAATTAGAAAACAATTATAACACAGGAGAACAGCTGTCTGCCAGTTCTAAAGAGAAAAAAAAAGAGGAAAAGAGTACAGGAGAGATCCTATGCTATTATTTATATCATTGCATCAATATAGATACACATGTATTTCATATATATGTGTGTGTGTATAATCTCATTGGTATAAAAATTCATATAAATCCACTTAACTTATATATAAGATGAGAATTGCAAAAATAATACACTATTCTTATGTCAGAACTTAACATATGATATCACTAATGTTTAAATTTAAACATTAAATATTGAAATATTACCTTATTTTTAAAATAAATATTACCTTATTTTTCTAAGAATAATGTTCATCAAATCAAAAAAATCAGTGAATATCAGAACTTTGCTTCTGTTGGTTTTCTCCAATGTGATTATTTTTTTAAACTAACAAATGTAATATGGCAAATGAAGAATTGAGTTATTCTTAGATAGCAAAAATGCAGACTTTAATAGCTTTGGAATTTTGTGGACAACTGTTTCCAGGTGGAAAGTTTTTAAGTAGTTGGGGTTTTATCTTTTAGTTTTTGATGTCATCATTAAACATATTTAATTATTAATCATATTTAATTCTAAAAATAAAGCATTCTCAACTAATCCTTTTAAAATAACCAAGACTAGATCCCATTTAAGATCATGTCAGTCCTAATTTGTTGATACACTCAACAATTATTATTTTTTAAAATTAGTGAGCACATTTGCTTCAGTATAATGAGTCACCTAGGAGTCCATAATAGTCAGGAACTTTTTCTTTCATTGTTCTTTTCTTAATGCTTAGAGAGAAATTCATGGGCTTCTCTGGTGGCTCAGATGGTAAAGAGTCTCCCTGCAATGCAAGAAACCAAGGTTCAATTCCTGAGACAGGAAGACCTCCTGGAGAAGGAAACGGCAACTCAATCCAGTATCCTTGCCTGGAAAATCCTATGGTCAAAGGAGCTTGGCAGTCTACAGTATAGAGAGAAATTCATAAAAGGGTTTCTGTCACATGTTTATAAGTGATAGTCCAGGAAATGAACTGGCTTTCTAGACAATTACAGGACTCTTCTTTCCACTAGAGCTTCGCAGTGGTATTACATCATTTCCAGGATAAGTACCAGGGGTTTCCACTGCTCCACTGTGCAAAAATGGCTAGAGAGGAATTGCATTGGAAACAGAATCCTATTTTGCTATTTTCATCCTAAATCCTACAAAGTAGAAAAACGGTAGTGATATGGAGGAAGAAGAGCCATGCAACACAGTAGTAGAATTAGTGGAAGACTCACTGCTTGCTCACAACTCTCCCATTCCCTATATAACATGTTCTGTATATCCTGGATTCCTCCACAAACAGGGGTAAAGTAGGTTGTCTAGGATGGGTTTGAAAAATAGTAATAATTGATTTCCTTACTGGCCACTCTATTCTTCATCTAGGGAATAGTGAACATGGCACAGACAGATTTTTAGTGAAAGAACAAATCATATCACAAATGAAATATATTCCACCTAAAGATAGCTATTTTATCTTCATAGACTCCTAGAGTATATGAGCTCTGAAAATATGGGTAGCTTCTGTCTTCTTTATTGAATACAACATCCAATATAATATCTAAGCACATGGTAGAGAAATGAAAAAAGTGATCAGAGGAAAGAATTGATACTGACATGATGCAAAAAGTATTTGCATAAGACAGCAAAGAAAAATTTTTTTCCATAAATTAAGATGTGAGCAGTTTTAAGGTGGAATGATATTAAAATAAATAATATATAAAAGAACAGATGTGTTCTTATTTTAAAATATGTAAAACACATTTTGAGGGGAACTTAAAAGGAAAATTCCATGTCATTTTTGCTTTTCTAACTCAAAATTTATCAAAAATTATATCAGTTATAATATAGTCTTACTATATACTGTAACCATTAGAGCATGAGGTTAAAAGAAGGCATGATTTTATTACCATTTATCCTATGAATTCAGTCTTACAGATAAGATGTTACTAAATCTGATATACAGATTTTTAAAAATAAAGTATAGAAAGTTACTGCTATTTAGTTCTTTGGCCCATTTTTTGATTGGGTCGTTTATTTTTCTGGAATTGAGTTGCATAAGTTGCTTGTATATTTTTGAGATTAGTTGTTTGTCAGTTGCTTCATTTGCTATTATTTTCTCCCATTCAGAAGGCTGTCTTTTCACCTTGCTTATAGTTTCCTTTGTTGTGCAGAAGCTTTTAATTTTAATTAGATCCCATTTGTTTATTTTTGCTTTTATTTCCAGTATTCTGGAAAGTGCCAAAGAAGATATATGGATGGCTAACAAACACATGAAAAGATGCTCAACATCACTCATTATCAGAGAAATGCAAATCAAAACCACAATGAGGTACCATTTCACACCAGTCAGAATGGCTGCGATCCAAAAGTCAACAAGCAATAAATGCTGGAGAGGGTGTGGAGAAAAGGGAACCCTCTTACACTGTTGGTGGGAATGCAAATTAGTACAGCCACTATGGAGAACAGTGTGGAGATTCCTTAAAAAATTGCAAATAGAACTGCCTTATGACCCAGCAATCCCACTGCTGGGCATACACACTGAGGAAACCAGAATTGAAAGAGACACATGTACCCCAATGTTCATCGCAGCACTGTTTATAATAGCCAGGACATGGAAACAACCTAGATGTCCATCAGCAGATGAATGGATAAGAAAGCTGTGGTACATATACACAATGGAGTATTACTCAGCCATTAAAAAGAATACATTTGAATCAGTTCTAATGAGATGGTTGAAACTGGAGCCTATTATACAGAGTGAAGTAAGCCAGAAAGAAAAACACCAATACAGTATACTAACACATCTATATGGAATTTAGAAACATGGTAATGATAACCCTGTATGTGAGACAGCAAAAGAGACACAGATGTATAGAATGGACTTTTGGACTCTGTGGGAGAGGGAGAGGGTGGGATGATTTGGGAGAATGGCACTGAAACATGTATACTATCATGTAAGAAATGAATCGCCAGTCTATGTTCGATACAGGATACAGGATGCTTGGCGCTGGTGCACAGGGATGATCCAGAGAGATGATATGGGGTGGGAGGTGGGAGGGGGGTTCAGGATTGGGAATTCATGTATACCCGTGGCAGAATCATGTCAATGTATGGCCAAACCAATACAGTATTGTAAAGTAAAATAAAATAAAAATAAAAATTATAAATAAATAAAAAGAAAGTTACTGCTGAAAAATTATGTTGATAATACAATAATAACACATTCTAGTAATATTAGTATAGTAAAAGATACAAATAATTTATTTTTAAACTTGATGCCTTTTACAAAAAGGTGAAAGAAGACCAAGCTACATGGAAAACACTAAAGTAGTAGTTTAGAACACTCTAAGGGCAGAAAGAGTAACCCAAGAAAGGATTTTAAATCAAAGGGTGGTTCCAAAGTTGGGCCTTAGTCGCTCTAGGGCATTGGCAGCCTTTGCTGAGATGCAAATTTGGTCTGACAGTAGGCAATTTTGTTAAGTACTGGGACTAATGGTAAAATAAGAAGAAGTGCTTGGACTTAGTATGGACTCCAGAAACAGTTTCACAAAAATGTTTCTGAAGAGCAGGTGCCATCTGGCTTTCAGATAACAGAGGACCAAAACCTAGGAGGCCTCTGTGAAATCTATGCCTCCCCAAAAACTAAAGAGAGGGACCAATATCTTACAGTGTTATTTAGGGGCCTGCATATGGTAATATAGATGAAACAATAGGTGGTCAGTTGAATTTTCAAACATTTCATCTCAAACTGAGAGCTGTTTTCTAGACACCACTAACAGTGGAATAAAAGGTTAAAAAACCATGGGTATGTGTGTGTGTGTATATATATATATATATATATATATATATATATATCTGAATATATATCGTGTATGTGTGTGTGTGTGTGAATGTATATATTCAGGAAATCAACCCTGAATACTCATTGGAAGGACTGATGCTGAAGCTCCAGTATTTTGGTCATCTGATGTAAACAGCTGACTCATTGGAAAAGTCCCTGATGCCAGGAAAGATTGAGGGCAAAAGGAGAAGAGGACCTCAAAGGATGAGATGGTTGGATGGTATCACTGATGCAATGGGCATGAACTTGGGCAAACTCCTGGAGATGATGAGGGACAGGGAGGCCTGGCATGCTGCAGTCTATGCAGTTGTAAAAAGTTGGACACAACTGGGCAACTGAACAACAACTATATATATATAGATAGATAGATAATAGATAGATAGTTGTTTAGTCCCTAAATCAAGTCCATCTCTTTTGCAACCCCACGGATTGTGGCTCTCCAGGCTCCTCTCTTCATGGGATTTCCCAGGCTAGAATACTGGAGTGGGTTGCCATTTCCTTTTCCAAGGGATCTTTCCAAACCAGGGATTGAACCCATGTCTCCTGCACTGGAAGGCAGATTCTTTACCACTGAGCAACCAGGGAAGTCCATATGTATGCACATATATAACTTAAGTGTATATTATATTCATATATAATAGACATATAAAATATGCATATAATATTAATCATAATGGAAATAATTGATAATATGATTGAACAGCAACCATGTGTCAGATTCATCATGGCCACTATACATAGATTATCTCACTTAGGCCTTACAACAATTTTATGAGGAGCTATTGCCATTCTCATTTTATATTACATAAAAATTTTGAGGTATAGAGAGTTTGAAGAACTTGCAAACTCCCAAGGTCCAGTTATTTACTTAGTACAACTGGCTTTCTAAATTGGGTCCACCTGAAAATATGCACCACACTAATATTTGTTAGGCTTTATTGTTTTCAGAGCTACTGGGAAAAGGTAGAGTTGTCTACAGGCAGCAGAATACTCACTGAATACAGTAGACCAAGGTTGGGGTAGGGACTGGGGATAAGTAGACATCCATACACTTCTGAACTTTGAGACTTGTTCAGATTTGATTCATATTGTTTTTCTACAAAGATTATATTACTAATAATTAGTCATTTATTAATTATCTTTTACTGTTTTGTTACTAAAAATATAATCTGGACTCCTTTAGTCCTCTGTAACTTTCTATTAAAAGCCTATGGATGCATACACACCAAGAATACAGATAGTCCAAAACATGATGAGCCTCAAAATGCACTCTTAAAATTTTGTAAAACAGAACTGAAGAGAAATTTATTTATAAGACTGATTCAGCATGTCAGGTTTATCCACCTCCATACGTTTTCACTTGAACCATCTGTAATTCTATTTCTAGGATACTAATTCCATTTTTATTTGTTTAAATTGGGAGAAAATTATTAAATTGTGAAGCATGGAATTGTAATAATCCTTTTAGTGTATGCTTAATAAATTTATTTATATGATAGTAATGTGTCTCCAAATATTGTAGGTACCTTTAATCTTAACAGCATTAGTCAGTGATTATTTTCTGTATTTGCCTAACACCTAACAGTTGGATAAAACCTGAAAATTTCAATCTTTTGGAATCTTTTTTTACTTGGTGCCACAAATACTGACATTTGATCTTTATGAAGTGTGGTCGAGTTGGTCAGATGCATACCAGTATACTTTTTCTCTTTTCCTGGGCATGTAGTTCATACATATTTAATTTGCTAGTCTACTTTGCAATTGGGTTGGATCTAATGACAATTTTAGTCAATGGAAAGTGAGTGGCAAAGCATGTGCCATTTCAAGGCCTTCATCATCAAAATCACTTGCATATATTTCCTTATATTTATTATCTGCTGATTAACTCAAGTGGTGACTACAATTGCCACCTCAGAGTAAACTGGGAAGCCACATTTAATACAGTAGAGTTACTGTGTGGTTTTTCCAGTGGTCATGTATGAATGTGAGAGTTGGATTGTGAAGAAAGCTGAGTGCCAAAGAATTGATGCTTTTGAACTGTGGTGTTGGAGAAGACTCTTGAGAGTCCCTTGGACTGCAAGGAGATCCAACCAGTCCATCCTAAAGGAAATCATTCCTGAACATTTATTGGAAGGACTGATGCTGAAGCTGAAACTCCAATACTTTGGCCACCTGATGCAAAGAGCTGACTCATTTGAAAAGACTCTGATGCTAGGAAAGATTGAGGTCAGGAGAAGAAGGGGAAAACAGAGGATGAGATGGTTGGATGGCATCACCGACTTAATGGACATGGGTTTGGGTGGACTCCGTGAGTTGGGGATGGAGAGGGAGGCCTGGTGAGCTGTGGTCCATGAGGTCGCAAAAAGTCGGTCACGACTGAGCTACTGAACTAAACTGAACTGTTGCTTGTGTCTCCACTGTTGTTAAGGAGGAGAGAAGAGCAACTTTCTCACCCCCACTGCCAAGTTCCCTATCGTTAAACTGCCTTGTCAGCAACAAGTTTCCATCATGTTCATCTTTTATTTTCACAGCCTGGTCTACTCTAACTTATATCTTAGATGACTGATTATTTTTTTTTTCCATTCTTATACAGACATCTACACTTGACTCCTTTTCTTTCAAGGACTTAATACTGTATCAGTTTCCAGTCACTTGAGAAGCATTTCTGAGGGCCATGAGAATGTTTCTTACAGACCTTCTTCCTCAGGGAGTGAAATTAACCAAGGGCCTCATACTGCATTTGGAAATCCATCATCTCATTTGAGATGACATACCACCTGCCACAGTTACTCAGTGAATGAGTATGGCAGTACTAAACCAATCTGTTCCTGGGAAATCCAAGATGTCCCTGACAGTTTAATTTGACTAGAAGACAGTACACTAGGTTTGCCAACCTAGCTTGCAGGGCTAGCTTGCAGATATATCAAGGTCTTCTGCATCTTCCTTTCACCCAGTGTCAGACTTGCATGGTGATCTGATGACTCTCCTAGCCTTCCCCAGCTGGTCTAGCCTTATCTAACTCCTCCCTCTTTCTTTCATACTGGTATTTTCTTCTACAAAAAGATCGTGCCCATTCATTCTATGTTTCTCAGAAGACCAGAATAAATGTAGATACTCTCTATGAACAGATGGTATATTGGATTACTTGGGATACCTTTTTTTATGCTTTCCAAGGTGCTGTAACAAAATATCACAGGCTGGATAGAATGTGTTGTCTCACAGTTATGGAAGCTAGACATCCATGATATAAGTGTTGGCAAGGTTGGTTCCTTCTGAAGATTGTGGCGATGCATGAGTTTCTTTCCTCTCTCCTAGTTTTTGGTGGTTTTCTGGTGATCTTTTGTGTTCCTTGGCTTGTAGATGTATCACTCCAGTCTCTGTCTTCATCTTCAAATGACATTCTTCTTGTGTACACTTTTGTGTCCAAATTTCTGCTTTTATAAGGACACTCATCAAACTGGACTAAGGCCCTATCTAACGACCTCATATGACTTGATTACCACTGGAAAAACCATATTCCAAATAATGTATACTGGTTATTAGATCCCCAATATATCTTTCTTCTGGTAGGAAGTACAAAATTGAACCTATAATACAACTATCAATCAACCACAGAATGTTTCCCATATAAGTAGGAATTAGCAAATGATATACTCATGACTTTTTCCTACCTGATATCTCAGCTTGATAAAATCCTTGGATTATTATAAAAGTAAATATAAAACATTGTCCTTTATCTTTCAAAATACTTTAAAAACCTGTGGAAATATGACTATACAGTTCATCAAGCCAATAAAATTCTTTTCATGATACATACAATTTTTACTACAACACAATCCAAATATGAGGGCCAAAATCTAACAAATAAACCAACTTGCTAAAGATGTACCTAGGAGATAACAATTTTTAACTTGATTTGAACTGCTTATTATAGATTTTTCTTTGATGCAGTATGATGACAGACCTCTAGTGGAAATTTGATGTTCTTAAAGTGATTTATTGTTTACTTTTCACAATGAAAACACACTATGCACAAGATGCTGATACATCCCTGTCCCTTTCCCTTGGGGTTTAACCATCTGAAACACACAAAACAGAACAAATGGCCAAGTGTGTATTGTTTCTTTTCATAATGAAATGAAAACTTGTAAGCATACCATAAATCATCACATTACTTCAAGCAAACTGGGAATTCTACTCATTTATTCAAAAATACCTTGGGATATCTTTTAAACCTCAGTCTCAGGGCCAGGACCTAAAGATAAAAAAGACTAAAGAAAAGTGTTCTCTCAGGGATCTCACAATTACCATAGAGAATAAATACATTAACTGTATTAACCTGGTAAATGTGATACTACAGGATTGTACCAGAATCCCACAGGGACAATTAAACAAAAGGAAGAAAACCACAGTATCAAGTTTCTGCTATTTTAAAATTGCATTTGATTGCTGTCTCTCCTAATCTGTTCAAATTTTCCACTAAAACACAATGAAATAAACACAAAAAAGCTCATATGAATATTTAATACTAAGACCAATAGCTCATATGCCTCAAGAAATGGTGGAGAATTTTGATAAATTTCAAAGTAGTTTCAGATGGCCCATCAGAGTTCTAAAGCTATGAACACAAGCTCCATGTCTATTTGTTGCTTTTATTTCAATAGAGTTTACCATATTTGTGGGTATGTGTGTGTTTTCTTTATAGGTGCTTTATTTCAAGGGTTATTAATTTTAATGTAGTTATATTGATATTTTATTTTATGCTTCAACAACTATTTAAACTTGTGAGTACCTCTAAAAGAACAAACATTTTTTACCTAATAGTCAAATATATTTAAAAGTACCATGTTTATTAAACATTCATTGTGTTCCAACTGTGCTTCAGCTGTTGAATTAGAATATTTGCAGAACATAGTCCTAGCCCTGAGAAAATTCAAAGTCATGTGTTTGAAACAGATAAAGAAACCAACAATAGCAATATAGAGTCATAAAGCCTTCAAAAATGATAGACTTATAGAGAAATAGAGTAATTTAGAAGAGAGTCCCAAAACTTTGAGGAGTGATACTGGTGTTATGGAAATATCACTCTGGCTATGGGAAATAAAATACTTTACTGAATTCAAATGGCATAAGTATCAATTTAAGAATTAAGCATGTGAGGATTGAGAACAAGGGCTATTAGCTGAAGAGAGATAATTTTCACAAGGAAGGAGAAAAAGAGAGAGAGAAAGAAAGAGATGAGATTGGGGTAGGGGAAGAAAGGAAAGGAGGGGAGCAAGTGAGGCAGGGAGGAGAAGAGAAGAAGAGGACATGTGGTACCATCAGAGAACTGGAAACTACCTGGACAATGGTGGACAATGTGTAGAGCGTGCAGAAGGGACCTATGATGAACCTAGAGAAAGTCTAAGGCTGGATCATGAAGGGGTTTGCACACCATGCTAAGGAATAGTGTGTTACTCATAAAGATAACAGGGAGCCATGACTGCTTTAAGGCCATAAAATAATATTGATGTTTTATAAATATCTCTCTGGTAAATGACTCAAGTGGAGAAGTTCAGAAGTAGGAAGATCAGGAAGGAACAATTGCCAAAATAAGCTAAGTAGAAACAGAAGCACAGCCTGAAAGTCAGTGACAGACAGTAGAGAAGGAAGACCTAGATTATGGAGTATTAAAAATAGAAAACTGGCTTCTATAACTGATTAAATACATGTGGATTTAAGGGTAAAAATGAAAATGATTTTCAGAATTCTAACTTGGGCAAATGAACCAATTGTGGTAGCATTTAGGAAAGAAAAACAGATCTGTATGAGGAAATAATTCAAAACGTTGATTCTTGTTCATCTACAGCATTAACTTTTTCTGAAAATAAAAATGTAGCTTCTGTTATTGACTGTATTTATCATATTGATTCTTCTTCAATGTCACTGTCAGTATGACAGAGAAGTATTTAAGTATTTAGTATGTTTTTACTAAACGGATTAGTGTTCAATGTAATGCATGTTTGTACCTAACCAGGAAAAAGTATTTGTGTAAAGCTGTAAAATCTCACTAAAGGATTTCAAAGTCTTTTTACATTCAATAAATTCTCAATGGTAATTTGAAAAAGATGATTCCATAAGCATGCACTGTCCAGAATATCTTCCAATGTACTTCTGACCACTTACTATGGAAGGTGAAGGTGAAGGTGAAGTCGCTCAGTCATGTCCGACTCTTTCAACCCCGTGGACTGTAACCTATTAGGCTTCTCCGCCCATGGGATTCTCCAGGCAAGAATACTGAAGTGGATTGTCATTTCCTTCTCCAGGAATTCTTTCTGACCCAGGGATCGAACCCGGGTCTCCCGCATTGGAGGCAGACGCTTTAACCTCTGAGCCACCAGGGAAGCCCTACTTACTATGCATATCTAGAAGTAAAATTTCAGTAATTTATTAATTTCTCATGAAATATATTTTCTCCCTTGGAAAGAAAACTTTTTTTTTTTGGATAAATGTGATGTTTTGATTAAATGGCCACTTATTTTTTAGCCATAATTTCACTAGCACATTCAAACTAGCTCATTTAATGCTCAACAAAGAGCAAGAGCACTTTCAGTGAAAATATAAGACTAATAACAAGAGCAGTAATAATAAAGAAACAAACAGAAGGTATATGGCAGAGTAAGATAACTATGTATACTGTGATATATACAATAAAATAAACATGATATTCCATATGTTTATGGACTATTCTCCTATAATCTTTAAGCAGAAGAATTTAAAACATCTAATGTATTTACTTGCTACATATAATACAGAAATTTCAGCCAAAAAGCTGATAATTATATACAGAAACAAACCATTCTTGGGGGGAAAAAAGGCAAACTTCAAACTGTGTCACACAGAGAGAAGGATTGAGAACACTCCTATCATTTCTTTAAATTAAACTTAAATGAATGCACAGTATACCTTTTGAAAGCACTAAGTACTTAGTACAGGTGTAATAGGAAATTTTTCTCCAGAGATTACTTCTCTAGCAGACCAAGTGGTGCTTACAGTAATTTAAAGCTAAAGTGGCATTTCCTTAGCTGTTATCAACTGCACTTCTATGACTTAAATGTTTTCCTCAAAAGACCAGGTACAGCTAGTAGAGTTTCTGCTGAGCATACTTGAAAGCCTTCTAAACTGGAAAGAAAAATTGCCTTAGTTTATGTGGAAATTCTCCCATCATTGAAGTCTAAATTTTCAAAAGAGCAGCCAGCAAGCTTTAAAATAAATAAATATGCCATGAAATAAAGGCTCATAACAAAAGCTTCTCTGTTGCTCCCAGCACCAGAGAACAACTGGAAGTCACTACAAGCTCTGGTCTAGGTATAGTGAGCAAAACAGACATTTGGTCAGCAATTATCATAGTCATCATCAGTCAGTCAGTGGAGGCTAACCACTGGTATCATATCCAGAAAGGCAGATAGTTTAAAAGAGAGACCAAGGAAAGACAAAGACAGCAAACCACTTTCAACAAAAAAGAGACTGGACAAATGCTCAATAAGTGCTTTTGCAGGAGTGAAACAAGACACCACACACTACCAAGGAAAGAGACAACACCAAAAGTCCAACCAAGTTGCTAAACAAATAAAAATAAATAACAAAAACAAGTCTCTGTTAGGACAGAGTCACCTGTCTCCTGAGAAATCTGTATGCAGGTCAAGAAGAAACAGTTAGGACTGGACATGGAAAAATAGACTGGTTCCAAATCAGAAAAGGAGTATATCAAGGGTGACAATATGTCACCCTGCTTACTTAACTTACATGCAGAGTACATCATATGAAACGCTGGGCTGGATGAGGCACAAGCTGAAATCAAGATTGCCAGGAGAAATATCAATAAGCACAGATATGCAGATGACACCACCCTTATGGTAGAAGGTGAAGAAGAACTAAAGAGCCTCTTGATGAAAGTGAAAGAGGAATGAAAAAGCTGGCTTAAAACTCAACATTCAAAAACAAAGATCATGGCATCCAGTCCCATCACTTCATGAAAAATAGAAGGGGAAACAATGGAAACAGTGACAGACTTTCTTTTCTTGGGCTCCAAAATCTCTGCAGATGGTGGCTGCAGACATGAAAATAAAAGATAATTGTTCCTTGAAAGAAAAGCTATGACAAATATAGACAGCATATTAAAGAGCAAAGACATTACGTTGCTGACAAAGGTCCATCTAGTAAAAGCTATGTTTTTTTTCAGTAGTCATGTATGGATGTGAGAGTCATGCCATGAAGAAAGCTGAGTGCTGAAGAATTGATACTTTTGAACTCTGGTGTTGTAGAAGACTCTTGAGAGTCCCTTGAACTGCAAGGAGATCAAACCAGTCAATCCTAAAGGAAATCAACCTTGAATATTCATTGGAAGGACTGATGCTGAAGCTGAAACTCCAATACTCTGCCACCTGATATGAAGAACTGACTCATTGGAAAAGAACCTGATGTGGGCAAAGATTGAAGGCAGGAGGAAAAGGGGAAGACAGAGGAAGAAATGGTTGGATGGCATCATCAACTTGATGAACATGAGTTGAGCAAGCTCTGGGAGTTGGTGATGGACAGGGAAACCTGGCATTGTACAGTCCATGGGGTCACAAAGAGTTGGCCATGACTGAGCAACTAAACTGAACTGATTATTATCTGGAGTTGCTAAAATATAGTAACTAAAAACCCCAGATTCGGCAATAACAAAAAATTGCAAGACATGCAAAGAACTAGAAAGTATGATTCATATACCATGAATGGAAAAGCAAGAGATATAAGCTACCTCTAAAGGGGCCCTGTTGGTGAATCTAAAAGGGTAAGATGTCAGAGAAGCTCTTATAAACATGTTTTCAAGGAAAATACATTTAAAGAAATAATGAAAAGTCTGATGATTGTGTAAAGATAGAAACTGCATAAAAATGAAAAAATAGAAATTCTGGAGTTTAAAATAACAGCAATAGAAATGAAAAATTCACTATCAGGTTTCAAAAGTCGATTTGAGCTGGTAAAAGAAAGACTCAATTAACTTCAAGATAAAACAATAGAAATTAGACAATCCAAATAACATGAATAAGAAATTAAAGAAAGATAAACAGAAATTCAGAAAAATGTGGGACACCATTATATACACTCATATATGCATAAAGGGGTGACTACCTAGTGGTAAGGAATCCACCTGCCAATTCAAGAGATGTGAGTTGATTACTGGGTCAGGAAGATCACTTGAAGTAAGAAATGGCAACCCAATGCAGTATTTTTTGTCTGGAAAATTCTATAGACAGGGGAGCCTCGTGGGCTACAGTCCATGGGCTCACAGAGTCCAACAAGACTGAGTGACCTATCCTGCATGCCTGCAGGCATAAAGAGAATATGAGGAAGAGAGGAGAAGGAAAAAGGAGAAGAAAAATATTTACAGAAATAATTGCAAAAATATTCCCAAATTTGATTAAAAACAATTCACACAACCAATAGGCGCAATAAATTCTAAGTACAATAAACATGAATTGATCTACATGCAGACATATTGCTGTAAAAATGTTGATAGCCAAAGGAAAAATAAATGTAGGAGAACCCAATGTCCAAAAATCAGTAGCGGTGGCCGTGAGGAGATACCTCATATCCAAGGTAAGGAGTAGCAACTGTGCTTTGTTAGAGCAGCTGTGAAGAGATACCCCACATCGAAGGTAAGAGAAACTCCAGTAGGATGGTAAGTGCTAAGAGAGGGCATCAGAGGGCAGACAGACTGAAATCACAATCACAGAAAACTAGCCAATCTAACCAAATGTAACACAACATTGTCTAATTCAATGAAACTAAGCCATGTCATGTAGGGCAACCCAAGAAGGATGGGTCATAGTGGAGAGCTCTGACAAAATGTTGTCCACTGGAGAAGGGAATGGCAAACCGCTCAGTATTCTTGCCTTGAGAACCCCATGAACAGTATGAAAAGGCAAAAAGATAGGACACTGAAAGATGAACTGCCCGGGTCGGTAGGTGCTCAATATGCTACTGGAGATCAATGGAGAAATAACTACAGAAAGAATGAAGAGACAGAGCCAAAGCAAAACACACAGTGGTGGATGTGACCGGAGATGGAATCAAGGCAAGAATGCTGTAAAGAGCAATATTGCACGGGAACCTGGAATGTTAGGTCCATGAATCAAGGCAAATTGGAAGTGGTCAAACAGGAGATGGCAAGAGCTAACATCGACATTCTAGGAATCAGCGAACTAAAATGGACAGGAATAGGTGAATTTAACTCAGATAACCATCATATCTACTATTGTGGGCAAGAATCCTTTAGAAGAAATGGAGTAGCCATTATAGTCAACAAGAGAGTCCAAAATGCAGTACTTGGATGCAATCTCAAAAATAACAGAATGATCTCTGTTCATTTCCAAGGCAAAATATTCAATATCATGGTAATCCAAGTCTATGCCCCGACCAGTAATGCTGAAGAAGCTGAAGTTGAATAGTTCTATGAAGACCTACAAGACCTTCTAGAACTAACACCCCAAAAAGATGTCTTTTTCATTATAGAGAATTGGAATGGAAAAGTAGGAAGTCAAGAAACACCTGGAGTAACAGGCAATTTGCCCTTGGAGTACAAAATGAAGCAAGTCAAAGGCTAATAGAGTTTTGCCAAGAGAACACACTGGTCATAACAAACACCCTCTTCCAACAATACAAGAGAAGATTCTACACATGGACATCATCAGAGGGCCGACACCGAAATCACACTGATTATATTCTTTGCAGCCAAAGATGGAGAAGCTCTGTCTATACAGTTAGCAAAAACAAGACAGGGAGCTGACTGTGCCTTAGATCCTTATTTTCAAATTCAGACTTAAATTGAAGAAAGTAGGGAAAACCACTAGACCATTCACTGAGTGAAGTCACTTAGTCGTGTCTGACTCTTTGTGACCCATGGACTATAGCCCACCAAGTTCCTCTGTCCCTGGGGTTCTTCAGGCAAGAATACGGGAGTGGGTTGCCATTTCCTTCTTCCCGGGATCTTCCTGACCCAGGGATCGAACCCAGGTCTCCCACATTGCAGGCAGATGCTTTAACCTCTGCACCACTATGGAAGCCCACTTCAAGTATGACCTAAATCAAATCCTTTATGATTATACAGTGGAAGTGAGAAATAGATTTAAGGGACTAGATCTGATAGACAGAGTGCCTGATGAACTATGGACGAAGGTTTCTGACATTGTACAGGAGACAGAGATCAAGACCATCACCAAGAAAAAGAAATGCAGAAAAGCAAAATGCCTGTCTGAGGAGGCTTTACAAATAGCTGTGAAAGGAAGAGAAGCAAAAAGCAAAGGAGAAAAGGAAAGATATAAGCATCTGAATACAGAGTTCCAAAGAATAGCAAGGAGAGATTAGAAAGCCTTCCTCAGTGATTAATGCAAAGAAATAGAGGAAAACAACAGAATGGGAAAGACCAGAGATCTCTTCAAGAAAATTAGATACCAGGGAATATTTCATACAAAGATGGGCTCAATAAAGGACAGAAATGGTATGGGCCTAACAGAAGCAGAAGATATTAAGAAGAGGTGGCAAGAATACACAGAAGAACTGTACAAAAAAGATCTTCACGACCCAGATATCATGATGGTGTGATCATTCACCTAGAGCCAGACATCCTGGAATGGGAAGTCAAGTGGGCCTTAGGAAACATCACTATGAACAAAACTAGTGGGGGTGATGGAATTCCAGTGGAGCTATTACAAATCCTGAAAGATGATCCTGTAAATGTACTGTGCGCAATATGCCAGCAAATTTGGAAAACTTAGCAGTGGCCACAGGACTAGAAAAGGTCAGTTTTATTCCAACCCCAAAGAAAGGCAATGCCAAAGAATGCCCAAAATACCACACAATTGCACTCACCTCACCCGCGAGCAAAATAATGCTCAAAATTCTCCAAGCCAGGCTTCAGCAGTATGTGAACCATGAACTTCCAGATGTTGAAGCTGGTTTTAGAAAAGGCAGAGGAACTACAGAACAAAATGCCAACATCCCCTGGATCATCAGAAAAGCAAGAGGGTTCCAGAAAAACATCTATTTCTGCTTTGTTGACTATGCAAAAGCCTTTGACTGTGTGGATCACAATAAACTGTGGAAAATTCTGAAAGAGATGGGAATACCAGACCACCTGACCTGCCTCCTGAGAAATCTGTATGCAGATCTGGAAGCAACAGTTAGAACTGGACATTGAACAACAGACTGGTTCCAAATAGGAAAAGGAGTACATCAAGGCTGTATATTGTACATTGCTTATTTAACTTATATGCAGAGTACATCATGAGAAATGCTGGGCTGGATGAAGCACAAGCTGAGATCAAGATTGCCGGGAGAACTATCATTAACATCAGATATGCAGATGACACCAGCCTTATGGCAGAAAGTGAAGAAAAACTAGAGAGCCTCTTGATGAAAGTGAAAGAGGAGAGTGAAAAAGTTGGCTTAAAGCTCAACATTCATTAAACTAGGATTATGGCTTCTGGTCCTATCACTTCATGGCAAATAGATGGGGAAACAGTGGAAACAGTGTCAGACTTTATTTTTGGGGGCTCCAAAATCCCTGCAGATGGTGATTGCAGCCATGAAATTATAAGACGCTTACTCCTGGAAGGAAAGTTATGACCAACCTAGACAGCATATTAAGAAGCAGAGATATTACCTTGTCAAAAACGTCTGTCTAGTCAAGCTATGGTATTTCCAGTGGTCATGGATGGATGTGATAGTTGGACTATAAAGAAAGCTGAATGCCAAAGAATTGATGCTTTTGAACTGTGGTGTTGGAGAAGACTCTTGAGAGTCCCTTGGACTGCAAGGAGATCCAACCAGTCCATCCTAAAGGAGATCAGTCCTTAGTGTTCATTGGAGGGACTGATGTTGAAGCTAAAGCTCCAATACTTTGGCCACCTGATGCAGAGAACTGACCTACTGGAAAAGACCCAGATGCTGGGCAAGATTGAAAGCAGTAGGAGAAGGGGACAACAGAGGATGAGATGGTTGGACAACATCACTGGCTCAATGGACATGAGTTTGAGTGAACTCCAGGATTTGGTGATGGAAAGGGAGGCCTGGTGTGCTGCAGTCCATGGGGTCGCAAAGAGTTGGACACAACTGAGTGACTGAACTGACCTGAAGTGTCTTTTTTTATATAAAAAGCTCTTAAATCAATAACCTACACTTTCTCGTTAAGATCCTGGGGGGAAAAGGGGCAAATTAAAGCTAAAGCAAACAGAAGAAAGATATTAATAAATATTGTAGCAAAATTAATAAAATAGAAATAATTAAAACAATAGAAAACATCAAGTAAAGATTCTTGAGGAAAAAAGTTTTAATGATAAACCTTCCAATAGTCTGACCAAGAGCAAACTAGAGAAGTCTCAAATTAGCAAACTCAGGATAAAAGAGGAGAAATCAGTACTGACATTACAGAAATATATGAGATCACAAGGTATAATATAAACAACTAGATGCCAACAAATTGTGTAGCTGAAATAAACAAATTCATGAATTTAACTATAAAAAGAAAGAGAGTGAATTAGTAATTTTGAAATTTCCCACAAAGAAAAACCCCAGTCCCAGAGCATGGCTTCTTTGGTGGATTTTACCAATCATTCTAAGAAGAATTAATACTATTATTTAAAAGCTCTTCCAAAAGAACAGAAAAGGAGAGAACATTTCTTAATTAATTCCATGAGGTCGTTAAAACCTTGATTCAAAACATGCCAATGTCACCACATCAAAAAAGAAAAGAAAAATGCAAACCAATATTTCTAGTTGATATAGATATAAAAATTCCCAACAAAATGTTAGGAATCCACATCCAGCAACATATAAGATTATACATCACAACCAAGTGGGATTTATTCCAGAAATGCAAGACTGTATTAACATATAAAACCCAAGTAAAGTAATATATCATATAAGAAGAATAAAGAACAATAGTCACTTAACTATCTCAATAGACACAAGAAAGTCATCTTATAAAATCTAACACACTTTCATCTAAAAATCCTCAATAAATGAGAAATAGAAGTTCCCTTCTTCATTTTTACTATTAAAATCCACAGATAGCATCATGCACTATTCAGTGAAAACTAAGTGCTATCCCATAAGGTCTGGAACATGACAAGGATTTCCACTCTCCTCACTTCTATTCAAATTTTACCTGTTTCTAGCCAGCACAAGTAGGCAAAAAAGGTGAAGGTGAAGTCGCTCAGTCGTGTCCGACTCTTTGCAACCCCATGGACTGTAACCTACTAGGTTTCTCCGTCCATGAGATTCTGCAGGCAAGAATACTGGAGTGGATTGCCATTTCCTTCTCCAGGGGATCTTCCCGACCCAGGGATCGAAGCTGGGTCTCCCGCATTGGAGGCAGACGCTTTAACCTCTGAGCCACCAGGGAAGAATAAAAAAAGCATCCAGATTGGAAGGAAGAAGTAAAACTATTTTCAATTGGTATGGTCTTCCATATGTAGAAAATTCTAATGCATTCATTAAAAAAAACCTATTAAAACTAAAAAGTTCAACAAGGTTTCAGGGAATAAGATCAATATACAACAGTCATTTGTATTTCTATATACTATCAGTGAACAATCCAAAATGATACCAGAAAAATTATTCCATTTACTCTAGTACAAAAAACAAACAAACAAAAGGTTTAGAAGCAAATTTAACAAAAGAAGCATACGATTTGGACCCTGAAAACTACAAATCACTGTTGAAAGTATTAATAACCTAAATAAATTGGAAGTCATTCCATGTTTACAAACTGGATGGTTTACAGTGTTAAGAGGGCTTCCTTGGTGTCTCAGACAGTAAACAATTTGTCCAGGTTAATTGTTAAAATGAAAATATTTACTAAGTTCATCTACGGATTCAGCACAGTATCTATCAAACTCCTGCCAATTTTTTTTCAGAAATTAAAATAACAATCCTTAAAACTTGTTTCTGCTGCTGCTACTGCTGCTGCTAACTCATTTCAGTCATGTCCGACTCTGTGTGACCCCATAGATGGCAGCCCACCAGGCTCCCCTGTCCCTGGGATTCTCCAGGCAAGAACACTGGAGTGGGTTGCCATTTCCTTCTCCAATGCATGAAAGTGAAGTTGCTCAGTTGTGTCCAGCTCTTAGCGACCGCATGGACCGCAGCCTCCCGGGCTCCTCCGTCCATGGGATTTTCCAGGCAAGAGTACTTGAGTAGGGTACCATGATGCACACTAGCCAAAACAAACTTGAAAGAAAGAGAAAAATTTGACAAATCATACTTTCTGATTTTCAAACCTTCTACAAAGTCACAAAAATCAAGACAATGTGGACCTGGCACAGAGTAAACATATTAATCAATGGATCAAAACTGCAAATACAGAAATGAACTGTCAGGTTTATGGTCAACTGATTTCTGACACAGGATGACAACTCAGGGTCAAATGAAAAGTCATTCCACAAATGGTACTAGAACCACTGAATAGCAATATGGAAAAAAATGATGCATTTCTTCCTCATATCACAGACAACAATTAACTCACAATGAATTATAGGACTATTAATAAATGTAAGAGATGAAAAAATTGAGTTTGAAAAAACAGGTATAAATTTTTAATTTTTTATGAAAAAGCAGTCTTCACAGATACAAAACCAAAATAATAAGCAACAAAAACAGATAAACTAACCTTCATTAAGTGAGTATTTGAAATGTCTAAAGACATTATCAACAAAGTGAAAAGACAATGTCTAGAATGGGAGAAAATATTATGTAAATTATGTAGCTGATAAGGATTCAGACCTGGAAATATAAACAAACATTATAATTAGATAATTAAAAGTCACACACACCAATTAAAAATGGATAAAGGTTTTGAATAGCCATTTATCAAAAAATGTAAAAATGACCAGTAATAACATAAAAAGATGTTCAATACCATCAGTCATTACAGAAATGAAAATTAAAACCATAAAGAGAAATCATTTCTCACCCACAAGGAAGGCTATAATAATTCTGTAAGAATAGACAATAATAAGTGTTGATGGGTATATAGAAGGTTTGATTCATCATATCTTGCTGGTGGGAATGTAAAATTGTGGAACTATTTTGGAAAGTTTCCTAGCAGTCCCTAAATGTGTTAAGCATAGCATTACCATACAGCATAGCAATTCCATTCCCAGATACGTTCCCAAGGAAAATGAAAGCATTAAGTCCATGTAGAAACTTGCACATAAGTGTCCAGCATTATTCATCACAAGCAGAAAGTGAAACAACCCAAATATCCATCAACTAAAAAAATAATAAATTTGGTATATATTAAATATTTATTATTAAAATAATAATATATTTGGTATTTACTTCTATAACACAACAGAATATTATTTGGCAACATAAAGAAATGAAGTATAGACAAATGTCAAAGCATGCATGACAAATGCCACAGCATACATACACACACACATATGATTCCATTAATATGAAATGTCTATGATTGGCAAATATGTAGAGAAAAAAATAGGAGTTGAGGAACATGAAGATTAGCCAGTGACTGCTGAAGAGTACAGGGTTTCCTTTTCAGGTGATAAAAATATTCTAAAATTAGAATTGTGAGGATGGTTGCACAACTCTCTGAATAAACTAAAAATTTTTTGTACACTCCATAATTGTGAATTATGTTTCAATAAAGATGTTAAAATAAAATCCAATATGGAAAAAATGAATAGTTTGAAATTTTACATTACTTGCAAACTAAAAAATTAGCCTGCCACAGTCTCAAGGATGCTGGCAGAAGATACAGGCTTCCTGGGTCAGAGACAACAGACTTTATTACTCACAGTGCAGAAAACAGCAGGCGCATCATCACATTTGTCTTAATTCTTCTTGCCCCTGAATTCCATGAGGTGACATGGAAGTACCTAGATGGATATCTGCAAATGTGAATTGCATTACATGAGTGAAATACTGAGCTCAGGAAAGCTGAATTTTCTGTAACAGGCATTAAACCTGGCTGCTCTGCTCTTTGCTCTAGAGAGACATTATCTCCATCTCCCAAGTCTGTAAGAAAACGTGCCCTTTGTTGTGGAGGGAGACTCTGTGTATAGATTTCAAGGCTTTTTGCTATAAAAACATACATGAAAATATAGTCCAAAACAAAGAGCAATCAGTGCCTTATTTACAAGGCACGCAGAAAATGAGAAAATGGAAAATTGTTCCTAAGTGGACAGTAATTCAAGAACTCTCCATGCCAAGAGACAAAGTTAAAAATTGAATCTGGAGAGAGACCCAGAGCAAAATCCAAAAGAGTCTTTAGATTTTCATTAAGCAGATACATAAGACAAGATGAACAGCTGAGTTAAAGGCAAGCTGTAGTGAGTAATTATGAAAGTCAACAGAGAAGGAAAAAAGTAAGAGTATGGAGGAGGCAACATGGAGTAGCTCAGGATATCGAGTTAGTTGTTATTCTTCAGAACATCTGCTCTATTATTGCACAGCTCAGTATTTGCTTTCAAAAATTTTGTACATGATCTAACTAGTTACTCAGGCTGAAGCCACTCCTCTCCTAGTTCTAAAATAAATCTCTTATTCCATCATAAAATTCAAATTTATTATTAACCTTTGAGGGTCTTCCTTATTCAATGGGACGTTTTCCTAAAATAAACTCAACTCTGTATCTTCAACTCACCACTTACTGATGCATGAAATTTATATATTGAGTGTCAAATTTACTTTTCATAATTGCAATATTTTCTCATCTTTCACATTCATTGCCTTCCCAGGAGGCCTAATTAACATTCAACTAAAAAATAAAGATTACAAAAACAGAAATCAATTAAAAGGAATTCCAGTGCTCCATTTTATTTGAACATAAACCCTGGGCCAGTATGCCAATTAGTTACACTGTCAAAACAAAAGAATATTGAGGACCAGTGAAGTAAGGTAGAAGGGGAAGGAATAGAATAGTTACCTTCCTTTATCTCTGTTTTCTGCCCTTATTCACAAATTACAAGTCTTGTTCTTTCTGGCTTACTTCACTCTGTACAATAGGCTCCAGTTTCATCCACTTCATTGGAACTGATTCAAATGTATTCTTTTCAATGGCTAAGTAATACTCCATTGTGTATATGTACCACAGCTTTCTTATCCACTCATCTGCTGATGGACATCTAGGTTGCTTCCATGCCCTAGCTATTATAAACAGTGCTGTGATGAACATTGGGGGACATGTGTCTCTTTCAGTTCTGGTATCCTCAGTGTGTATGCCCAGCAGTGGGGTTGCTGGGTCATAAGGCAGTTCTATTTCAAGTTTCTTAAGGAATTTCCACACTGTTATCCATTGTGGCTGTACTAGTTTGCATTCCCACCAACAGTGTAAGGGGGTTCCCTTTTCTCCACACCCTCTCCAGCATTTATTGCCTGTAGACTTTTGGATTGCAGCCATTCTGACTGGTGTGACATGGTACCACATTGTGGTTTTAATTTACATTTCTCTGATAATGAGTGACGTTGAGCATCTTTTCATGTGTTTGTTAGCCATCTGTATGTCTTCTTTGGAGAAATGTCTATTTAGTTCTTTGGCCCATTTTTTGATTGGGTCATTTATTTTTCTGGAATTGAGCTGCAGGAGTTGCTTGTATATTTTTGAGATTAGTTGTTTGTCAGTTGCTTCATTTGCTATTATTTTCTCCCATTCTGAAGACTGTCTTTTCACCTTGCTTATAGTTTCCTTTGTTGTGCAGAAGCTTTTAATTTTAATTAGATCCCATTTGTTTATTGTCTATTTAGTTCTTTGGCCCATTTTTTGATTGGGTCATTTATTTTTCTGGAATTGAGCTGCAGAAGCTGCTTGTATATTTTTGAGATTAGTTGTTTGTCAGTTGCTTCATTTGCTATTATTTTCTCCCATTCTGAAGACTGTCTTTTCACCTTGCTTATAGTTTCCTTTGTTGTGCAGAAGCTTTCAATTTTAATTAGATCCCATTTGTTTAGTTTTGCTTTTATTTCCAATATTCTGGGAGGTGGGTCACAGAGGATCCTGCTGTGATGTATGTCGGAGAGTGTTTTGCCTATGTTCTCCTCTAAAAGTTTTATGGTTTCTGGTCTTACATTAGATCTTTTATCCATTTTGAGTTTATTTTTGTGTATGGTGTCAGAAAGTGATCTAGTTTCATTCTTTTACAAGTGGTTGACCAGTTTTCNGTATGTCTTCTTTGGAGAAATGTCTATTTAGTTCTTTGGCCCATTTTTTGATTGGGTCATTTATTTTTCTGGAGTTGAGCTGCATAAGCTGCTTGTATATTTTTGAGATTAGTTGTTTGTCAGTTGCTTCATTTGCTATTATTTTCTCCCATTCTGAAGGCTGTATTTTCACCTTGCTTACAGTTTCCTTTGTTGTGCAGAAGCTTTTAAGTTTAATTAGGTCCCATTTGTTTATTTTTGCTTTTATTTCTAATATTCTGGGAGGTGGATCATAGAGGACCCTGGTGTGATTTATGTTGGAGACTGTTTTGCCTATGTTGTCCTCTAGGAGTTTTATAGTTTTTGGTCTTACTTTAGATCTTTAATCCATTTTGAGTTTATTTTTGTGTATGGTGTCAGAAAATGATCTAGTTTCATTCTTTTACAAGTGGTTGACCAGTTTTCCCAGCACCACTTGTTAAAGCTGCTGCTAAGTCACTTCAGTCATGTCCGACTCTGTGCGATCCCACAGACAGCAGCCCACCAGGCTCCCCTGTCCTTGGGATTCTCCAGGCAAGAACACTGGAGTGGCTTGCCATTTCCTTCTCCAATGCATGAAAGTGAAAAGTGAAAGTGAAGTCACTCAGTCGTGTCCGACTCTCAGTGACCCCATGGATTGCAGCCTTCCAGGATCCTCCGTGCATGGGATTTTCCAGGCAAGAGTATTTCTGACTTGTTAAAGAGATTGTCTTTAATCCATTGTATATTCTTGCCTCCTTTGTCGAAGATAAGGTGTCCATAGGTGTGTGGATTTATCTCTGGGCTTTCTATTTTGTTCCATTGATCTATATTTCTGTCTTTGTGCCAGTACCATACTGTCTTGATGACTGTGGCTTTGTAGTAGAGCCTGAAGTCAGGCAGGTTGATTCCTTCAGTTCCATTCTTCTTTCTCAAGATTGCTTTGGGTATTTGAGGTTTTTTGTATTTCCATACAAATTGTGAAATTATTCTAGCTAATGCTTTTCTTTATGTAGTTAAGCTTTTTTTTTAAAAATAATTTCAAAGTTTAAACCTCAAATATAGTTTTCTTATAGGCTTATTTTCTTTTTTAATCCTAGAACTCAATATATTTCTTGATATGTAGTAAATAATCTGTGTAAACTAGCTAATTAATTTCCTTAGCATCAGAACAACAGCACTGCAAAGAAATCATTCACAAATAATTATAACACAATAGATATGCAGTGTGTTTTTTTGGAATGTGATTATGGATAATGTGTATTTTGGGGGGATGAAGTTCTGATAAGCTTATTTTCTTTGCTGAATATTGTCTATTTTGTTTTTGTTCTTTGTTTTTAATCAATAAACTTTTATTAAGTCCCTTCTACATTCCAGCACTGTGCTATTTGGCTGATACACAGAGTTAATATGGCTCAGTCTCATAACTTAGTAATAACAATCTTGGATGCTTATATGAATAGCATTTATAGCTTATGAAACAATTTTAAAAACAATGAATATGACCATTTATTGCTTTCATAATAAAAATATATATATACTTTTCAAAATATATAAATTTAGTATCTGGCAAGGCACTAGACTTCTCAATATATATTTGTTGTTATGATTATCCTGACTAACTAGGAAAGGTGAGATAATCTGCTATCTTATCAATACTCAGAAGTAGTAATGTTGACATAGCTCACGGAGTTTAAGAGTGTGTGAGCAAACCTGTATTATCCCTATTAAATTTAAAGAAATAGGTACAACTCAAGTAGTAGGAAAAAGTAACTGCCTTAGTAAGAGTAAATAAAATAAATATGAAACATTTTCAAAAGCATGACATGCTACACAGGAGTCTACATTCTATGGTGGAAAGAGCCTTGGACTTGGGGTTACCCGGCCTGGGTTCCAAACCTTCTTTTGTCTTGAACTGATAATCTACTTTCCAGGAAGTCACTTAGCTTTTCTTGCTGTCTCCATCACTAATTAGCTACTCTTAATATTTTGCCTAAATACTTCATGTACTTCCTTTCTAAATTAAGTGAGATAGTAGACATTGTGGGCTTTAGGTCTTTAGGTTTTCTGTAAATATTACCAATTATCCATGTGACAAATACAAATAAATTCCCTCATCCATCACTCCCTTAGTTATTTTCCAATATCTTTTTCCTATTTCCCTGACATTTTCCTATAGTACAAAATGTTAGCATTTCCTTCATAAGAGTCATATCTTATTGGCCCAAGATATTGTGCTCTTGGAAAGAGTCTAATTTATACATTGTTTAACCCAGAGGACATAGAATATTGCCAGGTGCATGGTTAAAAATGTGGCTAATATTTCTTAATGGATAGGCAGTAAATTTTATTTGATTTATAATAATCACAAATTATTCAGTGACATATAAAAGAAAATTTATTTTAATATTTAATGTAAACTAACCCAATTTTATTTGACTTGCAATAGTGATTTGAGTTATCAAAGTGATATATGCTTATTATTATCATTGTAACCATCACAAAAATTGAAAAATCCTTTCATTAAAGAAGAGATAAAACAGAGAAAACAAACACCCACAATGCGATGTTTTCAGAGACAGTGGGTTTTAACATCTTAGGGTGTGACTTTCATGGTCCTCTGTGACTATCTGGGGCCAGGACAGCAGAGTGGGGGTCAGCGTGGGCTCTCACCTGTGATGTGATTAAAACATTGGGCTGTTTATGCAACACTTGTTAACTTGGTTTTCTCATCTTCAAAATGGGAATAATAATACCTACTCATGAAGTTATTGAGAATTGAGGAGACAGTGGACGTGAACTCCTCAGTGGACTACTGATTTTTTCCCTGTATCTAAGCATCTTCATGTGTCAATGAACAAACCACCACACTGGATTAAATGGCAACAGAATATTCCAATGGTGTTTAGGTAAATGGATGTGAAGTATGTGTGAGATCCCTCCTAAATTTACCACTTGCAGATTGCGCTCCATACTTTCTTTCCACTGGGTGATTTCTCAGCTGGAGTCTTTGGAGATACACTTCCACAGCTGCTTCTTCATTATGACTCCTGTCCCGTGAAGATCCCGTCTCTCAATGCCTCCTTACACATACCTATAAAGATACTCTGGGCCAAGAATGTAGTATTCACCCAGAAAAATCTCTCTGCTAGCATGTTTCCTTGGCTGCCATCACCCTTGCTCTGTTGAGCTGATAAGATAGACAACAAAGGGCCAAATGGTTTTTTTTTGTTTGTTTGTTTGTTTTTGGCTCTAAGAGTTGACTCATTGGAAAAGACCCTGATGCTGGGAGGGATTGGGGGCAGGAGAAGGGGACGACCGAGGATGAGATGGCTGGATGGCATCACGGAGACTCAATGGACGTGAGTCTGAGTGAACTCCGGGAGTTGGTGATGGACAGGGAGGCCTGGCGTGCTGCGATCATGGGGTCGCAAAGAGTCGGACACGACTGAGCGACTGAACCGAACGGAATGGAATCTTTTCAAATTACCCACTGTTCCAGTTGGGAGGGGATATTATGAGGTAGGAAATTCAACATGCTGGTGGCAATTCTCAACCTTTAAGTAGTCCAGAAAGATGTGTTTCTGATAAGTGGGGCAAAGCTCCTTGTTGTACGGATTGCAAGGATACAGTTTTCCCTGTATTCACAAGTACTGGGTTAAGTCACAAGGAGCTGTTATTTAAGAGAGTGATTGCCACTTAAGAGGATGACTTGTTTCAGTTCTAAAATTAGCACACAGAATGTGAGGTTGGTACCTCTGAGTCTGATTCCTGACTTTGCAACTTATTAGCTGTGTGATCCTGTAAAAATGCATTAACTTCTCTAAGCCATAGTTTCTTCAGATACAAGATGGTTCTAATAATACCTACCCAGCTTACTCCTGGGGATGTTGCAATATCCCCAGAATAAGGGTAAAAGGATCTGTGATATGATTACACATTATTAAATGCTTAAAAAATGCCAAGTTCCTTAATCTTCTAGTAAAAACATGTTGATTTTTTAAAGAACAATCTAGTCTCTACAATGAGAAGTTCAGGTGTTCAACAGCCCACTTCTCTAAGGGTTGAAGTTAAGTACAATCAGTGTGTTCTGTCCTTATGCTACTGGACTGATTTCAATAAACTATCTTGGGATAAGACTTTTACTTAAGGACACATTTTTTGGTCGCTGGACTGCTGTGGCCAGTAAGGTCTAAGCCTGTAGTTGCCACAAACACCACAGTCCTGACAGGGACTCTGCTAGCATTGTGGTGGTGGTGGTTTAGTCACTAATTCATGTCCGACTCCTGCGACCCCATGGACTGTAGCCCACCAGGCTCCTCTATCCATGGGATTTTCCAAGGAAGAATACTGGAGTGGATTGCCATTTCCTTCTCCAGGGGATCTTCCCGACCCAGGAATTGAACCCCCATGACCAACCCAAAGATAAACAGTGTTGAGAAAGACATTGTCTGGGTCTCTAGTCCCCCCTCCCCAAATTACATCAATTAGTATTTTTCTTTGTCCCTTAACCAGTATGTGTTGTATTTTCTATCACTTGTAACTAAATGAATCCAGACTAATAGAAGTATTATCATGGTTTTCTTTTTCAGAAAAACAAAATGAATCTAAAAGAAATTGGATTAGTTGACCAGTGCTTATGTTTATAGCTGGGAAGTGGGCCATCGAGGCAGTTTGGCAGAGTGATTTCTAAAGCCTAGAGTAGGGGGTTCAGAGTTAGTTTCACCACCCATTAACTGTAGGATATTAGGTAGGGTGTTTACATTTTCTGAGTTCCAGTTTCTTTCTTTTTAGAGTGAGAGTCATGCTCCCTATCTAACAGACTTATGGTCTGAAATTTTATATATATATATATATGAGTGAGTGAAGTTGCTCAGTCATGTCTGACTTTTTGCAACCCCGTGGACTGTAGCCCACCAGGTTCCTCTGTCCATGGGATTTTTTCAGGCAAGGGTAGTGGAGTGGGTTGCCATTTCTTTCTCCAGGGGACCTTCCCAACCCAGGGATTGAACCCGGGTCTCCCACATTGGAGGCAGATGCTTTACCATCTGAGCCACCATGGGAGCCATATATATATATACAATTTTATATTTTACATTAAACAATTATTAGCTGTGATAATAATACTAATAGCTTGCTAAAAGCTATTTAACAACATTGGCAATTATGTAGTGATAATTATTGTTATTTGGGATGCAAATCCATGACTCTGATACTATATCTTATCCACTGTGACTTTTATTAGGATGGGCAATACAAAGAGGGAAAAGGGAGGGATATGAGGCCTTAAATGGAAATAAGAAAGAAGAGATGAAAGCTTGGATGGCTCTCATATCTGTAACCCATACCTGAGGCCCTAGGAATCACTGCCCAAATCTCGTAACTAGATGGTGGCAGTATAAATGGAGTGAAGCAAGGGAAGAGACCTTTCAGGTTCTTGAAGCTTAACTGGTTTGTTGGCAGCATTTGGAAATACCTCCATAAATTTCCCTGTGCTTCAGTATGGCTAAGATGACTGCCTCCCTGGAGAGCTCATCTTGTCCCCACTTATGTGAATTCCTCTGAGGGCAGAGTGGCAGGATGGAATGGTACAGACACCACCTTAAATCACCAGCTTCCTGCTCCAGTCCAGCTGCTCGCCTGTTTCAGAGGCAGCCTGGGACACTGTATCACTGTCCCTGAGCAGCTTGGGGGACGATGGATGACACGGTCACAATCAGACAGCTGCTGAGACCTCTGTTTCTTTGCGGAAGCCGAGTTCTCCTGCTAATACCTCACTTCTTAAGTAAGAATGACCACTCTTAACAGCAATTTCACATAAAGAGACGCAAGATTTGAATGATGAATTCCAAAGTGATCACCACTCCCTGCTCCTACTTCCCAGTCTGAAGCTAAAACCTAAGAGTAATTGTAATGAGGACAATTAATGGTTAAGAACATAGAGCTTGTGGTCCGACTGCAGAAAAAATAAGCCACCTCTGTCACGCTTATTAACTCTGATGGTCAAGGATGACTTTCTTAACCATCTTCACTTCTGTCCTCTGCTACTTAGCTCTCAAGACGTGTAGCACTTGACTGTTGCCACAGCAATATTGCACAGATGGAGTCTGCAGTGGCTTCGAACAAAATCACCTGTTCTCAAAAATCACAGAGTTTTGGCTGAAGGAGGCTGGACTTAGCCAGGAGCTCTTCTTCAGGCTGTAACACTGGAATCAGCTCCGCTTCATTCTGATGGTTGTTGGTTTGGCTGGTTCTGCTCCACTGGTCTCCTTTTCCCTGGGTCAGCGGTTGACTAGTACTCATTCTTCCCCTGAAATGGCAGATGCAAAAGGGATCATGGAAAACATATGATGCCTTTTCAAGCCAAGGTTTAGACTGGCACATTGCTATTTAAATGTTATGAAAACACCCAGATGAGCTTTTTGGCTAACTCAGTACAATCACTGACACTTCTCACATGGCCTCTCTTCCATATTAAGAGGAACAACACACACTGAGTTCTTCTCATGTTTCAGATCTCTCTACTCTTCTGTACCAACTAGGAAAACAGCTCTCTGCTTTTAGGGACTCAAATGACTGCAACTGGTTTGCCATGATAATATAAAATAAGGTAATTCCATCCATATATTAAAGTCAACTGTGTCATATAACAAAATATAATTATATCATGATAATTATATATCACCATGATCACAGATCCTGGAGATTACTGTAGGGCAGCACATCTTTAGGTGACCATCATAGAAGTGCAGCTTATCCCAAGGTCCAATACAAAATGGGACTAAATTTTCCTAACCCACCATAGTGTTGCAGAATATAGAGTTTTGTACTTGATATAGGTTAGGTTCTAAGTAAATATTATGAATTATTAAACAGATGGCTATTCTAAAGCATTGTATAAGGTTTCCCAAGACTTATAAAATTCAGTACATGTTATGAACAAAACTATGTCCACTATGAACAAAGCTAGTGGAGGTGATGGAATTCCAGTTGAGCTATTTCAAATCCTAAAAGATGATGTGATGAAAGTGCTACCCTCAATATGACAGGAAATTTGGAATGATCAGTAGCAGTCACAGGACTGGAAAAGGTCAGTTTTCATTCCAATCCCAAAGAAAGGCAATGCCAAAGAATGTTCAAACTACCGCACAATTGCATTAATCTCAGTTCACTTCAGTCGTGTCTGACTCTTTATGACCTCATGAATCGCAGCACGCCAGGCCTCCCTGTCCATCACCAACTCCCAGAGTTCACTCAGACTCATGTCCATGGAGTCCGTGATGCCATCCAGCCACCTCATCCTCTGTCGTCCCCTTCTCCTCCTGCCCCCAACCCCTCCCAGCATCAGAGTCTTTTCCAATGAGTCAAGTTTTCGCATGATGTGGCCAAAGTACTGGAGTTTCAGCTTTAGCATCATTCCATCCACAGAAATCCCAGGGCTGATCTCCTTCAGAATGGTCTGATGACCTCATGAATCGCAGCACGCCAGGCCTCCCTGTCCATCACCAACTCCCAGAGTTCACTCAGACTCATGTCCATGGAGTCCGTGATGCCATCCAGCCACCTCATCCTCTGTCGTCCCCTTCTCCTCCTGCCCCCAACCCCTCCCAGCATCAGAGTCTTTTCCAATGAGTCAAGTTTTCGCATGATGTGGCCAAAGTACTGGAGTTTCAGCTTTAGCATCATTCCATCCACAGAAATCCCAGGGCTGATCTCCTTCAGAATGGTCTGGTTGGATCTCCTTGCTGTCCAAAGGACCCTCAAGAGCCTTTTCCAACACCACAGTTCAAAAGCATCAGTTCTTCAGCACTCAGCCTTCTTCACAGTCCAACTCTCACATCCATACATGACAGTTGGAGAATTTTGAGCATCACTTTACTAGCATGTGAGATGAGTGCAATTGTGTGGTAGTTTGGGCATTCTTTGGCATTGCCTTTCCTTGGGATTGGAATGAAAACTGACCTTTTCCAGTCCCATTGCCACTGCTAAGTTTGCCAAATGTGCTGGCATATTGAGTGTAGCACTTTCACAGCATCATCTTTCAGGATTTGAAATAGCTCAACTGCAATTCCATCACTGCCACTAGCTTTGTTCATAGTGATGCTTTCTAAGGCCCACTTGACTTCACATTCCAGGATGTCTGGCTCTAGGTGAGTGATCACACCATCGTGATTATCTGGGTCATGAGGATCTATTTTGTACAGTTCTTCTGTTATTCTTGCCACCTCTTCTTAATATCTTCTGCTTCTGTTAGGTCCAGACCATTTCTGTCCTTTATCGAGCCCATCTTTGCATGAAATGTTCCCCTAGTATCTCTAATTTTGTTGAAGAGCTCGCTAGTCTTTCCCATTCTGTCCTTTTCCTCTATTTCTTTGCATTGATCACCGAAGAAGGCTTTCTTATCTCTTCTTGCTATTTTCTGAAACTCTGCATTCAAATGCTTATATCTTTCCTTTTCTCCTTTGCTTTTCACTTCTCTTATTTTCACGACTATTTGAAAGGCCTCCCCAGACAGCCATTTTGCTTTTTTGCAGTTCTTTTCCATGAGGATGGTCTTGATCCTTGTCTCCTGTACAATGTCACAAACCTCATTCCATAGTTCATCAGGCACTCTATCTATCAGATCTAGACCCTTAAATCTATTTCTCACTTCCACTGTATAATCATAAGGGATTTGATTTAGGTCATACCTGAATGGTCTAGTGGTGTTGCCCACTTTCTTCAATTTAAGTCTGAATTTGGCAATCAGGAGTTCATGATCTGAGCCACAGTCAGCTCCCGGTCTTGTCTTTGTTGACTGTATAGAGCTTCTCCATCTTTGGCTGCAAAGAATATAATCAATCTGATTTCGGTGTTGACCATCTGGTGATGTCCATGTGTAGAGTCTTCTCTTGTGTTGTTGGAAGAGGGTGTTTGCTATGACCAGTGCATTTTCTTGGCAAAACTCTATTAGTCTTTGCCGTGCTTCATTCTACATTCCAAGGCCAAATTTGCCTGTTATTCCAGGTGTTTCTTCACTTCCTACTTTTGTATTCCAGTCCCCTATAATGAATAGGACATCTTTTCTAGGTGTTAGTTCTAAAAGATTTTTTAGGTCTTCACAGAACCATTCAACTTCAGCTTCTTCAGTGTTACTGGTTGGGGCAAAGACTTGGATTACTGTGATATTGAATGGTTTGCTTTGGAAACGAACAGAGATCATACTGTCTTTTTTGAGACTGCATCCAAGTACTGCATCTGATTTTGGTGTTGACCATCTGGTGATGTCCATGTGTAGAATCTTCTCTTGTGTTGTTGGAAGAGGGTGTTTGCTATGACCAGTGCATTTTCTTGGCAAAACTCTATTAGTCTTTGCCGTGCTTCATTCTACATTCCAAGGCCAAATTTGCCTGTTATTCCAGGTGTTTCTTCACTTCCTACTTTTGTATTCCAGTCCCCTATAATGAATAGGACATCTTTTCTAGGTGTTAGTTCTAAAAGATTTTTTAGGTCTTCACAGAACCATTCAACTTCAGCTTCTTCAGTGTTACTGGTTGGGGCAAAGACTTGGATTACTGTGATATTGAATGGTTTGCTTTGGAAACGAACAGAGATCATTCTGTCTTTTTTGAGACTGCATCCAAGTACTGCATTTTGGACTCTTTCATTGACCATGATGGCTACTCCATTTCTTCTGAGGGATTCCTGCCCACAGTAGTAGATATAATGGTCATCTGAGTTAAATTCACCCATTTCAGTCCATTTTAGTTTGCTGATTCCTAGAATGTCAGCGTTCACTCTTGCCATCTCCTGTTTGACCACTTCCAATTTGCCTTGATTCATGGACCTGACATTCCAGATTCCTGTGCAATATTGCTCTTTACAGCATCAGATCTTGCTTCTATCACCAGTCACATCCATAACTGGGTATTGTTTTTGTTTGGGCTCCATCCCTTCATTCTGTCTGGATTTCTCCACTGATCTCCAGTAGCATATGGGACACCTATTGGCCTGGAGAGTTCTTCTTTCCATATCCTATCATTTTGCCTTTTCATACTATTCATGGGGTTCTCAAGGCAAGAATACTGAAGTGGTTTGCCATTCCCTTCTCCAGTGGACCACATTCTGTCAGACCTCTCCACCATGACCCACCCATCTTGGGTCGACCCACAGGCGTGGCTTAGTTTCATTGAGTTAGACAAGGCTGTGGTCCTACTGTGATTAGATTGACTAGTTTTCTGTGAGTATGGTTTCAGTGTGTCTGCCCTCTGATGCCCTCTTGCAATACCTACTGTCTTACTGGGTTTCTCTTACCTTGGGCATGGGGTATCTCTTCATGGCTGTTCCAGCAAAGTGCAGCCACTGCATCTTATCTTGGATGAGGGGTATCTCCTCACTGCTGCCCATCCTGACCTTCAACGTGGAATAGCTCCTCTAGGCCCTCCTGCACCTGCGTAGCCACCACTTCTTGAATGTGGGGTTGCATTCATCTCACACTCTCGCAAAGTAATGCTCAAAATTCTCCAAGACAGGCTTCAACAGTATGTGAACTATGAACTTCCAGATGTTCAAGCCAGTTTTAGAAAAGGCAGAGGAACCAGAGATAGAATTGCCAACATCTGCTGGATGATCAAAAAAGCAAGAGAGTTCCAGAAAAACAGCTACTTCTGTAGCTTTATTGACTAGACCAAAGCCTTTGACTCTGTGGATCACAACAAACTGAAAAATTCTGATAGAGATGGGAATATCAGACCACCTGATCTGCCTCTTGAAAAACATGTATGCAATTCAGGAAGCAACAGTAGAACTAAACATAGAACAACAGACTGGTTCCAAAAAGGGAAAGGAGTACATCAAGGCTGCATATAGTCACCCTGCTTATTTAACTTGTATGCAGAGTATATCATGTGAAATGCCTGGATGAAGCACAAGCTAGAATCAAGACTTGTGGGAGAAATATCAATAACCTCAGATATGCAAATGATACCACCCTTATGACAGAAAGTAAAGAAGAACTAAAGAGCCTCTTGATGAAAGTGAAAGAGGAGAGTGAAAAAGTTGGCTAAAAACTCAACATTCAGAAAACTTAGATCATGGCATTCAGTCCCATCAATTCATTGCTAATAGGTTGGAAAACAATGGAAAGAGTGAGAAATTTTATTTTCTTGGGCTCCAAAATCACTGAAGATGGTGACTGAAGCCATGAAATTAAAAGATGCTTGCTCCTTGAAAAAAAGAAAAAAAGCTATGACCAACCTAGACAGCATATAAAAAAGCAGAGACATTACTTTGCCAACAAAGGTCCATGTAATCAAAGCTATGTTTTTCCAATAGTCATGTACAGATATGAGAGTTGGAATATAAAGAAAGCTGAGTGCCGAAGAATTGATGCTTTTGAACTGTGGTGTTGGAGAAGACTCTTGAGAGTCCCTTGGACTGCAAGGAGATCCAACCAGTCCATCCTAAAGGGACTCAGTCCTGAATATTCATTGGAAGGACTGATTCTGAAGCTGAAACACCAATACTTTGGCCACCTGATGCAAAGAACTAACACATTTGAAAAGACCCTGATGCTGGGGAAGATTGAAGATGAGAGTAGAAGCTACGACAGAGGATGAGATGGTTGGATGGTATCACCGCCTCTATGGACGTGAGTTTGAGCAAGCTCTGGGATTTAGTGATGGACAGGGAAGCCTGGCATGCTGCAGTCCATGGGGTTGCAGAGTCGGATGTGACTGAGCAACTGAACTGAACTGATATATATATATATATGTATATATATATATATATATATATATATACATTCTTTATATATATATTCTTCATATATATATATATATATATATTCTTTAATCTTTTCACATGCCCTGAAAGATACAGCCTGGTAATAGTATTTGAAACTCACTTGAATCAGGCTAATAATTAAATTGTAATATTAGATCTCAAAAGAGCTCAGTTGGCAGGAAAAAAAAAAGTGCTTTAAACAAATTTTAAAAGGATGAATGTAAAGTCCTGAATTTAGAATCTTAGAAACATTTTTACGCATAAGGAAATGAGACTTACCAATAGCCCATACAAAAAATTAGTTGTCAAGTTCAATGTGTATCAGAAGAATAAAAAAGCTTCTCCCAAAACTAAAACAATTTAAGGCTAAATTAAAGAAATATAATGTCAGCCTCCAGGTAGGAGATAGCTCTGCTTTATGCTTCCTTTTCAAACCATGCCAGGTTTCAGAGAGCACAATTTGAAAGGGATTTAGACAAATAGAAACAGATCAAGAAGAGAAAAATCATGATATGTATAGTCTTCCAATCATGCCAGGTGGGCAAGTTTAGTCTGATATGTTAGGCTCAGGGAACAAAACAAGAAATATAAACATTACCAGGAGATAAAATGATTTGGATGGATCAAGATAATGAAGAGCAGTCTCAGAGGTGGTAGGAGGGGGGAAGGGGAGTGATTGTTTAACAGGTACAAGTTTCTTTTTGGGGAGGTGGAAAAACTGTAGAAGTAAATAGTAGTGATGTTTGGATAACATTGTGAATGTACTTAATGTTACTGAATTGCACATTTTAAAATAGCTTAGAAGTTTGCTACATGTTTTTCCACAATCAACAACATTTTACTTCTTAAGTTTAAAAAAAAATTTAGTAATTAAAAAAATATACTTATTTATTTTTGGTTGTGCTGGGTCTTTGTTGCTGTGCAAGGGCTTTCTCGAGTTGTGGTGAGCAGAGGTTATGCCTTATCACAGTGCACAGGCTTTTCTCTGTGGTGGCTTCTCTTGCTGCAGAGCACAGGCACGTGAGCTTCTGTAGCTGCAATGTGTGGGCTCCAGAGCACCCAGTATTCCTGGTGCACGCATTTATTGCTCCGCAGCTTATGGAATCCTCCCAGACCAGGGGTCAAACCTGTGTCCCCTGCATTGGCAAATGGATTCTTATCTACTGTACCACCAGGGAAGTCCTAACACCATTTTAAAATATAATAGTTAAATGGCAAATTAACGTCATATATATTTTGCCGAATTAATGTAACAACCTCCTTGATGTTGGCTTGATCCTGATTGTGCATCAGAATCATCTCGAAGGACTTATAACAATATATGCTCAACACATTACACTAAAAATTCCTATTCAGAAAAAGCCTACAGTGACATTTAATAATTCATTTGTTTAACAGATACTTATTGAAGATGTAACTTGCCAGCAGAACTCTGCTATCACTGACCTGGAACATGGACTATCTTTTGGAACCACTAACCTCGAAGCTTGAGTTTTCTATTAGTGCAAGCACTCAAGCAGTGACATTGGTGATGCAATTCCAGATTAAAAAATGAGTGAGCCTAGGGGATCTATTATTTTTTTCCGACTCTCAAAATTATTTGAATTGATAACATTGTAAGAAATCAATCGCAGGTTTGTTGTATAACTTTGACTCCAATTAGAAAGTGAAAAATTATTCCATTTCTTCTCTGTGCAAATAATATGGTGCCCAAATTCATCTCAAACTTCAGGCAAAAGAGCCATGCTCATTTTCCAAAGTCTCCATCTGTGATGCTTAAATGTCTGTTAAGGGGTGCTTGAGTCAGTGTTGCATAGTGATTCAGAGCATGGGTTTGCTACCATATGGATTCAATAGTGAGTTAAGCTTTTACTATTTTTTTTTAATCTACCTGTGCTAGATGAAGTTCCTTGAAAATACACCCAGACTCTGAAATTAGTGTGTCTGAGACTTGCTAATAGTACTCTTGAGAACAACATTCATGAGGGGTGAGGGATGAGGGAAGCAGAATTGGCAAGAGGGAGAAGTTGAACTGCAATGAATTTGCAGCAAAGGTCTCAGCCCATCCTTTGAGGACTCTTGGGGCTGAAATGACACGTGAGTATTGTCCTGTGTTTAGCCTGGGGTGACGACTTCATAGCCCATAGAGTCTAGGAGATTTCCAAAATGGTGAGCACTAGTTTCAGTTTTCAGTTACTGGCTGTGAGTGAGTGAAAGTCACTCAGTCATGTTAAACTCTTTGCTACTCCATGAAACTATACAGTCCATGAATTCTCCAGGCCAGAACACTGGAGCAGATAGCCTATCCCTTCTCCAGGGGATCTTCCTGACCCAGGAATCAAACCTGGGTCTCCTGCACTGCAGGTGGGTTCTTTACCAACTGAGCTCTCAGGGAAGCTAGGGAGTCAGCCTGTCCATTAAAGCTTTGAAGCCAGGCATTGACTTTTCCATTCTAGATATAAAAGTCTAGATAAAATTCTAGATAAAAAAGAAGAAGATGGCATCTTCTTCCCATAAAAGCCTGTTTCATCTATATTGAAAATTTGTTGCATAGTGAAGCCACTTGCATAAAAGATCTTAGCTAGCTAAATCTTCTAGATAACTGTTGCAACTTCGGAATTTGCACTTGCTGCTTCACCTGTGCTTTGACATTATGGAGAAGACATCTTTCTTTAAACTTCGTGAACCAACCTCTGATAGCTTCTAACATCTTCTGGAACACCTTCATCTCTCTCAGACCTCATAGAATTGAAGAGTTAGGGCCTCACTCTGGATTAGGCTTTGATTTAAGGGAATGTGGTGACTGGTTTGGTCTTCTATCCAGACAACGAAAATGCTCATATTAGCAATAAGGCTATTTTGCTTTTTTATTTTATCACTTATGTGTTCTCTGCTACTGCTACTGCTAAGTCACTTCAGTCGTGTCCGACTCTGTGCGACCCCAAGGACGGCAGCCCACCAAGCTCCCCTGTCCCTGGGATTTTCCAGGCAATAACACTGGAGTGGGCTGCCATTTCCTTCTCCAATGCATGAAAGTGAAATTGCTCAGTTGTGTCTGACCCTTAGTGACCCCATGGACTGCAGCCTTCCAGGCTCCTCCATCCATGGGATTCTCCAGGCAAAAGTACTGGAGTGGGGTGCCATTGCCTTCTCCCATGTGTTCTCTGGAGGAGCCCTTTTTAATTTCCTTCAAGAATTTTTGTGTTTACTACTTGGCTAACTGTCTGGCAAAAAAAGAGCCTTGCTTTTAGCCTATCCTGGCTGCTGGGGTCCAGCCCCGGTGGATCCAGGGTAATTTGAAGCAGGGACGGAGTCAGTGTCCTAGGAATTAATTGCTTAATTAAAGATATGGAAGGAGATTAGAAAGAAATAGTGTAGTAGAAAAATAGTAGTGGAGAAAAAGAGGCTGAATAACTTGGTTTATGTGGGATACCAATAAAGCTTCGAGACAAGAAGTTTGCACCACCTACGTAGGCCACTGGCACCCACTTGAATAGCGGAGGGTGCCCCGCCTTGGGCTCCCTTTCACATGGAACTTAAAAGCCAGGGTAAAATTAGCAGACTTGGTGAGCACCCACGCTCCCAGATGGGAATTCAGCCAGAAAAACAGAGAACAAGAAAGAACACACAGGGGAATTAGTCTTTCCAGAAACTGATCCATTTTCTTTATTTTCAGGTTTGCTTATATACTTTTTGTTACACATAGAGACAAATGGAAATTTTAAAGTCACACAGGGGTCAGCAGTCCTGACCTTTATCAAAATCAGGTGGTTCATATAAATGTATACAAAAAGGTCTTAGGGGTTTTACATCATCTTCTGACCGTGAGGCCTGCTGACATTTTATGATCCTTTCTTTTCTGGTAACGATGAGTCAACCAAACAACTTATTTTCCAGGGGTGATTTTTTCTTAAACCAGGCACTACCTTCTGAAGGTACCAGATAAAGTTGCATTCCTATAGGGTGAGGGTGTAGTGGGTTACAATTAAGAAAGGAATTTACTTAGCCTAAGGTTAATAAGATTAATCTAAAGGTTAATACTTATTTCTCCTATATGCTAGTTATATATTCATTAACATATACAAGGGCATGGGATTTAGCAGCAAACATTGGCCCAATGAATGAAAAAACCCTTCACCAATATAATTCCTAATCAACCCACTATACTAATAATTTCTAACTTCCTAAAAGAATCTGCCTTTAGTAAGTCTAAAACATCTCGTGCCTCTCATGGGTGGGAGGCTGTAAACAATCACATGTGGCTGGATGAACCTGTACAGGCAAGCTAGGTAACCTTCAAAGGAGTTCATAAGTCAAAACACTCTTGTCATGTCCAGGAATTTTTATTAACTGGAGCTGTAGGTTAACTCCTTCTCTGAGAGAGGTGATGGTGGAGAGCCCCCCATAAAGTCAGAGGTGTAAGTGAGAGCATAAAACAGTAAAGTGGGCAGACTCTGGTTTTTTGGGGGTAGATGCTCAGGAACAGGGGGTTTCCTGAGGCTCAATCCTGCCTTTGCGTATGCCGAAGCCTCCTTCCTCATGACCTTTGCCATGGGCGGAGTTCCTCACACTGGCTCCTGGCACTTGGCTTTCAATATACCTTCTGCATGAAGCTTAATCATGGCTAGCTTTTGATCTAAAGTGAGAGCATGCAGCTCTTTCTTTCACCTGAATACTTGGAGGCCACTGAAGAGTTATTGATTGGCCTAATATCAATACTGTTATGTTTCAGGAAATAGGTAGACCAAAGGATTGGGAGAGATATATGAAAACAATTGGTCACTGGAGCAGTCAGAACACATACCATATTTATCAATTGAATATACCCTCTTATATGGGCATGGTATCTCCAAACAGTGACAACTCTAACAAAGACCACTCATCACAGATCACCATAACAAATATAACAACAATGAAAAAATATGAAATGATGTGAGAATCCCCAGAATGTTATACAGAGACAAAAAATGAACAAATGCTGTTGGGAAAAACAACAACAACAGCAGCAAACAAAAAACGGTGCCAATGGTGTTAAAAATGGTGCCAGGTCTTCTTAGAGGAGTAAATGGAGAGCAGTTGGTTAGATGCAGAAAGCAGAAGAATCTTATCTTCTAGGTCATACTGATGTGTTTGTACGTTTTCCTAAAAGAAATGTTGATATTTTGAAATGTTTAAAGCAATGGATGTGAGTTTGAACAAACTCTGGGAGACAGTGAAGGATGGGGAAGCCTGGTGTGCTGCAGTTCACAGGGTCTCAAACATCAGACATGAGTTAGTGACTGAACAGCGACAGTGAAGCAAAATAATTAAATGGCCCAATGTTTCTCTCCATTTATGACTTTATTTATTTCATACTTTCCAACTGAATGCCTTATCATCACTACTTCTACTTCATGTTTCACCTTCTTGTAGTATTTTATTTCCTGGTAGATGTTCATGAATCTTATTTGAGCCTTTATTTTGGCATAATATATTAATTTTTTATAACAGTTACCTGGATGCATGTCTTATTTTTCCCAGGTAAGACTTGACAATGACCTCATTGAGATCAATTATCATGCCTAGAAGAAGTTTCTGCATGAAAAGTAAATTTCTAATCATAATTTTAAAACTCACAGAAGGCATGACTTTAACATCTGTGTATTATGTGCTTGCTCTTTGTGCCAGGTAATGCAAGATGCAAAGTAGGGGCTCACACCACAGTGGGTGCGGCAGACAAAACAAAGAAGAACAGGGTTAGAGGTATGTGAGTCTACAGTGTAGGGTCTATTATTATTCAGGTGTTGTGAGACCAACAGATCATGAGATGACCACCACTGAAAAAACAATATGCTCCTCACAGCTCCCAAGTGGAGGGGACATACCACTCAATGCAGGGTCATATGGAGAAGTACAAGGTGGATCAGGGGGTGGAAGAGTGGGGAGAAACATGGGCAAAAACCTTTACGATGGTTTCCATGGGGGAGGGGGAACAGCTGAGGCAGGTAAGCCAGTTTAGGGTTGGCTAGTGTAAATTTCAGCATGCTCTGGGATGTAGTGGTTATCCTAGGGTGTCTGGTTCCTGGACTTGTGGTGATTAAAGCAGAGGACTACTGGGGTCTAAGAATCAGAAGAGATGTGTGTATTTGAGGGAGTTGGGAATTGAGTTGGTTAGTTTGCATATGAAGGGTACAACACTTGACTTGCCCTGGGAGGGGCAGTTTCCCTACCATCAGGAAGACCCCAGATGTCAACATCAGAATTAAAAAAAAAAAAAAAAGACATGTTCAATACAATGGGTTGGAAACCACAGGAAAGCAGAAAGACAGCCTTTAATTCTGGATAAAATGAATTTATTGTGAAGTAAAGTGCAGGATTGGGACCTGATTTCAGCCATTATCAAGCCACTGAAAAGCTCTGGGACCCTGCAGAAGTCACTTCATCTCTCTGAGATTCAGTTTCCCAGCATGGAAATGAGGGTGCTGGAGCAATGGTTTTCTAACTGCACTTCCTACAATCCAACAAAGGCCATTAGGAGGACCTTGTAGGGCCAGCCAAGAAGACTGGACATTTAGGCTTTTATCCCAGCTTCAATCAGAACAGCAATACTTTTATGCACTTTACATGTTGGAACCAAATGTTGCTAAGTGTGAGTCCATCATGAACCACCACGCCCAAGACTGAACTAAGTCTCAGAACAATTTGAGGAGGAGTGGCTTTTCATTTTTCTCCTCTCTAGCTCTCCTCCAGCTATTGCTTGGGAAAACATCCTGAGAATGTAGATATTAGAGGAGAGGATATCCTGGGCTGAAGCAGATGGACAAAAATAAGCAAAATCCTCTCTGATGGCTGCAGTGAGCGCCAAGAGTATCCTCATGGGTAAATCAATCACACACTGCAATTTGCTACACTGCAGAAGACTCGCAATGCTCTTTTTCTACATCTGTGTCTCATTATAGCTCCTCAACTCCACCCTTTTCCACCATTCATACATTTCAGCCAGCAGTAAACCTCAGATCATGGATTCATTGTAAAGTGAAAAAAGTCTGACTCACCATGGAGTTAACCACAGGATAAATTGCTATCAGTCCACCAGCAATGTTTTGTTTTGTTTTTCCTTCGAACTCTTTGAAATCTTTCTGCCCTGTTTCATAGCTCATTAGCTCTCATCAGGTATATCTCAGTAGCCTCATACTGAAGGCCTGCTCACTTCCATTCTCTTTCCTCCAAATCAGCCCTTATGAATAACATTCTCCTTGTAATTATCTTTCCTGGCTTCCCATTTACATCACCATAAATTCCATAGGATCAAGATCTTCCATGTATTGACCTTTATTTTTTCTTTCTTGTGGGTAAAATTTGTGTGATTTATTTCAGGTTGTTCTGAGTTAGTAAAGTACTTAAAACCCGTATTAGTAAATCAAATCATCCATTGGTGATACTTATTGCTTATCTTCATCTTAAATATTTAATATTGTCTATTGTTGTTCAGTTGCTCGGTCATGTCCAACTCTTTGTGACCCCATGGACTGCAGCACATCAGGCTTCCCTATCCTTCTCTATCTCTCAGAGTTTCCTCAGACTCATGTCCATTGAGTCGGTGATGCCATCCAACCATCTCATCCTCTGTTGTCTCCTCACTACTAATTAAATACAAAGTTATAAGCTAGCTGCTAAACTGACTAGTTTAATTTACCTCTTTAGATCTTACCAACTTTTATAGTACCTTAGCTATCTGGAAGACACACCTACTCCTCTTTCTTGCTTACTCATCCAAGTACAGTTATCCTTTTCAAGACTTAGAGTATTTATTTCTGCCATGAAACTTCCTGTTAGTCAAAGGCAACTTACCCTATCCAGAGGTTAATCTGTGTTTCAATTACTTGTTTACATATCAGCTGGTACCGTCTGGATGTGAGTAGTTTTCATACTTTTCTAAAACTTTTTTATTATTTAGAGTGGGGCTTGACCTATAATAAGATTATACTAAAGTTAGTTTAATGAAATATTAGGATCACTGAAATTTCTCCGTCTCAGAGAACACGATTATTATATCTTTCTTTTATCCATTTCTCTATGATATTTCTACCACGCCACCTAGATGGAGGCCCACTGAAAGGCCCACTTCTGCAAAATACAGTGTTTCCCTACTGGCATGTGGCAGGGGGCAGAGTATTAATTCATTTTTGCCCTTCCATTCTCTCCTAACCCACTTCTAGTTAGGCTTTTCAGTAACTTTCTGAATTGCTATAATCATCAGTTATCCCCAAGTTGCTATGTCAAACAGTCACTCTTCTTTCTCTTATCAGAACTTTCAGAAGCATTGACATGATTGGCAAGTTTCCTTGTCTTGAAATATTTTTGTTTCCTTGGCTTCTTACATAACACATTCTCCTGGCTCTCATCCTACCTCACCAGCTTCTCTTTCTCAATCACTTTCGTAACTGTTCATTCTTTCTCCAGCTGACCTCTAAGTTTTGGTGTAGCCAAGAGATCAATTCTGGCCATTTCTAATCTCATCCTTGAACTATTTCTCTAAGTGAGCACATCCAACCATGGTGAGCTATTTGTTTCCCTGGTGGCTAGGATGGTAAAGAATCTGTCTGCAATACAGGAGACCTGAGTTCAATCCCTGGGTTGGGAAGATCCCCTGGAGGAGGAAATGGCAACCCACTCCAGTAGCCTTGCCTGAGAAATCCCATGGACAGAGGAGCCTGGCATCCATGGGGTTACACAGAGTCAGACATGACTGAAGTGCTAAGCTGCAGCAGCAGCTTATGCACACGCGGGCAATCACAATGTTACCATCTCTGACACTTTCTTAAACATCATACTCCCATACAGATTATCTTTCTAAATCTTCCTTGGATATGAAATACCGTGAATTCCAACAAAACAGAAATGTTGTGCCTTTGCCCACATCACAACTTGCTCTTAGCCTAGTCATTCTCCTTTCAGTATGTGACCCTCTGATCTTAAAATCTCTAAGTCATCCTTGATTTTTCCCCCCACTTTGAACTCCATCTTTCTGTCATTACGTTCTATCAAATCAACATTCAAAATAGTATTCCAAATTAGTATCCCCTTTCTGTCTTTTATTGCCATAGCCCAAGCCATCATCACTCCATGGAATTACTTTAATATTCTTTATTGCTCACATTGCTTATACTCTTATAATCATGAAATAGATTCTCCACACAGAAGGCAGCATGATTTTTTGAAAAAGATATATGTGGTTATATAACATACCTAAATAAAGTCTTCCTATTATTTCCATTGTACTTAGAATGAAATCTAATCTGTTCAGTGTGATCTAGAAATAGACCATGATGCCTCTTAACCAAGCCCCTGAGTGTCTTCACGATATCTCTTACTCATTCTTTGCTTTTCGTGTTATGTTCCAGCCTCACCCTCTGTCCCCGAAACAGTCCAAAATTACTGCAGTCTTATGTCCTGTGTGTTAACTCTTCCCCCTTAGTAGGTATTTCAGTTCTCCTATTTCTTCTCTCTCAGATATTTCACATCTCTGCTTTCCTTCACTTATATCTCAGTGATGCCCACAACCGTCCAGTTTAAAGTGGTCAGTCAGTTATTGTCTATCATTTGCCGTGCTTATTTCCTTCACAGCACTTTGTGAAATCTGAGACATTGTTAACTCTCACTTTTTTTTTCCATTTGGAAGAGTAGGCTTACTCTTACTCTTCCAAGTCCCAGTTCTTCCATTCCCTATTAATATAAACCTGAGAAAAATCACTTTGACTTTCTGAGTTTTGGTTTCAAGCCTATAAAATGAGGACAGTGCTTTTTGGTATTGTTTTGTAAAGGAGAAATGAGAGCATGCTACTGAAATCCTTATACAGTACCCCAAATATAGAAAGTGTCCAATAATAAAAATTAGTTTCATATCATTATAAAAACTGTCATTTATGTTATGTATCATTATGACCTCAGCACCTGACATTCTCACCATCATTTTCACTAATTTGGGTTAAGGCTTCTGTGCTTTCAGATGTGACTATTACTTGTACAAGGTGATAAAACCATTGTCAGTCATCACCTCCTTATAATCTTATTTTCAAAGACTCTTGACTTTGAGTGGAAGAAGATGAAACTCTCAGTGAATGAGGAGTTTAGCGCAGGTAGGTAAGTCTTGTGAGGACTACCGCCACCTTTTCCTCTGCATTCCACAATTTAAGTTCACATTTTTTCCTAGAAGAAAAGTCAAATGTCCCTTCCCATAATCAATGACCCCAGATCAGATCATTTGTGTTGCACTCCTCAGTCAGCTAGCTGTCGGGGCATAGTAAACTGCTCTACAGCTTGGTACCCTAAGACAGCAATCACCCAACTAGCACACGGTTCTATGGTTGGCAGTCTGGGCTGTTTCTTTTGCTCTTCCTGAATGGATTCACTCACTCATCTGCAGTCAGTCCTGTTAGACAGGTAGCTTTGTCTCCAGTAATGGACTGGTTGTCAGTTGAGGGTGTCAGGCCACTTAGGTTCCATGCCTCTCATTTTCCAGCAGGTTGACCTGGATTTATTCACGTGCTAACAGCAGGTTATAAGAGCAACAAACGCTAAAACTGTAAGACCTCTTAGAGTCTAAGTTTCTAATTGGTACATCATCTCTTTGCATTTTGCTGATCAAAGCTAGTCACAAGGGCAGCCCAGTTTCAAAAGATGGGGAAATCACCTTCACCTGTTAATGGAAATTGGTCCAAAACAGTATAACTATTTTTGCAGTCTGCTCTAATCTATACTTTGCCTAAGGAATGTATGATAGATGCTAGCAAACACAGCAACATCATCACTCCATGGAATTACTTTAATATTCTTTATTGCTCACATTGCTTATACTCTTATAATCATGAAATAGATTCTCCACACAGAAGGCAGCATGATTTTTTGAAAAAGATATATGTGGTTATATAACATACCTAAATAAAGTCTTCCTATTATTTCCATTGTACTTAGAATGAAATCTAATCTGTTCAGTGTGATCTAGAAATAGACCATGATGCCTCTTAACCAAGCCCCTGAGTGTCTTCACGATATCTCTTACTCATTCTTTGCTTTTCGTGTTATGTTCCAGCCTCACCCTCTGTCCCCGAAACAGTCCAAAATTACTGCAGTCTTATGTCCTGTGTGTTAACTCTCCCCCTTAGTAGGTATTTCAGTTCTCCTATTTCTTCTCTCTCAGATATTTCACATCTCTGCTTTCCTTCACTTATATCTCAGTGATGCCCACAACCGTCCAGTTTAAAGTGGTCAGTCAGTTATTGTCTATCATTTGCCGTGCTTATTTCCTTCACAGCACTTTGTGAAATCTGAGACATTGTTAACTCTCACTTTTTTTTTCCATTTGGAAGAGTAGGCTTACTCTTACTCTTCCAAGTCCCAGTTCTTCCATTCCCTATTAATATAAACCTGAGAAAAATCACTTTGACTTTCTGAGTTTTGGTTTCATAGCCTATAAAATGAGGACAGTGCTTTTTGGTATTGTTTTGTAAAGGAGAAATGAGAGCATGCTACTGAAATCCTTATACAGTACCCCAAATATAGAAAGTGTCCAATAATAAAAATTAGTTTCATATCATTATAAAAACTGTCATTTATGTTATGTATCATTATGACCTCAGCACCTGACATTCTCACCATCATTTTCACTAATTTGGGTTAAGGCTTCTGTGCTTTCAGATGTGACTATTACTTGTACAAGGTGATAAAACCATTGTCAGTCATCACCTCCTTATAATCTTATTTTCAAAGACTCTTGACTTTGAGTGGAAGAAGATGAAACTCTCAGTGAATGAGGAGTTTAGCGCAGGTAGGTAAGTCTTGTGAGGACTACCGCCACCTTTTCCTCTGCATTCCACAATTTAAGTTCACATTTTTTCCTAGAAGAAAAGTCAAATGTCCCTTCCCATAATCAATGACCCCAGATCAGATCATTTGTGTTGCACTCCTCAGTCAGCTAGCTGTCGGGGCATAGTAAACTGCTCTACAGCTTGGTACCCTAAGACAGCAATCACCCAACTAGCACACGGTTCTATGGTTGGCAGTCTGGGCTGTTTCTTTTGCTCTTCCTGAATGGATTCACTCACTCATCTGCAGTCAGTCCTGTTAGACAGGTAGCTTTGTCTCCAGTAATGGACTGGTTGTCAGTTGAGGGTGTCAGCCACTTAGGTTCCATGCCTCTCATTTTCCAGCAGGTTGACCTGGATTTATTCACGTGCTAACAGCAGGTTATAAGAGCAACAAACGCTAAAACTGTAAGACCTCTTAGAGTCTAAGTTTCTAATTGGTACATCATCTCTTTGCATTTTGCTGATCAAAGCTAGTCACAAGGGCAGCCCAGTTTCAAAAGATGGGGAAATCACCTTCACCTGTTAATGGAAATTGGTCCAAAACAGTATAACTATTTTTGCAGTCTGCTCTAATCTATACTTTGCCTAAGGAATGTATGATAGATGCTAGCAAACACAGCACTCAGCTCTGAGGAACCTGGAGCAATCGACTACCACCATTCCCCAAGCAATGTCAGCTCCTTATCTGCTGCATCTACCTGCTACTCTATCTACAATATCCCCTTAGTGCAAGTCCCGCCAATGAAGCTTGGATCAAATGCATTTCTCTGCCTGCCTTTTTTTCCATTGGCTTGTGTTCTACTCTTTCACCCAGTGACTGATGCCTTTCTTCCCGTGTACTTACTTTGTCCTATCAGATGTGAAAACGGCCATGTTCCTTTATCCCATCCTTAATGACCCTCTTGCCTGTCTTCTGTTCTCTTCCTCTTGGACTCAGCGAGAAAGCCACTGGCAACCCATTCCAGTATTCTTGCCTGGAGAATCCCAGGGATGGGGGAGCTTGGTGGGCTGCCGTCTATGGGGTCGCACAGAGTCGGACATGACTGAAGCGACTTAGCAGCAGCAGCAGCAGAAAGCCACTGCTCAAGTAATAATCAGTTAATTCAGTTATATTGCTAAACTAACGATTATTTCCCATTTTAAGTCAATCAGCAATTTTGTTTTGACCTTCAGTTTCCAAAGAGTACAAAAGGTTAGAATATCAGGCAAGGAAAATAGAGGACGAGGCCAGGGAAATAAAGATGTGGGGGAAGGATGGGGGAGCTTGGTGGGCTGCCATCTATGGGGTCGCACAGAGTCGGACATGACTGAAGCGACTTAGCAGCAGCAGCAGCAGAAAGCCACTGCTCAAGTAATAATCAGTTAATTCAGTTATATTGCTAAACTAATGATTATTTCCCATTTTAAGTCAATCAGCAATTTTGTTTTGACCTTCAGTTTCCAAAGAGTGCAAAAGGTTAGAATATCAGGCAAGGAAAATAAAGGACGAGGCCAGGGAAATAAAGATGTGGGGGGAAGGATGGTGTTTTATACTTGGGGATTCAGGAACGTTCTTTCTGTATGTAAAGTTAATTCTGTTGCTCAGGTCCCAACAGTTGTGGTGGTAACACTAAGACTCTGAAGGAATAATGGCACACACTACAAACGTTTCTGTCCTCTTCCCAAAGAGCCCTAGGGAGCACTGTCTGCATGAACCACATGCCTGTGTAGCTCCGGAACACCCGGTGGATCCAATACCAAAATTAGTTACACTGATGATTTGGTTCCTATAGACCAAGTATCTAAACAATCAACAAAACAGATTGAAATTACTGGGGTTTAGGAGGTAATATGAAGAGACCAACTGGGCTAGAGTTGGTTGGTTGACAGGTTGGAGCTGGCTGGCTGCCTGAAACAGATGGGGACCCCACTGATGTGTGGCCTTCTTCCCAAAGGCAGTAGTGCACGAGGTGGCTGTGGACAGAGGGCTCCTTTTTCAGTGATACAGCCAGTGTCAGCTGGCTGATTTCAAGCAGCCAAGCAACATTCCGTGCAAGCACAATCTGTAGCCCCAGAGGGTCCATCAGAAGGGTTCCTAGTAAGTGGATAGTCATCCTGCACATGATATAACACTTTTCAAAAGTACTTTCATGTTCAAAACCTCCATTAAAAATATTGGAGCCTAATCCCTTTACAAAGTTGTGTTAGTTTCTGTTATGCAGAATCAGCTATATATGTGTGTGTGTGTGTGCACGCGAGTGTGTCTATTCCCTTTGTCCTGGATATTCCTCCCACTCCCCCAGCAATTCCACCTCTCTAGCTCATCCCAGAGTACCAAGCTGAGCTCCTTGTGCTAAACAGCCGGTTCCTACTAGCTGTCTATTTTACAGGTGGTGTGTGTATATCAGAGAAGGCGATGGCACTCCACTCCAGTACTCTTGCCTGGAAAATCCCATGGACAGAGGAGCCTGGTGGGCTGCAGTCCATGGGGTCGCTAGGAGTCAGACACGACTGAGCGACTTCACTTTGACTTTTCACTTTCATGCACTGGAGAAGGAAATGACAACCCACTCCAGTGTTCTTGCCTGGAGAATCCCAGGGACAGGGAGCCTGGTGGGCTGCCGTCTATGAGGTCCCACAGAGTTGGACACGACTGAAGCAATTTAGCAGCAGCATCAGCAGCAGCAGCAGTGTGTTACACATCAATACTAATCTTCTGATTCATCCTACCCTCTCATTCTTGCTCAGTGTCTACAGGGTCATTCTCTATATCTGTGTCTCTATTCTTGCCCTGCAAATACGTTCATCAGTACCTTTTTTTTTTTAAGATTCCACAATCTAATTATAGTAGAGTGTTATTTTGTTTTATTTGTATTAACATATCATAAATGAAAAAATTGATGAGAGTTCACTGATTTGTGCAAGGCCACTTAGAGAATAGCTTAGGCAGGTTTAATGTCCAGTTATCCTGCGTATGAGATACTCTTTCCTTTGCAGAGACAGGGAGGCTGGCTGTAAGAGTAATGATAGTTAATAAATGAGGAATGAAATTCATTATATCCAACTTGGAAACCATAAGGAGGGGATTATTAGAGGAGACACCAGGACAAGTACATGGTTATTTGAGATGGGTATTATGTTCAGTGTACTTTCTAGGCTTCCTGGTGGCGCTGGTTATAAGGAACCTGCCTTCCAGTGCTGGACACTTAAAAGATAGAAGTTCAGTCCCTGGGTCAGGAAGATACCCTTAAGCGTGGCCTGGCAAACCACTCCAGTGTTCTTGCCTGGAGAATCCCATGGACAGAGGAGCCTGGTGGGCTGTAGCCTATATAGTCTCAAAGAGTCAGACGCGACTGAAGACACTTGGCATGAATGCACACGTAACCTCTTTCCAGAATGAGAAATTTTCCCATTTTGTGGTTAAAACAATCAAGTGAGAAAGAGCAGGTTATAGTCAGCTGTGTATAACCTAGTTCCTCTGGTAGCTCAGACAGTAAAGAATCTGCCTGCAATGCAGGAGACCCGGGTTTGATCCCTGGGTCAGGAAGATCCCTTGGAGAAGGGAATGCCACCCATTTCAGTATTTTTGCCTGGAAAATCCCATGGACAGAGGAGCCTGGCAGGCTATAGTCTGTGAGGTCACAAAGAGTCACATGACTGAGTGACTACCACACACACACATGTATAAACCAAGCAGACTCGTTACAGATGATGGAAACAAAGTTATTCTCTCTGACTGAAGTGTTTCTGTCCCATGAAACAGGCAGGATAATGCCTCTGTCTTGTGGATTAAAGGCAGTCAGAATTGTTTTCATTCTTCCCTTGAGAACTGGAGTTTTTAATTCTCCCTTGCACTGTTTCTGTGCTGACCCTGTGACTACTTACCATAAGCATGAGGAAAGAATGATATTATTGCAGTTACAGGCATAGTCTTTAAGAGGGCAGGAATCGTTTGCATCTTCCTCTGTTTCTTGGCAATCTTGCTCTTGAAGCCACAGGGCTTTGGCTGAGAAGCCTGTCACAGACACTGGCCATGTGTTGCCACAGTAGCCCAGCTGAGCTCCTAGCCAACAGCTGGCATCAACTGTCAGCCCTGTGAGGGAACCAACGTTGGCATTCTCCTCAAATCACGCTCCCAGTGGAGCATAACCCGGGCACCATCACAAGAACAGAAAACCCCATAGCTGAGCCCAGGCAGTGGAAATAATCATAAACGATATGCGGTTTCAATATCAAGTCTCAAGAGTTATCGTTAGATTCTTGGTTAGTATCTTAAGAATGTTTAAGGTGATACCTCTCAGCCAGTCAATGAGGCATCTAATACTCTGAACAGCATTTATCTCAGACCATTTCTGTTAGAAAGGAAGGGTTCGAAGATTCTTTTTACATTTTTTTTTTCTATTGGAGTGTAAGTCATTAGGCGTTGCAGTGGTAAAGAATCTGCCTGCCAATGGAGGAGACACAAGAGACTCGGGTTCGATCCCTGGGTCAGGAAGATCCCCTGGAGTAGGAAATGGCGACCCCTCCAGTGTTCTCTGCCTGGAACATGCCATGGGCAGAAGAGCCCGACGGGTTACAGTCCTTGGGTCACAAAGGGTTGGATATGACTGAGCACATGATGATATTCAGTTAACAATGTCATAGTTTCAGATGCACAGCAAAGTGGCTCGGTTGCACACTGACACGCATCTGTTCTTTCTCAAATTATTTTCCCATTTAGGTTGTTACCTAATATTGAGCAGAGTTTCCTGTGCTATACTGTAGGTCGTTGTCGGTTACCCATTTTAAATTTCCTGGTTTGTATGTATCAATCTCAAACTCCCAAACTATCCCTTCCCCACCTGATTCCCCCGATAACCGTTGTCTATTCTCTGAGTCTGTTTTTTTTTTTTGTCAATAAGTTCATTTATATCATTCCTTTTTAGATTCCATATATAAGTGATATTATATGATGTTTCTCTTTCTGTCTGACTTCACTCAGTAAGACATTCTCTAGGTCCATCCATGTTGCTGCAAATGGCATTATTTCCTTTNTGATATGTTGCCAATTCCATTGATATAATAAATCAGGAAGTAAGTGGCTTTTGAATTTTTGATGCATAAAAAGCACTGCTTCATAAATGCTTTTATTCTGTTTCATATCTATTATTAAACATTTAGTTTCTTCTGTCTTCTAGATGGGCTATCTGTCCAATATAATATGGTATTGACTCCAAATTATATTGATTTACTCTACATCACTTTGTACGGTAAGAACTTTAATTCTAGATGCAAAAGCAGGTTTCATTAAGGCTGAAAAAATTATCTCATTCAGGATCATTAGGGATTATTTTGACAGATTTTACAGCAATAATATATAATAGTTATATATATATATATATATGGAGAAGGCAATGGCAACCCACTCCAGTACTCTTGCCTGGAAAATCCCATGGACAGAGTAGGCTGCGGTCCATGGGGTCACTAAGAGTTGGACATGACTGAGCGACTTCACTTTCTTTTTTCATTTTCATCACTGGAGAAGGAAATGGCAACCCACTCCAGTGCTCTTGCCTGGAGAGTCCCAGGGATGGGGGAGTCTGGTGGGCTACTGTCCATGGGGTCGCACAGAGTTGGGCACGGCTGAAGTGACAGCAGCAGCATATATATCTTTGGAGAAGGGAATGGCAACCCACTCCAGGATTCTTGTCTGGAGAATTCCAGAGACAGAAGAGCCTGGCAGGCAGGCTACAGTCCGTGGGGTTGCAAAGAGCAGGACATGACTGAGTGACTAACACACACACACACACACACACACACACACACTTAGGTTGCCCCCCATACCTTAGCTATTGTAAACAGCACTGCAAGCACGACTGCTGTGCATGTATTCTTTTGAACCATCTTTTTCTCAGTAGCATTCTTTTGTGGCACTCTGACTCCCAGCCCAGGCAAGAAAGAAGCTGTCTCAAATTAATTTCTGAGTTCAGATTTTTGAAAGACCCTGATGTTGGGAGAGATTGAAGGCAGGAGGAGAAGGGAACGACAGAGGATGAGATGGTTGGATGGCATCACCGACTCGATTGGACATGGGTTTGAGGAAGCTCCGGAAGCTGATGATGGACAGGGAAGCCTGGGGTGCTGCAGTCCATGGGGTTGCAGAGTCAGACACAACTGAGTGACTGAGCTGAACTGAATGGAATACATAGGAAATCCACACAATTTTTTTTTTTCCTGACAAGGATGGGTTTATTTGTGATCAGGAGAGAATTAACAATTTGGAGTCTGCAAGTGACCACACAATTTTAAAAGGCATTTTATAAACATGAAATTCAAAGGACTCAGAGACTGTTTAAAATGAAGAAAATGTTTGTGGATCTCCAACATTCTATGTGCATGAAGAAGACTATTGATCCTAAGTGGATACGAAACGGGATATTTTGGTTTCTTTGTGGAAAGGGAAGGCTAATGGAGAAAGCAGAGCCAGTGCCCGGAGAGTAAAGCCAAAAGTCAAGGAGGACCACTTTAATTACTTAATAGCGAACACATGCACAGCTTATTTCAGAACTGCTGTGAACCATTCATATGCCTTCTATTTCCTAACTCCCCTTCTCTTGGTTTGGATAGAGTGTTCTGTGGAACCGATAGGTAAATTCTCAAGAATTTTTCAGGCTAGTTTATGGCAAGTTAATATATTGAAATTGACCAGAGTGAGAATATTTACACTGCTAAAATCAGCAAATTCCACACACAGCACTCTTCCTGCCCCCAGAGAATGGTTGGCAAACATTTCCAAGGGGGGAGTGGCTTGTGGTCCTCCTGTCCCCACTTCCCTCTTTTATGTTGGGTGTGCAGGGAGGTCAGCTTAGTCTCTGCAGTTCGCTGGGTCTCATAGAGAGAAGAGTCACATCCCAAAAGCCCAGACCTCATTTAGGTGGCAAAACTCTCTTCTTGGTGTTATGTCAGATTATAGGATAAGATTTAGGGAAGTGTGAGGGAGAGAGGGAGAATATTTTGCAAGTAAAATGAATATAAGTAATTTATAGTCAGAGAACAAAAATGTGGGTTGCTTTCAAATGTCCACAACTTTTTTGCCTGTCTCCCTAGTGAGAGTTGAAGTTTATTCCTCTTCTTGAATTTGGCTAACCCTATGACTGAGTGCTCGACCACTAAAATGTGGCAGAAGTGATACTGTGCTGCCCAATGCCTAAGTATTAAGGTGACTGGAAGCTTTCAATTGCTGCCTATTGGAACACATGTTTGAGAACCTCTATCTTTGAACCTATGGAGAAGGCAATGGCAACCCACTCTAGTACTCTTGCCTAGAAAATCCCATGGAGGAGCCTGATAGGCTGCAGTCCATGGGGTCGCTAAGTCGGACACGACTGAGCAACTTCACTTTCACTTTTCACTTTCATTCATTGGAGAAGGAAATGGCAACCCACTCCAGTGTTCTTGCCTGGAGAATCCCAGGGACAGTGGAGCCTGGTGGGCTGCCGTCTATGGGATCGCACAAAGTCGGACACGACTGAAGTGATTTAGCAGTAGCAGCAGCAGCCATGCTATGAATAGTCCAAGCATAAGGATAGGCTGTATAAAAATGATATGGTTGAAATTCCTAGTTGAGCTCCCAGCCAACAGTCAGAATTAATCACCAGCCATGAAAATAATGGCTCAGCTGGTAAAGAATCCACCTGCAATGCGGGAGACCTGGGTTTGATTCCTGGGTTGGGAAGAACCACTGGAGAAGGGATAGGCTACCCACTCCATCATTCTTGGCCTTCCCTCATGGCTCAGCTAGCAAAGAATCTGCCTGTGATTCAGGAGACCTGGGTTCAATCCCTGGATTGGAAAGATCTCCTGGAGAAGGGAAAGGCTACCCACTCCAGTATTCTGGCCTGGAGCTTTCCATGGACTATACAGTCCATGGGATCTCAAAAAGTCAGACACAACTGAGTGACTTTCACTTTCATTTTATGAAAATAAACCATCTTATGTTTTCAACACAATTAATCCCTTAAACGGCTATAGCAACCGCCAATAGTACATGGAACAGAACTGCCTGGTTGAGTCCAATCACTTCAAAGAATCGTGGTTATTTTTAGCCATAAACTTTTATTTGAAGGGGTTGTTATACAGTTTCAAACAATCAAATTAACAAACAACTTGTATAGCAAACTATTTCAGCTTATAGTAGGGTGGAGAAATGCTTAAAGAAGATGTTACCAGGGCTTCTCAGGTGGCTCAATGGTAAAGAATTCATCTGCCAATGCAAGAGACACAGGAAACCTGGGTTCAATCGCTGGGTTGGGAAGATCCCCTGCAGTAGGAAATGACAACCCATTCCAGTATTCTTGCCTGAACAATTCCATGGACAGAGGAGACTGGTGGGCTACAATACATTGGATTGCAAGAGTCAGACACGACTAGGCACAGCACGTGAATTAAACCTCTAGTTTTACAAATAATTACACTGACATTTTAAAGAGGGTGAAACCCCTTATACAAGGTTGCAAGTATTGTTAGTAGTGAGTAAATTCACCTTGTAAGCTCCTATCTTATATACATTCCTTTTCATTTGACATTTGGACCGTTCTCTGCTTCTAGTAGTTTCATAGCATTTTAGCAAACTATACCCTAATTCTATTCTCTTATCTCAGACTTATCCTGCAGATCATGGAAACTTAACCTCATCTTATCTTACAACCCAGAAACAATGCTAGGACTCAACCATTTGTGTCCATCGCATCTATCTATAGCATTTAACTTGTTACTATGAATTTAGTAGGTGTGCAACTTGAATTAAATGCTTGGCAAATCATTTTATCTTTTTTCCTCAGTGTCTCAAGCAACACATGTCCAGCGAACTTCATTCATGATTTTGTATTCAGCAACTGTTTATTATCCTTATTCTATATGCAAGGCATTTTATTAAGCAGAAAATTGAAGCAGAAATATGAAGTAAATACATTGAAATTCACTTAACTAGGGAGAAAGAACATAAAAATTTGAAATACACATAACAATAGAAATACTATGCATATGCAAACACACATGTACAACATTAATTTATAAACAGTGACACAACACGAAAGGATTAGGTGTGCTTTTTAGAAACATACTCAAAAATTGACTGCAAAACATATGCATGATCATCTTTAAGCACACACCACGAAAGAGCACATGTGTACACATTCTAAACAGCTTTCACTGAATTATGAGAAGGTGACTAAAAAGCTTTTTTTCAAGCTGAAAAATAGTTGAGGAAATGTTTTGCCCATCAATAACTTGAAAGTTAAGTGGAAAATATCATACTTCAATGTTGACAGCTGACTGGAACTCCATGAAGGATTGTCTCCTACTAATCCCCAAGATGGAAAAGAAGGGGAAAAAATATATTTAAACTGCATAAGCCCAGGAAAAATTGCTTCTGAATTGTGGCTGTTAACTCCATTATGTTGTGCGATAGTTCAGATCTATATTTAAGCAGACTTTTCTAGTTCCACACAGTTTTAACATATTGAAGAAAAGCTCACCCTGTTGTAAATTCCCAAACAATTCATTTCAAATTTCCCTGGAGCAGTTTGTCTTGACTCACTTCATTCTACTTTGAAATGTTCCTNATGGCATCACGGACTCAATGGACGTGAGTCTGAGTGAACTCCGGGAGTTGGTGATGGACAGGGAGGCCTGGCCTGCTGCAATTCATGGGGTCGCAAAGAGGCGGACACGACTGAGCGACTGAACGGAACAGAAGGATCCTTGCACACTGCTGTGGTGATTTGGAAAGTGCATATACAAAATACCTGTGGATTAAAAAAAATAATCACCTCTGACTTCTGCTTGGTTGCAAAATGGTCTAAAGAACATAAATTTTAAGAATTCTTTGCAGTTATTCATTCTTTTAGTGAGATCTCAATATAAGCACTAAAAAATTTAGGAAAGCACATTTTTATCCATCTAGAAATTTCCTGAGTAATGCGATGAATGTTATGATAGAGGAATGAGTAGCAGACTTGAAGAATACAGAAAGTAACATTTAAATCGATGTTTTAAATTATTTGTGTCCCTTCTCAAAATACTTGAGAGACATACACTTTGCTATCATGAACAATGACCTCTGTGGCTGTGAATCTCAGAGCAGGGCCCATCCCTGGAGGAGGAAGGGAGGTGGGTTTCTGTGTCTCTCTCTGTCTCTTCTCTCTTCTGTCCAGAGCAGTGTCTGTTCTGTAAAGGATCATGAGCTGAATCTATTTATCATGGATTAATAGATCATCTATTATCTCTAGATTAGCTTGTATATAAATTACTTATTCATAAACTGGACATCAGCTTATTTATAGAGTACCCTCATCCTTTATGAGCAAGTGTTTGTTTATTTTGCCAGAGACAAAAAAGTCTCCTTTTGCATTGTGAAATTAGATGCTACAATATATTTTCTCCTTTATTTACAGTTGCCTTTATTTAAAAGCTAGAAAATAATTTGCTTTTTATTGATCCAAATTTGACCCACCCAGCTGACAGAAATAGAAAGATATTCACCTTCTCATAGATGATTTGTTGTAATGGGAACCTATTCCTAGCATGTTAGGGAGAGTTCTTTTCTACAAAGAAAGTACAAATTTTCTCTCCTAAGAAGTCTTTAACTCGATCTGAAATGTAGTCTATAATTGTATAATAAAGTCATATTATAGGTAAGTAAATAATTACAAGTTAATCTAGGTTCATTGTAAAGATACAGCTCAAATAGTTTTTCAAAAATGTCTTGTTCAAAACTTTTTGAAACTGTGTGCATGGCCTCATGTTTTGCAAATAAGAGAATCTCATTCCTTATTTGATCATGTTCAAATATGTTTTCTTTCTTCTTTTTCCTTCCTAGTGTGCACTGGTTTGTGAATGTTCAGCCCCAGAAAGTGTGAGCAGAAAAGATAACCTACCTTTTTTGAATGCCGGTATGTACCTCAGTTTTGGAAACTTAAGTGCATTTCATGTGAACATACATTTTAATTTTCTAAGAGGTTGATACTGAACCTGGATACAATTCTCACAGAACCGTTGTAAACATTTATTAAATATTAGTAATAATGGGAGTTAGCAGTGTAGAGGTAAACTTGACAATTCCATAAAAAATATATTTGTGTATCTTGGCTAAATGGCAAAACAAATTCCTTTTATCTATTGGATTTTGTTTTATCTGAAATGAGACGTCATTTCAGATGATGGAGGATGTATTGGAAATGTGAAGCTCATAATTAGTTTGACTTTCTAATTCTAGAATTTAAAATAAAGTTGTTAAAACAGTATGTATATGGATTCAGTAGGAAAAGTTCATATACACATTTGTACATTCCAATGCGTGTGTGAATATATATATGCATATACATGTAATGTTAAGAATGCTGATATATTTGAACTTCAAGAAGGCACTGAACAGTGTGGTAAATGATGACTTTGACATCTGATACAGTTACAAAACATGCGATAATATACATAAATGTAAATCATGGAACTAACTTCTGAGTGATAACATACATTGTGTTACCAGTAGTGATATTAGCAAATAATGATTAGTTCAATGACAGGCAAGATGCTAAATGCCTTGTATGCCCTGCCTTACCTTGTTTTCTAATATATGCTATGAAGAAGGCACTCTTATTATCTCCATTTTATAGATTAGGAAATTGCTCAAGATTACTACTTAGCCACAGTAGGTCCAACATTTAATCCAGGTTTAATCCCAAGGCCTTTGCTCTTAATTACTAGATCAGCTGTTACTAAAAAAGCCGTTAATTAACAAGCTGGTATAACAGTAAACTAAACCTGAACATTTTCCTAGCCTTGCTATGTTGTGCATTTCAACAGTGACATGGATAGCATGATAATCAGAATGAGTGATACCAAACTTCAAAGTGACTAAGAAAGAACCCTAAACAATGAGCAATTTTCCTCTGCAGAAACTCAGTAATAATAAGAGATGGAGAAAGACATGCAGCATTTTTAAATCAAAGAACTCAAAATAAAATATAGCAACCAAAAGCCCATGAATTGTACTTAATAGAATGGAGGATTAAACCAAACAAGAGCAGCTACTTCTCAATCTAGGACAAAATGGCATGTTTTAAAAAATGTTTATTAAGGATATAATATCAGGAAGAATGTGCATTAAACAGGGAAGGGGCTAGCTGCACACTTACACCAGCCAGATACCATAAAAATACTTGATAAGGCATCTACGTGGCTAAAATAGCTAATGTATCCTCAAAGGGTCTTCCTCATATATGTTTTTTTCTTTTAAAAGCTGACCACACCTCTAAACCTTGATTTCAGTACATCTAGATAATCTATTTAATTCTCCAAATGTCAATTTTGAGAAGTAAAATTGAATGTGAGAGATATTGCACTCATGTTAAATGCAGTTTAAATGAATCAAATTATCATCAGAATCATCTACACTGTAATTATAAGACACTTTTTAAGTGATTCACTCATGTGAACCTTGTAATTTTTTTATGCACACAAAGGGAAATGCCATTTTAAAATACTGATTGGTTTAATATAAATTTCCAAGAGAAAGAGAAAAGTGGCTCTCAGAGTAAAAAGAAATATATCACCTAAGGAAGATGAGACAAAGGGAACATGAGAAAAATAAATCTGCACCTTCTGATCCTTGTGCCATAAAATCTGCAAGGCATGAGTTTCGGAAGCCTATTAACTCTTCCAAGTGTCTAGGGTTTGATTCCTAACCTTTGATTTGTAATATGACAGAGACAAGCGACGTGAAAGTCTTGGAGCAGCTACATTCTACAATTTAAATACACTTGCTAACGGAGTGAAAGAGGATTGATTACTGCTTTCCCTTTTCCTCGAGCTGATGGTTTTGGTGGTGATTCTACACTTTGTTCCAATGATTTTTTTTTCTGTATCCTTGGTCCAGGCAATCTGAAAGTGCCTAGAACATTTGCCAAAAATATTTTCTTTCTATGAAATTATTTTTTTAAAATGCAGTCTTATTTATTTGGCTGCCCTGGGTCTTAGTTGCAGCACATGGAATCCCTGTTGCATCCTGTGGGAATCTTCTTTCCTTGACCAGGGATCGAACCTGGGTCACCTGCAGTGCAGGGCAGATTCTTAACCACTGGATCACCAGGGAAATCCCAAAGGTATTTTCTGTGAGCCTTCTTATATTAGGGAAAGTGAAGTTGCTCAGTCATGTCTAGCTCTTTGCAACCCCATGGACTGTAGCCTGCCAGGCTCCTCTGTCGATGGAGTTTTCCAGGCAAGAATACTGGAGTGGGTTGCCATTTCCTTCTCTAGGGTATATTAGGGAAAGACAAGACAAAATGACTGTCAAATGTTCTAAAAGCTTGATTTTTTAAAAAATTATTTTAAAATACAACTAAGTGCTATATGTAAAAGGCTTCTGCTCATAATTCTAAAGTGTATCACACATGTACAGAATATGTAAGTAGAATACGCACCCTTGACTTTGGTCTGTGTGTACATTGGTCTTCTGTTCTATTTATTTATCCATCTAAACTCAGCAACTTTGGAATTAATCTATTATATTCCCATGAGGTACTTTTTCACAATCTGTAGGCGGAGGGAGCTATTGACATTCTTCCCAAGCCTTTATATTCATGTATTATATGGAACTTGCCAGTCTCAAGTGAGTTATGAAGTTCTTGCTGATTGAGCGCAAGAGGATGTCATAGCTCATAGCTGCTCTTCACTATTCTATTTATATCTCTAGAGGTTTAATGAATAACTCGGAAAATTCACTTATCTATTGTGAGACTCCAGAGAAAAAGCTCTTCCTCTTGGGTCTCACCGTTTCCATGCCGTATTTGCCTCTGAAGTTGAATGTACATGTTGGGAGCCTGGAGAGGTGAGGGGAGGAGGAGGAAAAAAGATGAGGAGGAAGAGAGGGGGCAGAATTTACAACTCCATAAAAAAGATATATAAGTACTTTAGCTATACAGGAGAAAATAAATTCCTTTCGGCTGTTGGACTTTGTATTCTCTGAAAGAGGAGATGAATTAGATGTAGCATTAAGAATTGTGAGGTTCTCCTTCTGTTTGATTTTATAATAGTTTTATCAAAGTTGTTGAAAAGTTACCTGTTTAATTATTGGTGCATTCATTTAAGCAAAATGGCAGTGAGAACACTTAAAACTATGTGTTGTTGGGGTGTTGCGTCAGGGATGAGGGTAGGGAAAGTTAATTTTGAACACAGGGAAGTGTAAACAACCAAGTCTCTTAGCTGGTTCACAGAGTTGGGTGTCCATTAACTGAGGCGCCTTTGTCTACAGCAAAACAAGAACAAATGGGCTCTGGTGTTATTAATGCCAGTGCCCTGAACAGGCTCTGCGAAGAACTGGTGTCACAGCCTAGATTTGCTAACAGTGGTGTGACCCTGACGGACTGGTCAGCCTCTTTGGACATCGATACTTTGGGGATGACCACACTGACCTCGACAGTCTTCGATTTCCTTTTTGGCCCTCCATGTCTGAAATCTAAAGAGCATAGTTTAGCTTTTGCTATGTCTTCCTTCATTATAGAAATGTTTCATGAAAGTTTTCATTTTCATCAGTTTCACATGGAGTCCTATATCTAATTCTTTGTCACTTACAGTTGTCTTTCTCAGGAGTTATTTATATTTAATAAGCCTGGCCACAAGTAAATGCTTCAAAAAATTTTGTCAAGCTCAACAATTCTCTCTAGATTTCCTGAACCTACCCGTTTTCTTTGTTAAAGTATAATGCTGCAGAATACTTCAGCCCATGGACTTTGATATTATCATGATCAATCTGAGAAGCTGATGGACCCTGTCATCGTTCCTATTATCTTCACATTTTGAGTGAGTTTCCCTCTGTCAGCAAGCATTTGATCTGATACAGCATCTTTCCTGGTTGAATTCTATACTTCTTCAGTCATGAAATTATGATATTTTTGAAGACCAGTTTCATGCTGTATATTAACGTGCATGCTGTCCATCCTCTTCACAGAGGGTGTATCTGACAGCGATGAGTTCCATGACCGTAAAACATCTAAATCTCAATGTGAGGACTACCCTGTTTTCAGTCCTAAATACAGGTACTTTCCCCCCTATTCTGAGAGTTTACTGGTGTTTATCTTCTTGCCTCAAGGATGAATCACAAGTGTTCTCAAAATAGTCCACTGTATCTTTTATTCTTTTCCCCCAGATAGGCTTAAGCCATCTACTTTCCCAGGCGGCACAAGTGGTAAATAGCCTGCCTGCCAGTGCAGGAGATGTAAGAGAAGTGTGTTCGATCCCTGGGTTGGGAAAATCCCTTGAAGGAGGACATGGCAAGACACTCCAGTATCCTTGCCTGGAGAATCCCATGGACAGAGGAGCCTGGCGGGCTACAGTCCATGGGGTCACAAAGAATCAGACATGACTGAAGTGACTTAGCACACACGCCCTAATGCTTTACTGAAGTTGCCTAGTTATGATCTGTTTAAGGAGAAGAAACATTGCTTATTTATTTCTGTGTCTCCAGGGACAGAAAGCAATAGGAACTCAGCAGATATTTGTCAAATGACTGATAGTGGGTGTATCTTACCACCTGAATTTATGCTTCAGGTACAGAAAACTGCACTGTTATTCTTCTGTCCCTGAGAAAGATGTTCAAATTTCTGTTTAAAATGATTTATTACTTTCCCTAAAAATTGCTGTTAAATTCTCATTTTTAATTTTTTTTCTGCTTCATTTAGCACCATACATTTTAATTGCCTTTCACAATATCACATAACTGGACTAAGTACAGGCGACATTCTCCTCAATACCACCCCATCTAAAGCAACTGGTGACTGAATATTTTAAGAAATATTCTGAGAGACTTTGAAAAATATTTATCTCTATGTTCATTTCGAGTCCTAAGGAATTCCAGCCAAAAAAGCAAATCTCTTTGTTTTGTCTATTTTTTTCCCCTTTCCATTCATGAGGTACTAAATTAACTAGATAATCCAGAGAGAAGGTGTGGGGCGGGAGGGGGGAGGTGGGGGTCGGGATTGGGAGTTCATGTACACTC
>SJXQ01001785.1:0-21856 GCA_006408695.1 Aepyceros melampus | reverse complement strand
CAGTATTGTAAAGCAAAACAAACTAAAAAATAAAAATCTATTAAAAAAATAGATCATATCAGTTTATAATAACAAAGGTATCTCTGTGGTATCTTCTTTGTGCTCAGTTGTATCTGACTCTTTGCAACCCCATGAACTGTAGCCCACCAGCTTCTCTGTCCATGGCATTTCCCAGGCAAGATTACTGGAACAGGTTGTCATTTCTTTCTCCAGGGAGTCTTCCTGACCCAGGGATTGAACCTTTATCTCTTGTGTCTCCTGCATTGGCAGGGGGGTTTCTTGACTGATGAGCCACCTGGGAAGCCTCTTTCGTTCTTCATACTAGTTAAATAGATTTGCCCTTGTAGTTATAACTCTATGATATATAAAATATAGGACCATCTTGGCTTATAACATTGGCCTTTTATCCTTATACTCACTCACCAGATTTCTTTGCACTTTGCTGTTTTAATAAATCCAGTGGAGCCCATTGTCAATGCAAAGAAAAAAACGCACAACCGTAAAGATAAGAGTTATGTTTTATCAGGCAGACTTTCTCAGGACTTGGAGCCCGGGAGACAGAAGTCTCAGATCACTCTGAGGGACTGCTTTGAAGAGCCAGGATGTATGGGAGTTTTTGCAACAAAGGGCAGGGAGCCAGAACATCAAAAGATTATTGATAATTAAGGAAAACCAGACATCTCAAGTTAATGAAATCAGCCCTTTTCTGTGTATAGGAAAAGGAAAGGAAAGTGAAGTCGCTCAGTTGTGTCTGACTCTTTGCGACCTCACGGACCATAACCTACTAGGCTCCTCTGTCCATGGAATTTTCCAGGCAAAAGTACTGGAGTGCGTTGCCATTTCCTTCTCCAGGGGATCTTCCCCACCCAGGGATCGAACCCAGGTCTCCCGCCTTGCAGGCAGACGCTTTACTGTTTGAGCCACTAGGGAAAATGCAATTTGGGCTCACTGCAGTCATTCCTTTAATATGCGCCCCAGCTATCTGGGGCCAGCATCCTGTGTTCCCTCGTCCTGAGTTTCCTCAGAGTGCAGAGTCTGGCATGACTGCAGCGGTTGACAGCTGGATGGCAGACACTCTTTGTTTTCATTCTGAGTTTCCTCAGGACTCTCCCTCCAGGTGGCTGTCATGTGATGGCTTGATGTCTGTAACATCTTTTGTTTCCTGGTATGGTTGGTAGCGTTAGTAGTTCACACCATTACCCTTGCTCTTTTGGAATTTTCATGTTTTCTTTACTGTGTATTAACATAGAGTGTTAACCAGCTTGAGTGAAAGAGTACATTTCTTTATCTATTAATAGTAATCAATGAAATCATCAGACACTTTTAATACTTCAGCTTTGCTCCTGCTGTATCTCTCCATCTATTGCCCACCTTATGTAAACTAGAAGGAAAATAAAGGCAAGAAGGTGATATAGTCAAAAAGGTAATATTTTCTGGACAAATATGAGAAGGACTTTCGGCCCTGGTGTGCCTTCCTTCATTCTGATGCCTGTGCTCTTCACTGAAGTGAGGTTTTTAGTTATGTCCTTCCCTCTTGCATGTTCTCCTCTCAGTTTACACAGGCAGGGCCATTCTGTTTTCCTACTAGGGGAAGTAGTGATTGGCTCCCCAGGTGGCTCAGTGGTAAAGGACCCATCTGCCAGGACAGGAGATGCAAGAGAAGCAAGTTCAATCCCNGGTGAGTTGGGCCCGTGGACTATCAGAATAATGGACACTGTACTTCCCTTTAGTCCAATGACTAGCCTCTACCTTTGAATAAAATTTTAGCCTCTCCCACTTCCTTTCCACTTTCCCTAAAAGTTAATTGTTGTCACCACTTATTTCCAGCTGGTGTCTCTTCAAAGATTCCTGCAAGTAATCCCTGGATGCTTCCCTCTAACTCCAGGCTTGCTGGTACATGCCCGAATCATGTTTGTGCTTTGGCTGGGACACTTCCTGCTATCAGCAAAAGAAGCAGCTAGATAATGGGGAGGCAAGGTGAAAGCTAAGCTTAGGATAGAAAATTCTGAGTTTTCTGAACAAGCAGTGTATATTCTCAAGCTATGAAGATGGTCCTTCTTTTTTTTTTCCCTCATCTTTAGCTCACCTCTGAGTAATCATAACTGACCCCAAAACATGAATAATATCATTGTTGGATATCATTTTTTGATCCCATTTGTTAAGGCAAAAGGTATTGCCTTGAAGAAGATTATCCTGTTTGATTTCTGATGAAAATTAGAATGAGAACCAGGGAAGTGTGGAATTGTTTGAAGACTTTGATGCTTGACATTAAAAAAAAAGAAAAATTCTTTCTCAAAGCACAGTTGTTCAATCAAGGTAAAGATTGTTTGTTCAATGCATTACTTACAAGACAGGTCAGGTACATCTTTTCAGAGTTGTCTTGTCATGGGTATGTCCCACCACTGAATACTTGAGTGATCCTGTTTTCTGAACGCTTTGTGAAGCCCCACATGCAGACACCCTCTGAACTGGAATCATCTCCCAGGAAACCGATGGACACTGGCATTTCAAATATAGTAATGTTGGCCACATAGAATACAGATTATGGAGATAAGAGCCACCATTATTTAAATACTAAAATAATAAATTATTTCATAAAGCAACCTAGACTAGTTAAAATGGGGTAATATGAGAGAAAATTAGTTGTTATGATGAAATTTGATACAAGGACCATGATTTATTATTTGGCTTAATAATTGTAGGTGATTTGAGTCCAATAAGCCAGGGGTTTATCAACTCTTTACATGGTCTCTCTGGAGGCAGTATGTGAGGTGGACTGGCATAAAGCCTTGAGGTCCTAGGGGAAGTGGGTGAATAGTAGAATTTTAGGAAAAGTTGGGGAGAAACCATGAGGCTAAAAACGGAGTCTAGGGGTCCATGATGAAGTTATAGAGGGAAAAGAAAAGCTGGGCAGGAACAGGTATAAAAGCTGTAGGCATGTGGAATGATAAGTGGTGATGGATGCCTTATTTAACTTGTTAGTCCGTGTAGATTCATTTGTTCATCCATTGACTTGCTCATCCATTTGTTCTTGCTGAACTTTTTCTGCACAGCTGCTCTGTCAGATGCTGAGCAAGCTCTGTAGAACCAGTCCGCTACTTCAGGCTTTAGGTTTTAGCTCCACCTTGACTAATATCTGTCAAGCCTAGTTCAAGGTATTGCTCATTCATACAATCAATACCTTATGTACCAAATACAACACCCCGCAGCCATCCCTTAACAACAAAGTGTGTGTGTTTTTGAACTTCAACACACGGTAGAGACACACACAGAGAAAGAGAGGGCGCTTCAGATCTGTTCCTTTTAAAAGTCAGGCTTTAGATAGTCCAGCCTATTTCATTCCTCAAAGGCAAAAGGATGTGTTAAAGCAAAGAAAAAGAGAATAGAACTCTGGAAACTTTACCTGGAGGGGTCGGGGGGGGCGGTGGTTATGTTAAGCCAGCTATAGCAGAGGAAGCGATGCTGATCTTTGCTCTTGAGGGGACTGAGCTGATTTTCAGCCTGTACCTCTCAGATGATTTTCACTGCTGACATGGTTGCAGGTTCTCTGTCAAAGGCAGATGGCTTACTGGAATCCATTTTACTTTCTACATACCCGTTCACTAGCATTAGCAGCCCTGTGGGTGTGCCTCCTACTTCTGCTTTTCTCACCCCAGAGGAGTGCAGTAATAGGTGCTCCCAAGCAGACTGTTTTTCTTCCTTGGCTTAGTCTTTGCAGTATATGACTTTATTAAAGATTGTATAAAAAAGGCAATAGGGAGGCAGAATCGAAGTCATAATTTGGCATAGCCACTATACTAAAGAAGACATGAATCTTGCTTAAATATTTTCCAAAAGTAAAAGGAAATATGAGAACATTTCAGGCCCTCCAGCCCTCATTCTGTTTAGAAAGGGAGTTGCAACCCTGGCATGGAGGGAGCCTGCAGGCAGAAAAAGCCCTGAAGTCTCACACCTACGCTGTGGGGCACGGTGAGCTGCAGCCCTTGGAAATTGTCGTTGTTACAAAATGACAGCATGCAAATTAAAAAAAGAAAAACTATTTAAAATGTATTGCAGCTAATATTCTTTGGGTTTGTTTCAGTATTGTTATATTTTGAAATGCATGGAAAAGTTTTCTATTTTGAGTGTCAGTTTTGCTATGAAGCTAATTATCCTTTAATTGACACCTTAATAGTATTAGAGAAGCCTTAAAGGGCTGTTCAGGGTGGAGAAAGCACAGCTTGTAACTATTCTGCAAATCTGAGTGTCTAACCACCCACACTTTATAACCATACACTTTATTTAATCATACTTTTCTTTTTCAGAAAGGTGCTTAATTTGAACTCAAGCAGCTGAAACGATTTCATTATTTTAGATAAAGTTTGCTCTCTTTTCTTTTGTTTTTAATTACCTTGTTGAACATTATGCAAGTTAGTGTATCAAAAACAGTATTGGTCTCTAGGTATATGAGACAAAGTGATTATCTCTAAACTTGAAATAATTGAGCATCTTGAAAGAATTGCTGTGCATTTAATTATATTTTACATTAATTAGTAAAATAAACTGTGAAGGTTTCTGTTCAAATCTCACATTAATTATTTGATAAGGTTGAGGAAATCTTGACCCAGGTGAAAATTGGAGTCAAATATCTGCCTACAGTGATTATAATAAAAGAAGGAGGGAAAAAAATCCCAACATTTTAGGATGCAAGGCTTGGAGGACTTCACGGTTGCTTAATTTAGCTTTTTTTTTTTCTTTTTCAGATCGAAATGTACCTTAGGCAAAGACAACTTGTTTTTGGTAATTTTTCTGCATTGGTTTTCTATGATTAAGTGTTATTCTCCAGCTATTTCAGCTAATTATCATTGTCTCCCCAAAGGCTGATGAAACCAGGAATCTGAGCAGAATTAGGCTAATTTTACTCCATGGCTTATTAGGCATCCACATGCATGTGTTACTGTCCTAAGTACTGTATCAAGCAAGTTAAATAGCTATTATCCCTGCCTTCCACATGGTCCTTGCTGAAGATTTACCAGGGCATCCTGCCAACGTGCAGGAGAGTATAAGCAGCTATACAGCCCCTTTCCATTGTAGCCTATGGAGGGAGAGTCAAGGTGTGAAGAGAACGTACCTCGTAAAAACTGAGGAAATATTGACGTTTATCTCTTTGAGTCAGCTCCACTTTGAGTTGTCTCAGTTCTTTGTGTGGGAGCCTAAGTTGGTACACTGGCTGTTCGGAAGGAGGTGGACCGAGAGACCTGTCACTGCTGTCATTTCATCTGCAGCAGGATTATCCACATTTTAACCTCTTGTCTCTAAGCTCCTGCTGAGCTCTGTTGTTTACTTCCAGTAGCATGCATCCTCTATTCTCTTTCTTCGTGGTATCTATTCTGTGTATTGGGGAATGATGAAAATGGCACCCCAGTCCAGTACTCTTGCCTGGAAAATCCCATGGACAGAGGAGCCTGGTAGGCTGCAGTCCATGGGGTCGCTAAGAGTCGGACACGACTGAGCGACTTCACTTTCACTTTTCACTTTCATGCATTGGAGAAGGAAATGGCAACCCACTCCAGTATTCTTGCCTGGAGAATCCCAGGGATGGGGGAGCCTGGTGGGCTGCCATCTATGGGGTCACACAGAGTCGGACACAACTGAAGTGACTTAGCAGCAGCAGAAAATACTTTTTGGAGGGAATAAGTAACTTTGCTTTTTTTTGTTTTGTGTGGCACCCGTTGTTGCCTTGTATGTGGTGAGTCATCAGAAATTCACACTCCTCGGAGCAAACACATTTAGAATACAGAAAAATGAATTGAAGGCTTATATTTTGTTTAATCACTTTTTGAAGAGTCTACATTAGTAAATTTAACTGTCTTCCCAGTTCAAATTATAATGCTTATGGATATCAAACATCCTGAATGGAAAGAACTCAATAATAACCTAAGTAAAATTTTTGAAGTGATCCGTGGCTCTTCCCCTGGATCAACAGGTCCTTCTTCAGAGTTTTGAATTTAATTGGCTTGGGTAAAGGCCCAGGCATCATTAGGTTTTTAAAATTCCCATGGGGATTCTCATACAGAGTCAGGTTGAGAACTACTTTAGAAGAGTAACTAGATCAGACATTCAGTGTATAGAGGACCAGAACAAATAAATACATTTTCTGTTAACCTGATTAGTAGGAGAGTCTGAGAAAGATTTGCTAATTATATTTTTTAAATTCCATTAAAATTACTATGTAATAAACTTCTCGCACTCCTAAACTGATTATCTGATGTATGTGATTTCATTTTGTTATACTTAAAAGAGTGTAGCAAAATTGAAGGAATTAAAAATAAAAATTTAAATCATGTTATAATTATATCACCTGAAAAAGTCAGTACCAAAATCAGATTGATTATATTCTTTGCAGCCAAGGATGAAGAAGCTCAATATGGTCAGCAAATCAAGACCGGGAGTGGACAGTGGCTCAGATCATGAACTCCTTATTGCCAAATTCAGAATTAAATTGAAGAAAGCAGGGAAAACCACTAGACCATTCAGTTATGACCTAAATCAAATCCCTTAGGATTATATAGCATAAGTGACAAATAGATTCAAGGGATTAGATCTGACACACAGAGTGCATGAAGACCTATGGACGGAGGTTCATGACAGGAGGAGGGATCAAGACATTTCCCCAAGAAAAAGAAATGCAAAAAGGCAAAATGTTTCTCTGAGGAGGCTTTACAAATAGCTGTGAAAACAAGAGAAGTGAAAGGCGAGGAAGAAAAGGAAAGATATATCCGTTTGAATGCAGTTACCAAGAATAGTAAGGAAACATAAGAAAGCCTTCCTTAGTGATCAATGCAAAGAAATAGAGGAAAACAATAGAATGGGAAAGATCAGAGAGCTCTTCAAGAAAATTAGAGATACCAAGGGAACATTTCATCAAAATGGGCACAATAAAGGACAGAAATGGTATGGACCTAACAGAAGCAGAAGATATTAAGAAGAGATGGCAAGAATACACAGAAGAACTATACAAAAAAAAATCTTCATGACACAAATAACCACAATGGTGTGACCACTCTCCTAGAATCAGACATGCTGGAATGTGAAGTCAAGTGGGCCTTAGGAAGCATCACTATGAACAAAGCTGGTGGAAGTGATGGAATTCCAGTTGAGCTATTTCAAATCCTGAAAGATGATGCTGTGAAAGTGCTGCCTCAATATGCCAGCAAATTTGGAAAACTCAGCAGTGGCCACAGGACTGGAAAAGGTCAGTTTTCATTTCAATCTCAAAGAAAGGCAATGCCAAAGAATGCTTAAACTATTATACAACTGCACTCATCTCATATGCTAGCAAAGTAATGCTCAAAATTCTCCAAGCCAGGCTTCAACAGCAGGTTAACCGTGAACTTCCAGATGTTCAAGCTGGAATCTGAAAAGGCAGAGGAACCAGAGATCAAATTGCCAACATCCATTGGATCATCGAAAAAGCAAGAGAGTTCCAGAAAAATACCTGCTTCTGCTTTATTGACTATGCCAAAGTCTTTGACTGTGTGGATCACAACAAACTCTGGAAAATTCTTAAAGAGGTGGAAATACCATAACACCTCCTGAGAAATCTGTATGCAGGTCAAGAATCAACAGCTAGAACTGGACATGGAAAAACAGACTGGTTCCAAATAGGGAAAGGAGTACATCAACGCTGTATATTGTCACCTGCTTATTTAACTTTTATGCAGAGTACATCATGGGAAATTCTGGGCTGATGAAGCATAAGCTGAAATGAAGATTACTGAAGAAATATCAATAGCTTCAGATATGCAGATGACAACACCCTTATGGCAGAAAGTGAAGATGAACTAAAGAAACTCTTGATGAAAGTAAAAAAGGAGAATGAAAAAGTTGGCTTAAAACTCAACATTCAAAAAATCAAGGTCATGGCATCCAGTCCCATCACTTCATGGCAAATAGATGGGGAAACAATGGAAACAGTGACAGACTTTATTTTTCTGGGCTGCAAAATCACTGCAGATGATGACTGCCGCCATGAACTTAAAAGACACTTGCTCCTTGGAAGAAAAGTTGTGACCAACCTAGATAGCATATTAAAAGCAGAGACATTACTTTGCCAACAAAGTCCATCTAGTCAAAGCTATGGTTTTTCCAGTACTCATGTATGTATTTGTGAGTTGGACTATAAAGAAAGCTGAGCACCGAAGAATTGATGCTTTTGAACTGGGTGTTGGAAAAGACTCTTGAAAGTCCCTTGGAGTACAAGCAAGGAGATCCAACTAGTCCATCCTAATTGGTGCTGAATATTCATTGGAAGGACAGATGCTGAAGCTGAAACTCCAATACTTTGGCCACCTGATGAAAAAATTGAAGGTGGGAGGAGAAGGGGAAGGCAGAGGATGAGATGGTTGGATGGCTTCACCGACTCAATGGACATGAGTTTGAGTAAGCTCCAGGATTTGGTTATGACCAAGGAGGTCTGGTGTGCTATAGTCCATGGAGTTGCAAAAAGTCAGACACAACTGAGCGACTGAAATGAACTGAACCGAAGAAGTCAAGCCTTTTTCTTTACTCCTGATTCCCTTATATAGATGTCATCATATGTGAACTACACTTACATATTCACTTTGCTGCTTAAATCAAAAGATATGTTTTGTTTTCCTCATCAGTATGTTTATTACATTCTATTGTAATCATTTATTTGCTTCTCAGTTTCCTCTGATAGACTATCAGAGTTTCATGAGACCAAAGAAACTTTTTCTTGGTTACTCTTAAGTTCATAGGGCCTCACACATCCCTGGTGCACATAGTGGATAATATTTGAATATTTGTTAAATAAACTATTTTTCCTCCATATGATATGATTCATGATAAATGAATTAAGTCAATTAAAGTGCTCAGAATAGGGCCTAGAACATGAAACATGCACAATAAATGTTGGTTGTTTTTTCATCTTAATGAATTGTAATTCTGCATAATATTCTCAAGGTATTGTTTCTTGAACATTTCTTTGCTTTCGTATATCTGGGGTCTTCCCAATTTTTCCAACATTGTAAATCAGATTGGATGATTATTTTCATGCATTTAGTTTATTTCTTCTTTCTGATTATTTTCTAGGATAACTTTTTCAGAAGTGGAATAACTAGATCAGTGAATAGATCATTTTTATAACTTTGAAAAATGATTGCCATGTTACTTTAAAAATACTTCTTATGGAAAAATTTCAAATATATGAAAAGTAAATCGGGAGGATAATGAACTCCTATGCATCAAGCATCCAGCATCAATGGCTATCAGCTTTCTACGATTGTTTCATCTATGCCTTACTCTAGTTCCCCACTGACAGCTATACTCCAGTTTGTTTATCCAGTTACCATCTGATGGATATTTGAACTACTTCAGCTTGGCTGTTATGAGTAAAATTATGGAAATCAATCATGTAAAAGTTTTCATTTTGATAATATATTTTCATTTTTCTAGTATGGAGTTTTGAGTTGTGCATTTAAGAAAACTCTTTGGTTGATAAGAAACTATACAGTCTTTTCCAAAGCGGTTAAACTGCCTGATAGTCTCATCAGCAGTGCATGAAAGTTCCAGTTGCTCTATATCCTCAACAATCCTTGCAAAAGTTTTAATTTTGATAAGATCCAATTTACCAAAGTATTTTGTGCTTTATAATTTTTTGTGTCCTAAGAAGTCCTGTGATGCAAAAGTTGCATGAATTTTCTCCTGTATTCTCCTCTAGAAGCTTTATAGTTTGGGGATTTATGTTTCCGTCTAGAACCATTTAGAAATAATTCTTGTGTGCTGTGAGTAAGCATTGTTCTTCTGTTTAAAATATATGTATCTAGTTGTTCCACTACTATATATTGAAAAGATTATTCATTCCCTTTGGCACCTTTGTTGATAATCAACTCACCATGTATGGGTTAATGTATTTGAATGTGCATTTATTTATGAACAGAATAGTTTTATGAACCCCCTGTATCACCTAGATCAAAAACTCTTACCATTTTGTTATTCTTATTTTCATTTTTGCTTCTTTCTTCTACTACTGTTTATTATTTTTGATAGTCTTTTTTTGAGATAAAACTTTCATACATTTCTTTTAAGTGTTTTATAGTTTTAACTTTAATGTTAGGTCTACTGTGTGTGCATGCATGCTCAGTTATCTCTGACTCTTTGCAACCCTATGGACTGTAACCTGCCAGGCTCCTCTGTCCATGGAATTTCTAGGGAAGAACACGGGAGTGGGTTGCCATTTCCTCCTCAGGGGATCTTCTTGACTCAGGGACCCAACCCATGTCCCTTGTGTCTCCTGCATTTGCAGGCAGGTTCTTTACCCAGAGAACCACATACATATGGGCACCAACAGCATCTGTGTAGGAGTATTTCTCAGAACAACACCAGCAAAATTTCTATCATTTTCCTCTCATAGCATCATGTATGGCCCTGGAGACTTTTGGCTTCCGTTTTGCCACACATTTCTTTACTTCAGTACTTTTGCTATCTTGAGATGAGCCTTTCTTGTTATTATGGAGAGAGTTGAAATTATTCAGCATTTAGTTGATTGATATTTGGTTTTTGATGTGATACATAGATAAATGATGATATATTTGATCTGTATATTTAAGATGTCTTGTCCATGAGTTGTTAAGTAAGTGATTCTAAATTCATGATGGTGATTTTAATTCATTTAGTGATTTTAATTCATTTAGAATTTAAAAATTCTAAATTTTAAATGGCTTTTAGATATCCAAAGCTAAATATGGAACATTAAAATTTACAAGAATCTGTTGTATGGGAGGCTAAACTAGGTATTTGTGAAATTGTTAGCTTTCTACTTGGTGTGAGACTTGACCTAGCAGCTTTCATCATGAACTCAGCTTCTCTAGTGGACAACAGGAAGCACTTTTGATTGTGCAAGTCTCTATAGGAATTTCTAAGTTCACTTTGAATGAGACCGAAATAGAATGTTGTGCTGCTGTGAATAAACAAGGCAACTGTAGCACTTCAGGCTTCTGAAGCAATATCCATTTATTAAGGAGACTGTCCTGTGCACAAGTAAGCATTCAGCTAGAGTTGCTCTATATTTTTATCTTTTTAGACTTATTCAGATTTCTGAAATGTGGGAACTGAAGTGGAAAACATTTATTGATAGGCTTACCTGCATTTCTAAGTGTCTGAAACATCTGAAGTAACCTCTAAAACTGTTAAAGCATATGAAATTGCTTTATAAATAGTACTGTTCTATATTTGTAGAAATAATTTGTAGAAATTTTAGAACAAATTGTTCTAAAATTTGTAAAATACAAATTTTAATTATTAATATTACCACAAAAATTAATCTCCAGACATTGATTATAGCTGAAGATAAATTATGCCTGTTTCATTTAATAAATGAAACAATTTGACTTAAGAGTTGCTAAGAATGAAATAGTTGGTGAAAATATAGTTCAGAATAAACCAGTCCAAAATCGATACTTGAAATACACACATTTATTTTATTAATGGATATAACTAAACAGAGAAACTTTAAATAGATTTAATCAAAACGGTCTCATGAGAGCAGGTATAAGAGGTTATCCAGGAATAATGTCTGTCTAGCCATGTGAGTTAGCTCAACAAGCAAAAGAAGAAACAGAATAAGAATCCAGTTTAGAAGAATGACCTATACATTGTGAGTTTGATGTGAATTTCGTTTTCCTCCTTGGTTGTAAACTTGCTGTTTCACTGCTGGTTGAGGTAAATTACTACCACAGAGGTCAATGTTAGCAAATGCACTCCTGGTATTTTTCTCAGTTCTCGTATCTAGAGCATAGATGTGTGCTCAAGTCACTAAGTCGTGTCTGAGTCTTTTTGGCCCTGTGAACTGTGGCCCAGCAGGCTTCTTTGTCTATGAGATTTAGCAGGCAAGAATACTGGAGTGAGTTGCCATTTCATTCTCCAGGGGATCTTCCCAGCCCAGGGATTGAACCCATATCTCCTGCACTGCTGGTGGATTCTTTACCACTGAGCCATGTGGGAAGCCCATGCTAGAATAGACATTTTTAAATGATCACGGTCTTTTTTTTTTTTCGTGGAGCCTACATTCAGACTTCTAAATCTTCTAACCTCCCTACTTCAAGAACCTTGTAAATGGGTTAGATTTGGCATATAAGATAGAAGTTTTTTTGTTTTGTTTTAGGTAACTCTCTAAGGCAGTGTTTTCTAACATTTATTTTATGAAAGATTATTTGTATAGGATGTTAAAAGTTATTATGGGTGAAAAAGGATTCTATGGACAAATAAATTTGGGTAACTTTGGGTTAAACATGGTAAATAGGACTCAAGACTTCTCAGAACCTTTCATAAAATAATGTGTATTTTTGCACACCTAGAAAGGGTGGTGGAATTTAATTAAGTAATTTGAGTAATCCTAATTTTCCCCCAACGAAGTTTCCTGCAGATCCAGAGTTTCTAAAATATACATTGTGGGAAAACCTATTTAAAGTTTCATTGTATTAATGTATGTGAAACATCTTGATGATTTATGGAAAAAAGTTAGTTAATGATTTTTGATAGTGGCTTTCTACAGCTTCAATTTACCTAATATGGAACGACATTTCTCAGAAATTTCCCTTCCAGTATGGTCCTGGGTTGACATTGTCTGTAAAGTCATTAAGCAGAAGATTTGGAAAGTGGATGTGAAAGAGAAACTACATTTTTAACTTTTTGAATACCCGTTAAGGGCCAATCCACCTTGGCCAATGTTCAAGGTCATTTATCTGCTCATCTTGTTGGAATAGAGCAACATCTGGTGATTCTTTCAGATCCTGAGAGATGAGCCAACTGTATATACCTCTTTATGGGAAAAGACAGTGGCTTCCCTTGCAGGTAACCCACAGCATTGAAGTGGGGGTTGGTGAGAGACATGGCCTCTAGTTTTCCAAGTCAGTTTGACTGTTCCCGTAGATTCTACTTGTCTTTGCTCTCATTCATAGCCAACTTTCTTTTCTGACATCTAGATTGGCTGGCCTAAAGGAACTTTGGGCTCAAATTTAGGTGCAGAGGCATCAGCCTTCACAGAATACTCCATCAATTTTCACAGCTGAGTGAATTCTACACCTGCAATAAGAGTTTTAGTTTCAGTTCAGCTGCTTAGTTGTGTCTGACTCTTTGCGACCCTGTGGACTGCAGCACAACAGGCTTCCTAGTCCATCAACAATTCCTGGAGCTTACTCCAACTCGTGTCCATTGAGTCAATGATGCCATCCAACCATCTCATCCTCTCTCATCCCTTTCTCCTCCTGTCTTCAATCTTTCCCAGAATCAGGGTCTTTTCAAATGAGTCAGTCTTTGCATCAGGTGGGCAAAGTATTGGAGTTTCAGCTTTGGCATTAGTCCTTCCAGTGAATATGCAGGACTGATTTCCTTTAGGATGGACTGGTTGGAGCTCCTTGCAGTCCAAGGGGCTCTCAAGAGTCTTCTCCAACACCACAGTTCAAAAGAATCAATTCTTCAGTGCTCAGCTTTCTTTATAATCCAGTTCTCACATCCATACATGACTACTGGAAAAACCATAGCTTTGACTAGAAGGACCTTTGTTGGCAAAGTAATGTCTCTGCTTTTTAATATGATGTCTAGGTTGGTCATAACTTTTCTTCCAAGGAAGAGGCATCTTTTAATTTTGTGGCTGCAGTCACCATCTGCAGTTATTTTGGACCCCCAAAAAATAAAGTCTCTTTCTGTTTCCATTGTTTCCCCATTTGCCATGAACTGATGGGACCAGATGCCATAATCTTAGTTTTTGGAATGTTGAGCTTTAAGCCAACTTTTTCATTCTCCTCTTTCACTTTAATCAAGAGGCTCTTTAGTTTTTCGCTTTCTGCTGGTAAGAGTGGTGTCATTTGCATATCTGAGGTTATTGATATTTCTCTGGCAAACTTGATTTCAGTTTGTGCTTCATCCAGCCCATTTCTCAGGATGTACTCTGCACAGAAGTTAAATAAGCAGGTGACAATATACAGTGTTGACATACTCCTTTCCCCATTTGGAACCAGTCTGTTGTTCCATGTCCAGTTCTAACTGTTGATCTTGACCTGCATACAGATTTCTCAGAGGCAGGTCAGGTGGTCTGATATTCCCTTCCCTTAAGAATTTTCCAGAGTTTGTTGTGATCTGCACAGTCAAAGACTTTGGCATAGTCAGTAAAGCAGAAGTAGGTGTTTTTGGAACTCTCTTCCTTTTTCAATGAGTCAGTGGACGTTGGCAATTTGATCTCTGGTTCCTCTGCCTTTTCTAAAACCAGCTTGAACATCAGGAAGTTCATGGTTCACGTATTGCTGAAGCCTGGCTTGAAGAATTTTGAGCATTACTTACTAGCATGTGAGATGAGTACAGTTGTGAGGTAGTTTGAGCATTCTTTGGCATTGGAATGAAAACTGACCTTTTTCAGTCGTGTGGCCACTGCTGAGTTTTCCAAATTTGCTGGCATATTGAGTGCAGCACTTTCACAGCATCATCTTTCAGGATTTGAAACAGCTCAACTGGAATTCCATCACCTCCACTAGCTTTGTTCATAGTGATGCTTTCTAAGGCCCACTTGACTTCACATTCCAGGATGTCTGGCTCTAGATGAGTGATCACACCATCATGAATATCTTGGTCGTGAAGATCTTTTTTGTACAGTTCTTCCATGTATTCTTGCCACCTCTTCTTAATATCTTCTGCTTCTGTTAGGTCCATACCACTTGTGTCCTTTTTTATGCCCATCTTTGCATGAAATTTTCTCTTGATGTCTCTAGTTTTCTTTAAGAGCTCTCTAGTCTTTCCCATTCTATTATTTTCCTCTATTTCTTTGCATTGATCACTAAGGAAGGCTTTCTTTTGTTTCCTTACTATTCTTTGTAACTGCATTCAAATGGGTATATCTTTCCTTTTCTTCCTCGCCTTTCACTTCTCTTCTTTTCACAGCTATTTGTAAGGCCTCCTCAGACAACCATTTTGCCTTGTTGCATTTCTTTTTTTTTTTTTTGGGGGGGGTATGGTCTTGATCCCTGCCTCCCATACAGTGTCATGAACCTCTGTCCATAGTTCTTCAGGCACTCTGTGTGTCAGATCTAATCCCTTGAATCTATTTGTCACTTACACTATATAATCCTGTGGGATTTGATTTAGGTCATATCTGAATGGTCTAGTGGTTTTCCATGATTTCTTCAATTTAATTCTGAATTTGGCAATAAGAAGCTCATGATATGAGCCACAGTCAGCTCCTGGTCTTGTTTTTGCTGTCTGTATAGAGCTTCTCCATCTTTGGCTGCAAAGAAGATAATCAATCTGATTTCGGTATTGATTCGGACATCTGGTGATGTCCCTGTGTAGAGTCTTCTCTTGTGTTGTGGAAGAAGGTGTTTCCTATGACCAGTGTGTTTTCTTGGTGAAACTCTATTACCCTTTGCCATCCTTCATTCTCTACTCCCTGGTCAAATTTGCCTGTTACTCCAGGTATTTCTTGACTTCCTTCTTTTGCATTCCAGTCCCCTATGATGAAAAGGACATCTCTTTTGGGTGTTAGTTCTAGACTGTCTTATAAGTCTTCATAGAATTGTTCAACTTCAGCTTCTTCAGCATACTGGTTGGGGCACAGACTTAGATCACCCTGATATTGAATGGTTTGCCTTGGAAATGAACAGAGATCGTTCTGTTTCTTTGAGATTGCACGCAATTACAGCATTTCAGGCTCTTCTGTTGACTCTGACTGCTACTCCATTTTCTTCTAAGGGATTCTTGCCCACAGTTGCAGATATAATGGTCATCTGAGTTAAATTCACCCATTCCAGTCCATTTTAGTTGATTCCTAAAATGTTGATGTTCACTCTTGCCATCTCCTGTTTGACCACTTCCAATTTACCTTGATTCATGGACCTAACATTCCAGGTTCCTATGCAATATTGCTCTTTACAGCATCGAACTTCACTTCCATTACCAGTCATATCCACAACTGGGTGTTGATTTTGCTTTGGCTCCATCTCTTCAATCTTTCTGGAATTATTTCTCCATTGATCTCCTGTAGCATACTGGGCACCTACCAACCTGGGGAGTACATCTTTCAGTGCCCTTTTTTCCTTTTCATATTATTCATGGGGTTCTCAAGGCAAGAATACTGAAGTGGTTTGCCATTCCCTTCTCTTAAAATGGTTTTAGTTTAACATAATTTATGAGCAGTTGTGCTTTTTAGTTAAGCTGAAATGATACAGAAATTAGTACTAGAAAGTGGTACTCGAGGAAAAGAACCTTAGAAAATGTGGTGAGGAAGTCTCTAAAATGTAAACCTTATCTTATGTGTCACATATTTCTGAAAACCAGATACAGAGACTGATTCAATGGGTGACAGAATTACAATTTATCTGTAGGTGATGATGGCAGTAGCATGACAGCGACCCTAGTGGACTCTGTTATGTTGCACACACTTCCCACTAAGGGCTTCCCTTGTGGCTCAGCTGGTAAATAATCCTCCTGCAATGAGGGAGACCTGGGTTTGACCCCTGGATTGGGAAGATCCCCTGGATAAGGGAAAGTCTACCCACTCCAATATTCTGGCCTGGAGAATTCCATGGACTGTATAGTTTGTGGGGTTGCAGAGAGTTGGACGCGGCTGAATGACTTTCACTTTCTTTTACTTCCCCTACCAAACGAAAAGAGAATAGTAATTCTTACCTTACATAGTTAGTGGGGCACCATTTGCTGGATTCCTATGTAATTTTTTAACCACCATGTTTGAAAATAGGATTAGAGATCATTTTACCTGTAATAAACCTTGAAAAATATATGTATCTATAAAATTCCAAAAAGATAATTTCTGAGGTCAAGGGGAAAATATATGCCATAAAGGACTTTAGGCGATGGTTGAACAACTTAGCTTGCTATACTGAAGATGTGACCAATACAGGGGAGCCTTGGACACTGAATGCAAAACTGTAAGTGACAAACCAAGTGAGCTTAATAAATAGATTTTGATGATAAAGTTCAATCTAAGGGTTATATTGGAAACATTTAATGACTCTAAGTAATATTTAAAAATGAACAAGATAAAGGGTAGTGTGCTTTATAATGGAAAAGACATGGGGTTCATTGGAGCCAATCTTGGCTCCAACATTTATTAGCTGTGTAATTTTTGACAAGGTACTTAGTTCCTTCACCGTAAAAATGGAAATAAACCTACCTTGCAGGGTTTTCAGAGAAGATTAAATGAGGTAAAATCTGAAACTGCAGATGGTAGGTGCCATAGCATTTCTCTCCCAAAACGATTGCTCAGTTTTCTAACTAGGTATTATTTTAGGCAATTAGGGAAGAAACTTAAACCTTTAGGCTAATCAGCTAAATCAGTGCTTCTCAAACCTTAACATGCATTTAATTTACCTGGGATCCTGTTAAAATGTAGATGCTTCAGGAAGTCTGAGGAAGGGCCTGAAATTCTGCATTTCTAACACACTCCAAGGTGCTGTCAACACTGCATTCTGCAGACCTCTTTCAGTAGCAAAGAGCCAAACCATGGCAACTTCCCTTATGACACAGTGAAATTGTCCTTGGTGTGAAAATTAATAAACAGAAACCCCATTTAAAATGGAGTTGGGAAGCCAGAAGGGGAAGCTCTCATAAACTAAGGGAACAATTTAAGACCCTTCAGGAAAAGAAGAATATCTTCATCTCCAGTTGGAATGAGGTTACAGCTATTACCACTCAGCAGGAGAAAAAGAAAACTTTCTCCTTGCCCAGCAACAGCCAAGCCAATGAGAGCCTGTCACAACTCAACCAACGAAAAGCTATTACACTTTGAACTCCCAGTTTCCTCCAATGGGCTTTTTGTTTATAATATTAAGCCTCTCCCAAATCCCCTTACCCATTATAAAAGAGTCCTTTTTTTCTCAAGACTTGTCTGTGATTTGCCATAAATTACATTTTCTAGTCCTTGTTATTCCCTAATAAATCCATTTTGCTGGTAAAAGTAGTGTCTCTTTTGTTGTTTTAAGTCAAAATTTGGTAAAGACTTGGTGCAACAGCAATGGGCTGGCTTCAGTTCAGATCAGATCTTGCAGTATAATCTGTTTGACTATTTGGCTATTATTTTGATCACTATGTAATATCTTATCGTTTGGGTGAAATGATGAGTACTTGATTAAATGGGTCAGAAAGTCATCCAAAATTTAAACAGACACTATGTAAACATAATATTCAGTTCAGTTCAGTCACTCAGTCGTGTCCGACTCTTTGCGACCCCATGAATCGCAGCACCCCAGGCCTCCCTGTCCATCACCATCTCCCAGAGTTCACTCAGACTCGCGTCCATCGAGTCCGTGATGTCATCCAGCCATCTCATCCTCTGTCATCCTCTTTTCCTCCTGCCCCCAATCCCTCCCATTGTCAGAATCTTTTCCAATGAGTCAACTCTTTGCATGAGGTGGCCAAGTACCAGAGTTTCAGCTTTAGCATCATTCCTTCCAAAGAAATCCCAGGGTTAATCTCCTTCAGAATGGACTGGTTGGATCTCCTTGCAGTCCAAGGGACTCTCAAGAGTCTTCTCCAACACCACAGTTCAAAAGCATTAATTCTTTGGTGCTCAGCCTTCTTTACAGTCCAACTCTCACATTCATACATGACCACAGGAAAAACCTTAGCTCTCATTTAAAAAACGGAAGCAAAGAAATAATCTTGTGATATTCTCTGCCACAAAAATCAACTTTACCTGGTTTATTGGGGATGGGTGGGGTTAAAATAAAGAATTATGCAGTCAAGGTAAGGTTCTTTTGTTTTTTTTTTGTCCTTTTGTAGTGATGCAATCAAGACATTTATAAAGTATCAATTTACAAAGACCCAATTTTAGTTGAGACTCAGTGATTTTACAATGCAATCTTTTTATTTAATTTTTTTCAAGGGCTGAGTTGCAGAACACTGGTAATACCAACTAATTTCATGGTTCATGATTGAACATAAGGCTTTAATTCAATTGTGGACATTTAAAAGATATTTTAAACAGCAAGCACAGTGCAAATTCTTCATATTCATCAAAAAATGAGACATTGTTATTTATAAGAGCTGCAAAAAGATTTGCAATCACCTAGTCATTAGGTTTTTCAAAAATCTATCACACTGGAGGAGAAGACTTAATTCATGCAATGTAGGAAGAAAAAGATTACTGTGAATTGAATTTTTAGAGGGCAGAGATTACTAAGAGGAAAGCACAACCCTGACTGTGAAATAATCATCTTAAAACTATGAGAGGCACGCAAACTCTATAAATACGAATGGATTGATGATTTCATGAATCTTTATGATTTTTATTTATAATCCTTTAAATTTGCATCTTCTACCTACATTTTGTCCTGGAAAAAAAATTAAAGTAAAAGTGATATTTAAAAAGATAGCTAAGGACCAATTTCCAAATGTATTCAACAAAAAAGATATATATATATATATATATATATATATAATATATACATACACACAGTAAATTGCCTATCTGTGGGCCTACAGTTGTCTAACAAGCACATACCTCAGCCATCAAAGTGTAAGCAGAAACCCTCCATTTCGTCACTCAGCTTTTTCTAAATAATAAATATGAAGCTTCTCATAAGTAACAAACTTTGTATGTGCATGTATGCTCATTGAGTCAGTTGTGTCTGACTCTTGGCAACCCTGTGGATTGTAGTCTGCCACGTTCCTCTGTCCTTGGCATTATTCAGGCAAGAATACTGGGGTGGGTTGCCATTTCCTCCTCCAGGGGATCTTTCTGACCTAAGGATCGAACCCATATCTCCTGCATGGCAACTGGGTTCTTTACCTCTGAACCATTGGGGAAGTCCTAAGGCCAACATTCTTTTTTAGTTCTGTTCTGGAGGTCTTGATGTCAATTTAACTTTCAATTACCTTTAAAAAATTCTAGCTTCAAATAAGGAAGTAATGTTAAACCTTTTGGTTTTGAAAGGAAGTCTTTAAATAACCCACCAACAGAAAAGTGTTTTTCAGTTAAAAAAATAAGCCTAATGAAAATAGAGCTTTAAACATTTTATTAATAAAGGTTACATGATTCCAGTTTTGAATCCTTAATGCAGTTTTTCACTGGGTATTCAGTACTGTGTAAAAGCCAAGCAGCATTCAGTTCATACGATTCCTAGTCCTTCTGTCACGGAAAGTGTAGTGGGAAGCATATCTGAATAGCTGGTTTGAGGTGGAACCTTGGGTGTAATTGCACCTTCCTGGATCATAACTTCCTTCTATGTGAAACAGTAGTGTTGGTGATGATAAAAGTGGCATACTTAGCAAGTAGTAAGGTAGTAATAAGTTAACAGTAAGTCATGAAGTGAGGATGAGAACTGTGCTCAGGTCTATATTCCACCACTGTGCTATATTGACTCAGGTGGACTAGCTGATATGTGGAACTCTAAATCGTGTAAGACTATATTTCCATTTTTCCTCCAGGCAAATGCCTACCCAAACCATTAAGCAAGATGGTTTTCATCTTATTTTTTTTCTTACTATTTCTAGGGAGACCATTAGAATTATATAATATTGGTGCAAAGTAGATTAATAATGTAGTTAGTTTCAGGTATACAGCATAGTGATTCAGTTATATATATTCAGTTCAGTTCAGTTGCTCAGTCATGTCCGACTCTTTGCAACCCCATGATTCGCAGCACTCCAGGCCTCCCTGTCCATCACCATCTCCCGGAGTTCACTCAGACTCACGTCCATTGAGTCTGTGATGCCATCCAGCCATTTCATCCTCTATTGTCCCCTTCTTCTCTTGCCCCCGATCCCTCCCAGCATCAGAGTCTTTTCCAATGAGTCAACACTTTGCATGAGGTGGCCAAAGTACTGGAGCTTCAGCTTTAGCATCATTCCTTCCAAAGAAATCCCAGAGTTGATCTTCTTCAGAATGGACTGGTTGGATCTCCTTGCAGTCCAAGGGACTCTCAAGAGTCTTCTCCAACACCACAGTTCAAAAGCATCAATTCTTCGGGACTCAGCCTTCTTCACAGTCCAACTCTCACATCCATACATGACCACTGGAAAAACCATAGCCTTGACTAGATGGACCTTAGTCAGCAAAGTAATGTCTCTGCTTTTGAATATACCATCTAGGTTGGTCATAACTTTTCTTCCAAGGAGTAAGCGTCTTTTAATTTCATGGCTGCAGTCACCATCTGCAGTGATTTTGGAGCCCCCCAAAATAAAGTCTGACACTGTTTCCACTGTTTCCCCATCTATTTGCCATGAAGTGATGGGACCAGATGCCATGAACTTTGTTTTCTGAATGTTGAGCTTTAAGTCAACTTTTTCACTCTCCTCTTTCACTTTCATCAAGAAGTATTTTAGTTCCTCTTCATTTTCTGTCAAAAGGGTGGTGTCATCTGCATATCTGAGGTTATTGATATTTCTCCTGGCAATCTTGATCCCAGCTTGTGTTTCTTCCTGTCCAGCGTTTCTCATGATGTACTCTGCATAGAAGTTAAATAAGCAGGGTGACAATATACAGCCTTGACGTACTCCTTTTGCTATTTGGAACCAGTCTGTTGTTCCATGTCCAGTTCTAACTGTTGCTTCCTGACCTGCATACAGATTTCTCAAGAGGCAGGTCAGGCGGTCTGGTATTCCCATCTCTTTCAGCATTTTCCACAGTTTATTGTGATCCACACAGTCAAAGGCTTTGGCATAGTCAATAAAGCATAAATAGATGTTTTTCTGGAGCTCTCTTGCTTTTTCCATGATCCAGCAGATGTTGGCAATTTGATCTCTGGTTCCTCTGTCTTTTCTAAAACCAGCTTGAACATCAGGAAGTTCATGGTTCACGTATTGCGGAAGCCTGGCTTGGAGAATTTTGACCATTACTTTACTAGCATGT